>CAMAPF010001042.1:1200000-1660005 GCA_945859915.1 Cuscuta epithymum | reverse complement strand
AAACCACAAGTAATATCTAGTCTCGAGAAAATAGATAAGCTAAAAAGACCAGAAAACATAGTTCCATCATGCACCTTTGGATCAATCTTAGAATCAGCACCTCATAAGAAGCAGCCTGATTCGCTAATCCCGTCATGAGCAACTGTAAGCCAACTATGATTGACCAAGATTCCATGTCACTTATCCTCTCCTGAGTTCACTCAGTACCACATAGAGAAAAAAAAGCCACCCTAGGCAAAACAAACCCAACAGAAAAACCAACTACAATCCTTACAAAATGAAATAAAGAAAAAACCAAAAATAAAAACAGATTACTTCAACGAAAAGTCTTGCAAAGGAGATCTAGACGGGGGGGGGGGGGGGGGGGGGGGGGGGGGGGGCTAACCTATAATTATTTTCAGCAACATTTTTCCTCTCTTGCCTATTTTGTCTAGTAATGGGACGCATGCCGAATTCTCAACGAACATGCCTCTCGGTGCTAGACGAAATCTACACCACGCTAGATGAAGACCTATGCTTAGAGCGAGTGAGCGAAACCCTTCATTTTGCTATCCCCTCAAGACTGCCACGAGCCCGCGAGCCCAAATCTGCAACCTGGGCTCACGGTGCTGGGCGGAACCTATTATTTTCAGCAACATTTTTCCTCTCTTGCCTATTTTGTCTAGTAATGGGGGGCTAACCTATTATTTTCAGCAACATTTTTCCTCTCTTGCCTATTTTGTCTAGTAATGGGACGCATGCCGAATTCTCAACGAACATGCCTCTCGGTGCTAGACGAAATCTACACCACGCTAGACGAAGACCTATGCTTAGAGCAAGTGAGCGAAACCCGTCGTTTTGCTATCCCATCAAGACTGGCACGAGCCCGCGAGCCCAAATCTGCAACTTGGGCTCACGGTGCTGGGCGGAATCTACACCGCTAGACGAAGACCTATGCTTCAATTCGTACTTTCATTGCTCAAACTCCGAACCAAGATGCCGGAAAGCAAGCCGCCTAGCATCCCTCTGATTTAGCCGCTCCAATCTGCTCCTCCATGAGAACAGCGCTTGGCCGCACTCGATAGACACACACAAACTGTCCCACGCCAACGTCGCCGGAAATCCACGCCCTACGCTATATGCGAGGGAAACCCTAGCCGCTTGGTTTCCACATTACTTCCTAAGTTTTGATTGGGCTATCCCCTTTATAAACTATGTTTTGCTGAATTTCTTTGTTTTAACAATGATTTTTTTAACAGGACATGATTATTAAAAAAAAAGGATGACACCCCATCCCTGAGGGCCCCCCCAACACCGACCGGACAACACGATGAGAGGACGTAAATTGGACTATAATCACAATCTGATAGATAGAGAGTGAGTGAGGCTCCGTCCCCGACTGCCCGGGTACTTGCAGAGGCCCCTATGCATTTTTAACATAGTAACCTCTCATCGCAGTTGCCGGGATTCGAACCCAGGACCTAACTCTTGTGACACTCCCTCGCTATTAGTTGAGCTACGCCCACCAGGTAGGACATTATTATTAAAAAAGTGGTTAAAAGTAAAAGTTACGATAAAATTTTAGTAAAACAAAACGAAATGATATAAATTATATATTTCTTGCCAAAATTGTAACATGACATTTATGTTGAAACAACCCAAAACGGAATGTTTCTCACGTGAAATGGAATGTAGAGAGTATCAATTAAGATTTCGCTTCATGATATGTGATAAAGTCATATAAAAAAATAATTTCTTCTCAAAACCAATGCTATACATTTAACTCCTACGCTTGTAATGTTTGGAGTAGTAATTAACTAATTATAGACTATTGTAGTTTCTCAAATATTTATTACTCCGTGTTATTAACTTAGCGTTCAACCTTAATTACAAAACCGTATATCTACAAAACTTCTAAACTGTTCATTCATTTCGTTTTATCTACAAAATACTCATCGTATATTACACTCCATCCGTTCTCTAATAACTATCTCGTATTCCTTTTTGAAATGTTTTTATTACTTGTCTCTCTTTCCCTTATGATAATTTTTTCCTATCAAAAATACATTTATACTCTCACTTTTATTATCCTTATCATTTTTTACTTGTTAGAAACTACATTCGTTTTCGTACTTTTTCATTATTGTTCTCTTCCTAATATACTTCTAAGTTATTTGAAGTAATATTGTACACCTCACTTAGTAGTTGTTTAGATATAAGTATATAACGATATATCATAAACCTGATTTAGTAGTTGTTTAGATATCTGTGTTATTCCAGCCTTAACGCTTCTTCTACCAATTAATCCGTTTTTGTTTATACTAACGATCAATTGTTATGTGACGTGCTAGTGCTTGCTTATGAAGGTTTTGGCACCCATTGGCATTAGAGATTTAGAGGTTAAGTGCTACCATAAGCTACTAGTGAAGAGTCTATGTAAAAGGCTTGCATATCTATTCTGTTGCTCAAATTCCACTCAAATGCCTCTCTTCCTCTTTAGTAATGTGGTTCCCACGATTCAGTGATTTGACTAAGGAATAGATAGTGGCTTACAATGGTACCTTGGCTACTTTGGTTCTTTGGCAAATGGGGCTGGAGGAATGGCTTTTGCTGCTTGATACGCTTATGCATTTTTTCCTCCCAATTCTCAATCTTATTGTTTTACCTGACTCTTGCCTCGAGGACTTGCATACTTCATGTTCTAGCATCTTCTGCGAGGCGCTCAAGCAGCAGACCGGAGCAATTCAGACCATTTTAGCATCTCATGGATTTTTGCTAATGACATATGTGAAACAATTTCGATTGCACGCGAAGCGATCTTCTCTTTATGGCTTTCACATTGCAGGTGCAGGTCAGGCAAGTGGCAACCGCATTCGACATGCTAGGCAGGGTTTTCCAGCAGTTATGTGCCACATTTCTAATTCATTCATACACTATTAGTGTCATGGTCTTACTTTCGTATTGTAATGAAGACTCAAGGTACATTTCTTGACATATTTTACTACATCAATTAATATAATCTATTGTTTGCTACAACAAAACACGATGTATGATTAATATGGAGTAGTAACTGTACAAAGCCTCAGTTAGAAATTACTCCGCCCCGCTTTGATATGTACATGGTTATTATTATTATCATTATACAATCAGTACACATGAGGATATCTGCACACAAAAACAAGAAGAACAATTGCAATGAATCTTCTATTGTAATTCAAGCTCAGATTCAGAGAAAATAATCAGTGCATCTTAAGATAAAGTTAACTTTGTTATTATGAAATGTAAGAGTAACTCTCTTTGTTTTCAATAGTTATTTAAAAAGATTAACACCGCAGCAAGAGAAAAACTGCTGGGTAGTTAAAAGAGAAGCACGGCACGGCAAAACTGACCAACCCGAAGTAGCAAAAATAGATAACAGAACGTGTATCTCACCCCCTACCTCCCTCCTTAATGATTCACTTAACATTGATAATCTTAATCACAGAAGAAGTTCCAATACGATGAAGGGCCACAACAGCATCGCCTTCCTTGCAAAGCCCTTTGTCCTTGGCGTGCCCAAGTGCGAACTCAAGGGCTTCTTCAGTTGACTCCTCATCAGATGCCCTTGTGGATCCAGCACAAAGAACAGGAACCAGTCCCCTGAAGATGAGGCTATGTCTTGCCGGTGACTCATCACTGCATGACCAGTCAAAGGAATCTGTCTTCACCTGAGGCACAACTACAGACAGAATAGGCATTCCTGGCCTGTATTTGGCCACCAGTTTTGCAGTGCTCCCTCCTCTGGTCAGGACGAGTATAAGGGCTGCTTTTGCAGAGTTTGCCATTCGGACAGCGGACGATGCAAGGCTTTCCAGTGGGCTCATTGGAACGGGTGCATTTAAAGCTACCATTTTGAATATGTCTCCATAATCGATTGTGCTTTCGGCCTCTATGCAGATTTTGGCCATGGTCCTCACTGCAAGCTCTGGATAGGCTCCGGCAGCTGTTTCGCCACTGAGCATGACACAGTCTGTCCCGTCTAGAACGGCATTTGCAACATCTGTCGCTTCTGCACGAGTTGGCCTGGGAGACTTGATCATCGATTCCAGCATTTGTGTGGCTGTCACAACAGGTTTCCCATGAATGTTGCACTTGTACACCATTACCTTCTGAGCTAAAAAAATCTTCTCGATTGGAATTTCCATTCCAAGATCACCTCTTGCCACCATAAATGCATCTGAGTTTGCTAGGATATCATCAAAATTTGCCACGCCTTCTTGGTTTTCAACCTAGAACGAAAAATTATAAATTGCAACATTGGCTAGTTAATTTCAAATACTGCCATAGTTTTTTAATTGTGGTTTTCTTTGTGAAGAATTCAAACAAAAGGATAAACTAATGTCATAGACCGTGGCTAGTTTCATACAACATCCATCCATAAAAAACTCTTTCTTCCAAAAATTATTTTGTCCTAAGAAAGCCTATGACGCAAATTTATCACATAATTTGACAGAAAATCTTAAACAGGTGACATAAGACAGATTCAGTTAGACTAATTACATATGATAAATTCAGATAAGCTAATTACATACGATAAATTCAGTTAAACTAATACATAAATATTAATAATATAATTATTATTTCTGACAGTTGTACCCTACCAAAATCATATAGTTTTACATTGGCGAAACACCGGTCTCTTTTTGGGATGGAGTTGGTACTAATATTATGGTTATTTAAAACACCAGTATCTTCCAACAATACAAAACACATCAACTACTATGCAATCATATTGATAAATGAGAAAATCAGCAGAAGAGAACACTGAAGCAAACCTTTGACATAAGGAGTATGGTCTTTGCATTTTCCCCTAGCAACTTTCGGACCTCCACCAAATCTGAACCCTTGCGAACGAAGGACAATGCAATCATATCAATATGATTAGGGATCCCCCACTTCAAGATATCATCCTTGTCTTTATCAGTCAGTGTTGGAAGATCAACAATAACCCCGGGGAGATTGACATTCTTTCTCTCACCAAGAACAGCAGTGTTCTCACATCTGCAACGCACCAAACCCTTCTCTTTGTCACATGACAAGACAGTAAAGGAGATGGTGCCATCAGAGCAAAGTATAACACTCTGTGGCTGAACATCCTCAGCCAACTTTTTGTAGCTCATGCAGATTGTGTTCTCATCACCCTTGATGCTGTAGTCAGTGGAGATAGTTATTTCTTGACCTTGTTTCAGTTGAATAGGCTTTCCATCTTTCAAAAATCCTGTTCTGATTTCTGGGCCCTGCAAAAATCAAAGGCATAAATCTTTATCACCCACTAGAAACATTCAGGCCTCTAATCACCGACTAAATCTACTATGTAGAGATATCTATTTTCCAACACAATCAGCCTATATGGATTTTCAAGAAGAAGAGTTTTGAATGAAATGAAAGAGGTATGATATGGTAATGTACTCTGTATAACAAAGCATCAAGATCAACTGCAATAGTAAAAATACGTCTTTATTATGAGCAAGTGAAAAGAAGTGATAACTTATGGTGATTTAGAACTTTTATCTCATTGTACCTTCTAAAAAAGGTTTAGAGATAGAGGGCTTCCCGCAAAAAATATGGCATTTGATATTTTGCACAAAATTATGACCCCTCCACCCTAAAAAGGTCTTCATTCCTTTTCGTTCGTCTCAAAGTAATGCCTTTTTCAGTTTAAGGAAAGACCATTATGGCAATGTGGCTCACATTTCTCTCTCTCCTCAGTATTAATTTTATTCACAATTTTCCATTATTTTTCAGTATATATGGAGTATATTTTATGCCACTGACCCCGACTTGATTGAGACTAAGGTGCTACTATTGATGATGGATAACTTTTTATCCCAACAACAAAAGTATAACATTAAAAAGCCACATAAAACCAACAAAACAAAAAATACCCCGTAGTATCAAAGTTTTGTGCAACTCAATGGGTAAAACCAGAGACAGTTTTGGGTAATTCACTCAAAACAAATAAACAGGTAAGGCATGATCAACGTACTGTTCAACCTGGACCCTACTTGTTCTTTCTTTATACCAACAAGAAACACAAATTAGTCTCGGAAGTCACTTCATGTTTTGGAGAGCAAACAAATGTAAATGTAACCTGACGAGGAAAACGCCGGATTTATGAAAGAGAGACATCTAAGGACAACAATCATCAGATATTCAAATATGATCCGGATCCTCAAATCGATTATCTATTTATCTATACAGTGATTTCAGATCCATGCAATCTCGGCGAATATACGTAGAAGGCATACGTACCTTGGTGTCGAGCATGACAGCGCAGATGATACCGGTATTCTCCATGGCCTGGCGGAGATTATTGAGGGTCTCCTGGTGATACTCGTGAGATCCGTGCGAGAAATTGAATCGGGCGACGTTCATTCCCGCCCGGAGAAGCTTCTCGACCATAGGCACCGATCGAGAAGCAGGGCCGAGAGTGCAAACAATTTTTGTCTTAGGACGCTTCTCGGCGCCGCCGGCGATCGCACTCAACACGTTGTCCATAATGGCGACCGTCATTTTAACTCCGGCCGATCAAGCGCTCACACTCAGTGGTTGATTGAATGAGAAGAGCTTTTCAGATTACCAAAACCTCTGCTGCCTAATTGCCTATAAATAAGGGAGTATGATGCATGTGCTTTTCATCAGAACTGCCCTCCTTTAATCATCATATTTTCAAACAAATTGTGTAGAATAATATTATTAATTACGTAGTGTTGAGTATTTTTCAAAAGGCCAATGCGGAATGTTATGTTTAGCTTTGTTAACACGCCACTTCATCAAGTATGAATAGTATGTAGCATCAATGATGTCTTAGTGGCGGACCCAGAGATTTGTCAGAGCAGGGGCACACTAGACACTAAACTTACTCTATAATAAAAATTTCAAATATAATAAAGATGGTAAAAAGTAAGACAATAGCATAAATTATACGGAGTAGTTAATTACATATGGAGTATTAAATAGTTCATTTCTGTAACTTTGGTAAATCAAACCTATGAGTTTTCATATTCTAAAAATGTTTTATATTAGTTTCATTATCAATACTCCTAAAAACATATCTCTCGATGTAGCACACCAAGCAATATGTAAGATAATCATCTTTCATCTTATTACGAAGATTTGTCATGATAATATTCATCGCAGAGAAGGCTCTTTCAACGGTGGTTGTTACAACTGGTAATACTAAAGCCAACTCAATCAGCCGATATACCAAATGAAAAGAATTGTGAACTTTAAGCTCAACCATCTTTTTGCAAACTTCACCAATAGTCTGTACGGCAGAAAATAATTCATTTGTTCTCATTTCATATATCCACACACCTGGAGTTGCTCTTTCAGCTCCATTCGATCAACAGATGAAAAATCGCATGAATATAATTCCGCGAGGTTCAGTTGCTTTGACTCACAGAAATGAGAGAACTTATCTCTAGGATCAAGACATGCTAAACAAGTGAGTAATTCTATGTTTTACATGGTCCCTAAATGTTTCAAGACTTTTTTTCCAATTACGAAACCCAGTCCTCACAAATACATCATCTCCAAATCTCTTCCCTTCTACACCCATGGAAAAGGTAACACGAAAAGCAAAATGTAGCATCTTAAGAAATACTATACTCCAACTAGGGGTCCGACATAAGTTCTCATCACGTCATCTCTTACTCGAGGCTCATATTCAATGATTGGCTTTCGTAATGCGGGATCGCTAATGATATCCCACTCACACGTACTATCTGTGCGGGCTCCTTTGTCTCCCCTGGTGTCATTAGACTCATCTCGGGCAATGTTTACATTCGGAGCAACAACATTTGCATCGCTTAAGATAGACTGATTACAACATTCGAAGAACTACCCCCTCGGGCTAATGACCTCTTAGTCCGAATTACAAAGTTATCCAAACTCATGTTTCTAATAAAAAAGACAAATACAATCAAGTCTAAAAATTAAACTAAAAACCTTACAAATTAGAACCCTAATCCTTAAGTATAGCGCAATCACAATCTCCAAATTATCAAATTTCAAGTAAACAAACAATCCCCAAATCAACAAATACAATTTAGAATATATCCGTAACATTTTAGTATCTTGATTATCTAATACTAGTAACTTTTGTACGGGTTGGGGCACTAAAATTACCCGAAGTAGTAGTAGTGAAATTTTTGGCCGGAAGCAGGGACACCTATTTTATTCTAAGTACTAGTAGTGAAATTCCTGGCCCGAAGCCGGGGCACTTGCCCCGGTAGGCCCCGGCCTAGGTCCTCCACTGACTCTGATCTGAATTGGTCTGATCTGGTCTGATAATGTCTGGTTTCTTTGTATTTTTTATAACTATCCAAGTCTTGTCTCGTCTGGTCTGATCTGTTCTGATATGGTCTAGTCTGGGAGTATTGTCTACGATCAATAGCAAATATTATAATATGTTTTTAGAAGAGTATCCCCCCCCAAAAAAATTATACTACGGTAATTGAATAATTTAAATACTCTTTTCGTTCCTAAATTATCTAAAAACTACATTTGACACATAGAATAAGATAGTGAGTATTGTGTAGTGAACAGAAAAATGTGTAAAAGTTATTGTGAACCACAAATTCTTTGTCAAATAGAGAAATTGAAGATTATTTTGGGACTAACGTAAAAGGAAATTTGAAAGATAATTCAGCGATGAAGAGAGTATAAAAAATGAAATAATGATGTAATCCAATCAAATGCATTATAAATTATATGGTACTCTCACTTATTTGTGGAGTATCATAACCCTTACTTGTGGGGGACAAATGTTGGATGTGCCAGGGTATTGATGGCTACAACGGTCACTCGAGTGTCGATGATCATCGGGGCTTCAGTGGCCTACTGTCCACTAGGGCTTTGGTTGTCACTACTCAGTAGAGCACCGGGGTCAATTGGGTGCAAGGATCATTCGTGCGGACAAGTCATTGGGTTGTTGAGGGATGGGTCATTGGCAGCGATGGGGTCATTGGGGTGTCGCGGGGGTGCACGAGTGGGGCATCATTGGCGGGACCGATATGTCATTAACATTGGAATAGGACTTTAATAATTAGAGATAGTTACTAATCCATTTAGACAGTTTTCCAAAATCCTTGTGGTTTATTGGTTAAACCGTCTAATTGGGCATTTTATAAGAGTTTGAACATTCAATTGATTGATTTTGAGGTAGAATGACACTTTTTCGTTATACTATAGGTCTATTTCACAATTTTTTAAAAACTGTTTTTTTTTTTTTTAATATGGTCTCATACTCTTATTCAGAAAATAACCAAACTACCGAACTATCAATGCAGAAAAAGTCAAAAGCACGGGTTAGTTCGTTGATGGTAAAATAAAACGGTAAGCTTCTTCCCACCGTATTGGATTTTACTAGCCCCATTGTCCGTTGGCGGGGGCGCCTTTGTTTTCCATAATAAAGCAAACTGCCATTGCGACTATTTCCTCAATTAATAGATTATAATACGGAGTAATAGAAATGAATCGACAACAAGTCAATAACGGTTGTGGTAAAGGCAAATACAACAGCAGAGTTAAAAGGACACAAAGTTAAAGGGCACAGGGTAAACGAGTTATTTTAACCCTAAGAAGTAAGAAGATGGCGAAACAATCTTTCACAGCGTTCAAATACCGCGACATGATAACTGTATTGCAAAAGACCAATCGAAACCAGGGGCTAGGAGCAGTGGGGGAGCCAGAAAAAACGGGTCAAGAGGGTTGAAAATCAACTATGCACCAAATGAAAGTGGTAGATCTTTTTTTGACAATGTTCGAGTTGAATATTTCATTTGTAGTTTAGTAAATAAGCATTCGTAAACAATAAGATAGATGATTTTTGCTCTGTTTTTGAATCATGTCGTGTAAGTAATGAGTTAATTATACGTTATTTTTAAATTTGGGAAAATAATCAACATTATGCATCAAATTTTGATGATTTTACGTTTCAATAGTGTTGGTTTTGTAGAAGTCGTAACTTTTTGTTCGTAATAACTTACGGGGTCATAATATATCAAATCGAAGATATTTCAGAGCTTTGTACTCTTAAACTTTCAGCGGGGTCGGTTGACCACCCCGACCCCCTTCGCTCCGCCTCTGGCTAGGAGCCTAGGAGGACAGGTTAGGCTAAACTCATTCCAAATTTCAATTTTCTTTATATTATAGGATAAGCAAACGTGTAAAAAATCTCAAAAACAAAACTTTATGCCTGCTCAGTCTAATACTATGAACTATCATATATTTCCTTGGCCACACCTGGTCAAAACTCGAAACCTTAGAGCATCGATGCTACAATGTGCACGGTGCACATATGGAATGAGAGAGATAGACACAAAAAATTGAATTTATGACATTTGTCACATTTCTCTCTCATTCTTTCCACGGTTTTATGCATTTTTGGTAAGTTTTCCTCTGCAATGTCGAGTACAATGTCTACATCCAGACATTGTGCTTGACATTGTGAAAAAAAACTTACCAAAATGATGCAAGATCCTTCAATTAAGGAGAGAGATATTATATTTACTATTTTTTAATTGACTATCTTTCATGCACCGTTCACGTTTTAGAGCATCTCCAATGGTAGAATGTGCACGGTGCACATGTGGCATGAGAAATAGCCACATAAATATTAGTAAATAAATTCTTTCTCTCCTTATTTAAATGATTTCATACAGTTTTGGTAGGTTTTTCTCCACAATGTCAAGGAGACCGTCTAGATGTTGACATTGTCGTTGACATTGCGGGGAAAAACATACCAAAATTGTATAAAATCATTCAAATAAGGAGAAAGATAATTTATTTGTTAATATTTATGTGGTTATTTCTCATGCCACATGTGCACCGTGCACATTCTACTATTAGAGATGCTCTTAGTATTGGAGATGCTCTTAGCGGGAGTGAGACAATAGTTTGGGATTTTTTAAGAGATGTCTTTCACTTAAAAATGTACCTATATAACTCTATAAAGGAGTCATATAAAGTTTCATAAAACTACTCATCATTGCCTGTTGATTTTGGTCGTTGAGCAACTTGTATGTGAGTATCGCCATTAAAATTTAAAATAAAGTTGGACGCAGGGGCGGAGCCAGGATGTGACGAAAGGGGGGCGAAGTATTGGTGTGTTATTTACCTTAAAGTTTCCATAATGTCTGCCCTTGAATTTATTTAGGTATACACTTCGTTGACGCAATTACATCTAATACTATGTAATACGTAGTACGAAGTATGTTTTTGTGATAAAATAATTAAATATATACGCCTCTAAATTAGCGTGGGCACACCGGGATAATGCGGATATTCTTATTAACTATAAAGAAATTGGGAGATAATTTAAGTGTTTTTGCTACCATACCAAAATTAACAAAACTTGAGGGTCAAAATATTTATACAAGATAAAATTTAATGAAATATTTTATAACATTTTACACACTCATTGAACTCTTTATAGTCATACTGTAACTGTCATTACAATTTCATTTGTCCAAATTAGGTATTGACGTGTTGTTATCCTTTTGGAGTTTTGATTATCACTATAAACATTGTTCGCAGCTTTTTAGTCCAAAATGTGATACTCAAACGTTGATTGCTTGCTAGTTGCTAGTACAAAAGTTTTACTAATAAATAATACTACCTCCGGTTTTTTTTAATCTTCACAGTTTGACTTCACACAAAATAAGGAAAGAAATTTGACTTTACTGTAGAGTACACTGTTGAGGCACTGTTTGACACTGTTTGGCACTGTAGAGACACTGTTTGGCACTGTTGAGACACTGTTTGGCACTGTTTTGATGTAGATTTCTTTGCCAAAAAAGGAAATAAGGAAGTGTGAAGTTTATTTTAAACCGTCCCAAAAAGGAAAGTGTGAAGTTTATTAAAAACCGGAGGGATACTAATATAATAAAAAACTTAAAAAACTTGGACGTACTTTTAATTCCGTAAATATAAGAAATCAACACTTTCTTTTTAAAGAAAATAATTGTGTGTCAAATTTGGTTCTCTTTGCATAAATTTTGACTAAGCATTTTCACCATTACTACCACTTGTAGTGATGAAGGGATTAGGAGTTAAAGTTTTCTATTTTTAACATGGATATTTGGACTCCTAACGATGATATAATGGGGACATTATTCATGGAAGGGAGGAATGGAGATTGGGATGAGCCGATGAGGGAATCCAAATTTGGACGCTAGATTTAGTAGATTAGCCTCTCGAATGCACGAAGGGAAGGAAAAAGAAGGCTACAGCCTACAGGACAATTTTTATTTGATGGAGTAAATTTTTTAATTTTACACAATTTTTACAAAATGATCTAAGGATGTTTTCTTTTGGACTGAAATTTGCTGGTCTGGTCTGGTCTGGTCTGTTTAAGTCTGGTCTGGTCTGGTCTGATCTGTTTAAGTCTGGTCTGGTCTGGTCTGAACTGGTCTGGTCTGGTCTGGTAAGCGTCTGGTCTCTGTGTATTTTATAACTACGGAAGTCTGGTCTGGTCTGGTCTGGTCTGTTTAAGTCTGGTCTGGTCTGGTCTGTTTAAGTCTGGTCTGGTCTGGTCTGGTCTGTTTAAGTCTGGTCTGGTCTGGTCTGGGACTGAAAACAGTCCAAAAGAAAACATCCTAAGCGCGCCAAATTTTTGACTCTGAAGAAAAATTAGAGCATATTTATAAAGTTTTTGCATTTTGGCAGGTGATTGTTGGCTTCTCAATAATATTTGATCTTTGACAACAAATATTGTGATCAATTGGTGTCGTCGTAACTTTCTAAACAATCACAAGTCCAAATCCTACCCAATCAAAATTGATTTATTAAAAGGTTAGAGAGATTACAAGAAAAACTGCAAAAGTAATATTTGAATGATATTACAATCTTAATCCTTCCATGGTTGTCTGGTTTAGGATGTTTTCTTTTGGACTGTTTTCAGTCCTAGACCAGACTTAAACAGACCAGATCAGACCAGACCA
Source organism: Cuscuta epithymum (assembly GCA_945859915.1). NCBI lineage: Eukaryota > Viridiplantae > Streptophyta > Magnoliopsida > Solanales > Convolvulaceae > Cuscuta > Cuscuta epithymum. The sequence continues at coordinate 1,647,040 of CAMAPF010001042.1, read as the reverse complement.
GACTTAAACAGACCAGACCAGACTTTCGTAGTTATAAAATACACAGAGACCAGACGTTTACCAGACCAGACCAGATCAGACTTAAACAGACCAGACCAGACCAACAAATTTCAGTTCAAAAGAAAACCTCCTTACTAGTGTAAGTTTCACATTTATATCTCAAAACAAAACTATAATACGTAGTAATTGCCGTGTAGTCTTTCATTTTCATCTACCAATCATATTATTAAGTTTGATATCTATAAATCCTGTTGCTATTCTTAAAAGTGAATAAAAGTACTACTCAAATGGTAAATTAAACCAACTAATTCTAAAGCGTGATAGGTCGGACCATGATTGTTTAGCGAAATCATCTCAAATTCTCACCTCTTTCATAGATTTGTAGACCATAGTTTATATTGGGTGCGGCAATATTTGGTTACCTAAGAAGGGATCCGAGTGTCAATATGAAATTCATATATACCAAGTGTGAATGTGAAGCAATTGATGATATTTGGTGTCACCGAGTGAATGGTTAGGACACATACACATAGGTGTAATCGGGCATGCTTTAGGTTACAACTCTTGTAGAGACCGTGTGAAAGTTACAATTCCTGCGTGCTGGGCCTTTGGTGTGCACGGGTATAAGACCTAACACCATTGGACTGACTGAATCACGGTGATTTATTCCTCTACTATTCTGTCGGATCCGGGTGCGGAGGCGCTTGGGGTGAACAATTCCACCTTTTCGGAACAAAGATAATAGGTGAGGAGTTCGTAAGCCTATCAGTTATTGCTTGCCATGATTGTGTGGAAGTAAGATGAAAGAGAGTAGTCGAGGGAGAAAGTAAGGATGAAAGTTGTTTCGTTGAGTTTTTAGAAACTTTATTTAAATTTGTGAATGGATAGATAAATGATTGAAGAGTAATTGCAAGTCCAATTTCGTGTATTCAAACACAATTGGACAATTGAAAATTGGAAATTGAACTATGACTACACCCTCTTCCTCTGTAATATTGAATAAAGTCTTCTTTTCCGTGATTTAAGTCATGCAAATATAATTGTCCCTTCATCTACGTTTATACGAAGTATAAGGGAAAAGGCGAAATTGACAAGATTAATCCCTACTTTCATCAATTAAACAAAAATAATCCCTACTCCAAACTATTACATGAGTAATCCAAACTTGCATTGAGATCCACATAAATAAAAAAATTAGACGGAGCTTTCTTTTAATCTAACGCCGTTTTTAACCCAGGTCTCTTATCTTTATGAGCCCGTTTGGAGAACTCTGTTTTCGGCTTATCAGGCTTATCAGCCAGCTTTTTCACCAAACACGTAACTTTTACTTTCGCGCGCTGAATTGTGTAATAAGCCGAAAAAGTAAGGTTGGAGTTACTTTTCTGGCTGTATTGGCTGAAGTTACTGTAGAGGACCATTTTAGCTATTTTTACATATAATTTTTTCTTTAATTTATTAATAAAATATTTTTTTAAAATATTTTTTTCTTAAATCAACAGAATCAGCCAAAACAGCCACTCCAGCCAGAATATCATAAATTTCAGCAGAATCAGCCAAAACAGCCGATTTTGGTGCTACCAAACGGGCTCTATGTATTTCTCTTTATTATCTTCTTCCGACCTTCTCCACGCATTGACTTGTCCCGATCCTCAAATGACATAACAGAGAGATGTACAAATTATTTTCTCCAACAACAATTTCTTTGCGGCCTGAATTTTCTCAAGCTCATTCTTAAGATTTTCATTCCCTTTCACAATTAACAGAGAGCATAACTCGAACTCTCGAAGCTACAATCTTCTCCAACAACTCAAGTGGCAGAGCATAACTCGAAGCTACGATTTTCTCCAAAAACAACTCAATTATTGGATCTGTTCCCATAAAAAGATAATACACTTATCACTTAATCACTCAGCAAAATCAAAACAAAAAATTTAAGCAACAATTCGAATACACTAAGGCTCAAGTTTTTAGAGTCTTTAGTTCTAAAACTCAAAAGTAACTAGATTAAGGGACTTCATAACTACAAAAAATCTACCTAGTATTTGTTTTACCTTCCATATGAGGCAACCATAAATCTCTTTCCCTTGTTTTTCCTTGAGGAAATCGTTTCTGCAGCGGTGAAAAAATGCTATGGTCACACATAATTTTTTGTTTGGATGTTTGTGTTTCAGAGGGGCTTAATATTAAACTGAGTTCATCACAATCGCAGGAGGCCATGTGCTAATTACACAATTTAGGTTTTAGCTATGAGATAGAGATGTAATAGTAGGAGGATGGTGAAAAATTAGATCTACTTTGGCTAGATTAACGTAACTCTATGGTTTGGACGGAAGTACAAGGCCGTCTCATTTTATTCTAATTCTAGTAGGGGTGGGTTCGGTTTATGCGGTTCGGTTTTGACCTAAAACCAAATGTAGAATCAAACTAAAAACTTCGGTTCGGTTCGGTTCGGTTTGTTCATATTTTTTGTCCAACCACGGTTGATTCGGTTCGGTTTTGTTCGGTTCGATTTCGGTTTTTTCGGTTTTAAACCAAAAGACACATACTTTCTGAAAAAAGAAATGACGTGCAATTGTGCAAAATAACCAAAGTGCAGGAAAATAAAACACAAAGTACTGAAGAAAGTCAATTCCTGCTTTACAATTTAAATAAAGTGCACTAAACATTAATGCATGACACTTAAAAGTTAAGCGTAGTAAACTTGGATATAGTGCAGCAAAATAAAATGCAGTCCCAACTGAAATCAAAATAAAATGCAGTCCCAAAGGGAGATCCGCTCATTTTTGCTTCACATCTTGAATCGAGAGAGCAAAGTGGAGGGCGGGTATTCGTGTGGAGGAGTGATCTCGTATTATTATTATTATTATTGTTGTTGTTGTTGTTGTTGTTGTTGTTGTTATTATTATTATTATTATTATTATTATTATTATTATTATTATTATTATTATTATTATTATTATTATTATTATTATTATTATTATTATTATTATTATTATTATTATTATTATTATTATTATTATTATTATTATTATTATTATTATTATTATTATTATTATTATTATTATTATTATTATTATTATTATTATTATTATTATTATTATTATTATTATTATTATTATTATTATTATTATTATTATTATTATTATTATTATTATTATTATTATTATTATTATTATTATTATTATTATTATTATTATTATTATTATTATTATTATTATTATTATTATTATTATTATTATTATTATTATTATTATTATTATTATCCCTCGTCTTTTTTTTCGTGTTTTTTATTCTTTTATACTTATATATATAAACATTATTTTTACCCTTTAAATTTTATCATTTTTATGTATATTCATTCCGTTTTATATTATCTTTTTTTATAATAGCTTATTGTTTAATCTTCATTTTCTTTCTTTTTCTTTTGGTGATGATATCATGTATCGATTCATGTTAGCCGACCCCAATTTCATTTGAGACTAAAGCTTGGATGTTGTTGTATCTTGAATCGATCTACCATGTCTTTGACGGCGGCTCCTTTTTTCGAGAGCTAAGCCTCTTACATTTTAGGTTAAAAGATTATGGAGTACTGGACTCGTAAAAAGCCTCTTACGCTTTCGGTCTTGAGCGTTGACCACATGACCGGCCATATACTCCATATAAAATAAATGATTTTTTATATTTTTAAATATTTCGGTTTTTTCGGTTCGGTTCGGTTTTGAGGAGTCAAAATCGAAATCGAAACCAAACATGTTCGGTTCGGTTCGGTTTCTTATGTTCGGTTTCGGTTTTTCACCGGTTCGGTTTATTTGGTCGCGGTTTGATTTGATTCGATTCGATTTTCGGTTTTCGGTTCTACGAACCCACCCCTAAATTCTAGCGCACGAATGTCAAGTTCGGATTATTCATGTAAAATTTTGAAGTAGGGATTATTTTTGTATAGTCGGTGAAAATAGGGATTAATCTTGTCAATTTCGCCAAGAGAAAATGTCCGATTAGGTGAATTAGTACGGCTCAATGCCTATTTTTGCCTAGTATGTGTACTTGCTCTATTATTTAACAATTAACTACACACGTTTCTAATTTGTTTACTAAGAGGTATGTTTACATACGGAGTATTTTTTTTGACATGTTAGCCCTTTTAAGGATTTAAATTTTAACTATGGAGTTTAGGTTTAGTGTTTTAGTAGTGATGGCGGCAGCAACTGTGGCGTTTAATGCGGCAGTGATCTGGGTTGCTGCTAAGAGCATCACCAGTCCAACGCTGTTAACCTTCCAAAAATTGGATACGTCAGCCTTGTTTAACATTAAAGTAAAAAATTGGTCTCCAAGGTAGGATGTAAAACTGAGCGTTATGCTGACATGTTGAAAAATAAGTTTATGTTGTGTACATCAATGTCTTCGTATAACACTACTATTGACATGTTGACTCAGAAAAATTAATACTCGAAACAAAACCAAAATATCCCGTAACTTCCACTTGTGCAATCTGTTGCAACGTGGAGAGCATTTCGGTGCGAGGATTTTGTTGCTTTATCAATGTGTTGCACCCTGGTTATGACATTGTTCCTGCATGGCTAAACACTCCAATAATGTATTGTCATATGTATTAAAGATGCTCTAAGAGTTTTTTTTAAGTTACAAGTGTATTCATCGTGAAAAAATTGTAAAGTCACGATCTTTTAAATGTTATTATTAGTTATTATTATTACTTGTATTATATAGAAATTGTATTAGGTTAAATGTTGCAACCAAAACAAATTTGTGAAGCTACAAGTGGTTAAATTGAAGTGAATTTCAGAATAGTCAAGGGACTAATGGGACTAAAACTGGAGTTTTCTTTCTACGAAAATTGAGAGTATACGAATTAGCATAAATACTCTGGCCGTCCGTTCACGATTGACTTTACATATAAATTTATTGAGAGATAAATTTAACTGTAGATCACTGTTTTGACAATGTTTGACATTGTTTTACACTGTTTTGATTAGACCTGGGACCGGTTCAGTTCTTGCTCAAAATTGGTGGAACCGTTATAAAAATTTTAACTAATGAATTTGGTTTGGTCCTTTGTAAAAAAATCAAGAACCGTTATGGAACCAAACCAATACGAAACGGTTCGGTTCTTACTTTTATCGGTTCATTGAATAATTTTTTTCTCATCTAATTAATTAACATATTCTTTGCTTTCTACCACATAAAAATGTAAAAAATTTCAAAACACAAGTATTAAAGTTCTAATCACTTCAAATATCAAAACTCAAACTTAACTAAGTGAACACTTAATAAAATAAAAAAAAGATTTCAATTTTCATTTAATAAGTAGAACATAAAAATCGTTGTTATGTGTAATAATGAAGGTTGTTCATCATCACAGTAGCAAGATAGGACGTCCACTTCAAGTCTTTCAAAACTTAAAAAATACATTTAGTTTGCATGTATAGGTATAAAAACATCATTACGGTCTATTTGCTAGTTACAATAAATCTAATAGTTACAAATATCATGAAAATAGTGAAGTAAAATACTCCGTATATGCAATCAACTACAAGTTATTTGAGTTATTTTATATATAAAATTTATGTGATGTAACAAAACTTGATTTGTAAAAATGAGCTTAATTTATTCAATCTCATGTGCAATATTGATTTCTTCTGTTTTCGTTGGCTAAATATCAATGATGGTACTACTATTGTTATTGTTGATATTATTGTTATTACTATCACTACTATTATTACAATTTTTATTTTTATTTTTTACTAACGGTTCCGTGCACATATTTTTTATAGGAACCAGGAACGAACCGTTAGTAACAACTAGGAACCGAACCGTTAACAACTAATACGACATTTGTAGGAACCGAACCGCGTTTTCACGGTTCGGTTCCAACTGGTTCTACGGTTCTCGGTTCCAAAATCTCACCCCTAGTTTTGATATAGATTTGTTTACCAAATTAGGTGTGACTTTATTTAGGGACATCCAAAAAGGAAAGTGTGACTTTAATTTAAGAATTATAGAATGGTACTCCCTCCGTCCATGTTTATCTCCCCTTTTGACCCGGCACGAGGATTAAGATAGTGAGTTTTGTGTGATGGAGAGTTATGCATATGAGAGATAAATGTGTAAGAATTGTTGTGAACCGCAAATTCTTTGCCAAAAAGGGAAAGATGGGATAATTTCGGAACGGACGAAAAAAGGAAAGTTTGAAGAATTTAGGGACGGAGGGAGTATTCCACAGCAGAGGGCACATCACAAATGAGAGAGTACCAACAAACCAGAGAGAATGCAGGTGAGAGAAGGAATCAAGCGCAAACCAAGAAGTATTATGTATTACTACCTCCGTCCAATTTATATTGAGACGGAAGAGGGTGTCACGGTTATTAAGAAAAGTGAGTTTGTGTGGTTGATATTAATTGATAAAGTAAGAATAAAGTAAGAATGATTTAGAGCCACACAAACTTTGCCAAATATAGTATGGGACAATTTAAGTGGGACTTCCCGAAAAGGTAAAACGGGAAGAAATGGAGAAGAGAGAAATAGGTAAGAGAGAGAAGAGAGAAATAGGAAAAATTGAAGCGATGTAAACTGTATTTACTTAATGTGCATAAAAGGACCTATTACTAATTCTATATGTAAATACTAGAGGGTAGAATGGGAAAAACAGTACAAAGCAACGCTCTCTCCACTATTTGGCTTCTTTACCAAACAAGAGAAGTGCTTGATTTCTTCTGTAATTATATCATTAGCATGTCTTTCTTCTGAAGTCTGAACTCTGAACTTCTAGGTTATCAGACAAAGGCTTAATATTGAGCAGGAGTGTTGTGAACCTGTTATAGCAATCAATGGGAGAACCTGTATGCCGTATCTATGGTATTAGAGGTGCATACGTTTTAACAATATCAATATTTTAATACACACATAATTACATATATTGAGAACAAACGTAACCTTTATATCATCTCCCACCACCATCTCAAGATACCTTGGTTGAGAAGAGGAAGCTACTCAGCTATAGCAAGAGACATTGCTGAATGACATAAATAGGAGTGGGAACCAAATAATAACAGAACAAGTTGTTTTTAGTCAGTTACTATACCTCCTCCTCTACAAATGTTTCTGCAAGTCATTCAGTTCTGAACTTCTGAATGATCAGTTGTGGCAGTTATTGAGGTAAGTAAAAAGTTAGATTGATCCTTCTAGTCACTAGATACTTTCCTATTAAGCTTCAAAAGCAGATACTAGTTCCATTCACTTTTCTATACTTTCCTTTCAAGGAAGGTTTATTATTACTTGCTTCACTCCCATTTTTGGCACAGCAATACCGAACTACTTACACATTAGTACTTTTTCATCTTCTTTCTCCTCTTTTTCACCTTTTTCTGTTTTACATTCCACTTTTTTACCACATTCACCACCTCTACAACATTACTCTTTCTATCTGTAAAACAAAACAAAACTAGTAGAGTGAGTAAAAATGAAAGGATGGCATACACATTAGTACTTTTTCATCTTCTTTCTCATTTGTTTCACCTTTCTGTTTTTCTTTCCACTTTTTTACCACATTCACCAACTCTACAACATTACTCTTTCTATCTGTAAAAAAAAATTACTAGTGAGTAAAAATGAAAGGATGGGGTATATTTCTCTATCTTAAATTCCTCGCGAAGTATCACCCAGGTTGTTGGCCTTCAAATGGTCGCTAAGGTTTTCTCTATTCAAATTGAACCCCCCACCGATACTCAACCTGTCTACCCCAGCAAATACCCTCCAGTCTGCCACCTAGCTCTTTTAGAAGACCATGTAAAAGTGTGTATTTGAAGCTCACTATTATAAACTCGACTACTCCTGTAACCGTTAATGATAAAGCTTATAGCATGTCATTTTGAGGTCACTGACTCAAGCCACAGAAACCACTTATGGAAGTATAAGGTACAGATTTATAAAAATGTAGTTTACTAGCTTTTAGAATGTAAGCTTTTGCAGTTTTGTACGTTGACTGTATTGGATTAACTACACTGATTTGTGTCACTCCAATGACTTCAGAGTAACTAATGTGAAGTTGGTCTTTATCTTTGGTTAGGTGCAATGAAAAATATAAACAAAACGCATAAGCTAATGTACCTCATATCATCATCTACATCCTAATTATGTTGGGCAGTTGGGGTAGCTGGCAGGAAAACATAGTGATATGTAACCAATTGTCTAAAAATAGTTCCCACTATGAATTTATGCAAAACTCCCATTGTGAAGTGAATCACTCTTAATGACAGGAGGTGAAGACGAACATTTTTTTGTTGAAAACAAATGCTTCTGAATGTTACAAACATAACCACTTATAGAAGCATAACCAATCTTTTTTGAAAACAAATGCTTCTGATAGTTACAAAGAAAAAGTTACACTTTCCCTAACAAAGCTCAAAGGAAGCAGCATTGTTTTAACTATCAATAGCATAATTATTTAACAGAGCAACAAAAAAATGATCTCAGCAAATAAAGAACATACATAAGAGGGCAGGAAGGATTAGGTGTACTATACAAAATCATCTGTGCATTTGTTATTACAGCGTTATCAAAAGATCTTATTGGTATGCATATCTATGTGATGATGATATGAAAAGATTCACTAATATCTCATACTACTACTTTATTCATGGTATAAGAATGGATCTTTGGATAGCAATAATAACAAAGTGTGTATAAATATATATTTCTGGGAGACTGTAAATTCATTTCTTAACCCTACGGATTTTCTTATTCCCCCAAACCTCCAATCTACCTGCAGGGCAGCCACAGGGTGCCCGGAAGATGAGAACAGTGCGGCCATTCGGCGGCGCCATCCGCTTGAGCTCAGCCTCCAGCTCCTTGCGGTCTTGCCCGAGCTCCAACGGCTTCACGCCGTAATTGTAAAAGGTGTTCCCGTTGAACGACGCCTCCGCCGGAAGATATTTGAGACACTCCTCGGACTCTAGCTGGATATCAAACTCCACCGCTTTCCTCAATCCTTGACAGTTAGGTTTCCCGCACTTCCTCGACCGCAAATCGACGACCTCCCAGGCCACGATCACTACCAGAACTCCCGATAGAGCCGCCACAACACCGACGAAATACTCCACGGGGGTTTCGTTGATACACTCCAGAACGATTTCGCAGATGATCGGAAAAGCCTCGGCGAACACGGAAGTGAAATAGGGGATTAGGAGAAAACCCAGAGATCCGAGAACCAAGATGAGTAATACCAAATCAAGGGCCGCCATCGGGGAGTGATCTGAGCACAAGGGAATCTTGTCCTGTGATTGCTTGTTCTTGCTGGATTGGAATCGGGACCTGTTCTTGTGCTGCTCGAAAGCCCTGCAGAAATCGATCAATCCCCGGCAATCCACCATCGGCAGCCTCATTTCCCTGCCTGTTATTTACAATAGTAGTGTTCCGTTTTCTCGGAACGGTGTGATCGGATTATGACGAGCACGCCGGCAATAGAAATTGAGGAGAAGTACGGGAACAGAGCATTATGGAGTATCTGATCTAATTTATACGGAGTATGTCGAAGAGAATAAGAAAGGGAGGAGAACAAGAAGGTAATTACTGCTACTATAGCGAGGCAGTAAAAGATTACATTGGAGAAGTAATTACAGTTCTGTCTTTACTGGCACAAGTAAGAAAGAAAGGCTGAAAGACCGTCAGTTAGGAGCCCATTTGGCCATGTGGAATTGTTTTTTGGTACACAAATTGTCCATTACTTGCATACACATGCAATTAGAGGTTTTGCATCAAATTATACCTATTTTCAAATGAATTGCATGTATACAAGATAGCTATGAGGTTTTGTATGCACTTTGTGTACAATCATGCACACTAAGAATTTTTGTTTGAACATTTTTTATTGTATGACGGTTGAAAAAGTGCAAATGTACTCTTAAAATTTAGGAGAAAATAATTTAAGTACATAATTTAAAATACACATAACATTTATGAGAATGTACTCAAAATTATATTGTATCAGATGTAATATTATTTATTTCACAAATGAAATTTTAGAATGTTAACTTCATTCTACAATGCTTAAAGTATTTTAAATTATATATTTATTCCAACAAATTTGTATTTGTAAAAACATACAATCATTGTCCGAAAATAACTTTTTATACAAAATTAGGGGTATATATTACATATGTAAGTTTGGTGTACTTATCTCACACCTCATTAAAGTTAGGGGTATTTAAATTATTACCCCCTAAAATTTATTGTCGTACTGCTCACAATTTTTGCACGAATTAATTGTGTATATAGACAATTAGATTGTGTGTACATAAAATGTGTACAACTTATGTGCACAAACTACATTTTCCTATAATATACCCTCTTCATATTTTAATATTTTTTTAGACTTTTTTTTATGTATTTAAAAGTTTGCTACACTTTTCCTTTTTGGTAAGTTTTTCCTTTCAAAATATTGAATTACCTTTATTTTTTCTACTTTTTATCTCCTATTTCATACCTTTCATATTGGTATTATGAAAGAGCAAAGAATTTTAAAAGAGATACAAGCAGAACATAGTTTGTTGTCTAATGAAGTTGATTTATTAGCTAGTCAATCATTGAATACACCTCAACAAGCGGCATTTGATACAATCATAAGTCATGTTCACTCTGGTAATGGGGGAGTATTCTTCTTAGACGGGCCAGGCGGTACTGGAAAACTTTTTTTATTTAGATGCCTCTTGGCAAAAATATGATCAAATCGTGAAATTGCACTTGCAACATCAACAACCATTCTAGGTTCAAAATATCGATAAACACAGATGATAAGTTTGTGTGCAATATCGAAAAGCAAAGTGCTGAAGCAACATTAATAAGAGACTGCAAGTTGATTTTGTGGGATGAAGCAACAATGACCAATCGGAGAACGATAGAAAATGTTGACACCACACTACACGACATTACAAATTGTGATAGCATATTTGGCAATAAAGTAGTAGTGTTTGGAGGTGATTTTCGACAAACCTTGCCAATAATTAGGGTTTAGAGCAGTAGAAATTTAATTGCAGTCAACTTTGTCAGATCAGAAACTATTTGGCCATCAGTTGAAAGATTAGTCTTGACCCAAAATATGCGAGCAAAAGAAGATTCATCTTTTTCAGAAAACTTGATGCGAGTGGGTAATGGAACCGAAAAAACTATTTTCAGAGATTCTAGAATCATTTCTTATTCCATACACAACACAAACTAAATCTTTGAACAAGTTGCTTGAATTCCCAAACCTAAACGAGTTCATCAATGACCCATACCCACTTATGAAACGAGCAATAGTGACGACCAAAAATGAGTTCGTCGATGACCTAAATAACACCTTGATTACCACCATGCCCGGTGAAGAGAAATGCTACATTAGTTATGGTGATTTGATCGATCTCCACATCATGAGTATGCATACTTCCTACACATGATCACATTGTCTGGCTTAGTCCCCACAAGTTGGTGTTGAAAAAAAATGCCCAGTAATCTTACTACGGAACCTTAACCCCGTTGAAGGATTGTGTAACGGGACCCGCTTAATATGTGATGACTTTTGAGATCATGTTATTAGTTGTTTCATAGCATCGGGAGAACACAAGGGAAAACATGTTTTCATACCAAAAATACCCTTTGAACTTTCAAAGGATGACAACTGTCCATTACCATTCAAGTGACATCAATTCCCCATCAAGGTCTGCTTTGCTATGACAATAAATAAGGGACAAGAGCAAACATTCGATTTTGTGGGGATATACCTAACAGAATCAGTTTTCTCGCATGGTCAACTATATGTCGCAATGTCAAGGGTAAACTCAAGTACACTTAGGATTTTTCTTTGGCCATTTTTTATTGTAGGATGATTGAAAAAGTGCAAATATACTCTTAAAATTTAGGAGGGAATAATTTAAATATCTCAAACTTTGATGGGGTGTGACATGACTACCCCAATATAAACCCCCAACTTTAATTAAAATTTTATGTTAGCACCATGATCATATGTTTTTTGCACAAATATAATTTTATGGTGTTAAGTACATAATTTAAACTACACAAAACATTTATGAGAATGCACTTAAAATTAAATTGTATCAGATGTAATGTATTTTATTTCACAAATGAAATTTTAGAATGTTAACTTCATTCTACCATGCTTAGAGTATTTTAACTTATATAATTATTCCAACAAATTTGTATTTGTAAAAACATACAATCATGGCCCGAAAATAACTTTTTATATAAAGTTAGGGGTATATATTACATATGCAAGTTTGGAGTACTTATCTCACACCCCATTAAAGTTAGGGGTATTTAAATTATTTTCCCCTAAAATTTATCTTTGTACTGCTCACAGATTTTGAACGAACTGCCTGTGTATATAGGCAATTAGATGGTGTGTACATAAAATGTGTTCAACTCCATATTTCAATATGTTTTAGACTTTCTTTTTTCGATATATTTAAAAGTGTGCTACATTTTTCCTTTTTGATAAGTTTTTCCTTTAAAAATTCTCAATTACCTTTACTTTTTTTTACTGTTTATCTCATATTTCATATTTTCCCCTCTTCTGTCTTACTTTTTCTACAATATTCAGTATTCTTACTATTTCATCCTTAAATAATGTGTCTAAACATATTGTAGTGATTTTTTAAATAAGGATTGACCGCTAGCATACAGTTTTGTGTTTGTGCCCATATAGATATACCTCTTAAGTCTTAAAAGATGTAAGGATATCTCTTATGTTCAGAGCAAACTACCCTTTAATGTTTTTAAATAAAAATTATAAAAAAACACCAAGAAATCAAAATATATAGGATTTAAAAAATGGAAATTTTATGAAATACTTATTTTCTAAAAAATTAGATTAACCATTTAACCTATCTAAAAATAAAACAAATCATTTTTTGAAGGAAATAAAATAAAATCATTATTAAAATGATTAAAAAGAATGATTTATTTTATGTTAAATATTAACGATTTAATTTTAAATTAAAAAATTATTTTTTCCCTTGTAAAGAACCACTTAGAATTCATAAGTAATAATTTTAGTCTTGTTACAAATTTGATCATATTGTTACATTTTTTGAAATAACATTCTTTGGTAATGTTTAAACATAATAAAGTAGAATTCACTATTTTACCATTTTGGACTATTTAGTATCATATACAAAATGTGTTAAACAAGTTTTATAGTGCAAACAATACTTAAAATTGATGATATTTTTCACTGCAACACATATGTTAACACTTTTATCAAAGAACCATAAATATATGGAGTAGTAAAGTTTTGAAACATTTTCTATGCTAAAACTAATTTATGATATAAAAATGGTATGAGGGCTGACGTGCACTTTGTCACGGTGCGTCAAAATAAATTCAATACTAACACTAATACGTAGTATAGCATAGTAGAGTTCATATCCACAGGGAAAGGAATAATTCTCTTTTTATAAAACTAGTAAATAAAAGGGGGGTTTAGGATTGAATGGTTTAATTTAATTAAACACAAAGATGAACAACTTATATGTGATTTAATTCAAAGATAAAAAGGACTTGACATTGCTACTTTCCACTTGTTGATATATTTTAGTTGATCATTGTTATATCTATAACTTATCCCCTCTCGAATACTCAATCAAGGAGTATATCCAATTCATCGAGGTAGTTATTAACAACGACCGTTCATTAATAACTCTTACTATTTGTCAAGTATAGAACACCGTCATATACCAACTTGATAGTAGCATTTAATCTCTTAACTCCTTGATGAAATCAATTGAGATTGATAACCTCAACACAACGGTTTTGGTTTAACCAACAAAATTAATCCCTCTTAAGTTTATTAACCAGGACCGTGCATTAATAAACCGAAGTTACTTACTTGTGAAACCATCAACGATTAACAAGCGTATTCGTCGATCGATTCTAGTAATAATTAACAAATGAAACAAAACTAGTTGGTCCTTTAAGTAATGTTCAAAATATTAATATGAAATATGAATAGGAATTAATTAATATTCAAGGAAGAATATTAAAGATGATAAATCCTTCTATAACTAATGTCAAAATATTAACTAATTGTCATCTTAGCAACACTCCCCAACATTAATATATAGAGGAAGAAAATAAATACTACTATAACTAATATCGAGATGCTAACTAATTGTCATCTTAGCAACACTCCCCAACATTAATATATAGATAGATTAAAAGAAGAATTAATATTCAAGGGAAGAAGTTAAGAAAATAACTCACAACTTTAATAATCAACAAGCTTCAAGAGTAACACCAAGAAATGGAAGTTTAGCTCCTCATTTGGAGACTAAACATAGCTAGAAAAATATAAAGAAATGCTATTCTAAACTGAGCTTAAGTATATGGAAGAAGAGATGATTTTTTGTGAAGGAAACGGGTGTATTTATAGGTGTTTGGAGGTGGCAGGGTTGTGTACCCGATCGGGTATATAAGGTACCCGATCGGGTATTTTAGGCAGTTTCCCGGAAAATCACTTTTCTAGACATACCCGGTTGGGTATGTAGGCATACCCGGTCGGGTATGAGCCAAATCTTCAAAATCCTGCACGTTTTTTTGTCTCTCCAGATTCTGATTTTGACACCCGAATCAACTCAATACCCGATCGGGTATTGCCTATACCCGACCGGGTATATGAAATATTTTCTCAATCTTCTTTTTATCTTGTCCCCTTGTACCTTCCTTGATCTTTTGGGGTCCAATCTTGATCCTTTGGATGATCTTGACTTGTTTTAAGTTCAGAATAATCCTAATCTAAACAAATTACATTTATATAGGAAAATAAACTAATTACACCAAAAGTGTGTAATTTTCCAAACAACAACAAATAAAACTAGTTAAAATAGAAATAATACATAATAAAAATACAACTCTATCAAGGGCATTCGACACAAACTAGATGTTTTTAAAAATTGATTTTTTCAATATATAATTTATTTAGTGGTGTTTTTTTGCTAACTCAATAAGGGCAAATTTTCCCTTTATAGGAACCGTTAGGAATTATATTATTCTTTCCAATCGCATTAGTTATCTTGAATTCTGTCCATTTTTTTTTATTAATAATAGGAAAGTGGTATGTCAATTTCCTCAAACACATATGGGTATGTATCCTTGACTGAGTGAGTCGATCAGTAAGTTTAGATTAGGAAGAAATTGCGTCCATACATTTTTAGAGAAGCGAGAGTTGCAACAACCTTGTACTGGACTCTTCATCGTTCTTATTCTTGTAGGTATTCAATATGACCATAATTGCTCTCTTCTTCTCTGTTAATCCATGTATATATATGTGATTGTTGAATAAAAGTGGATATTCAATTGGAATCAAAGTCAACCGTGTACTGGTTGAGTTATATATGATTTTCTGGACTTCGTTGTTAGAGTAAACAAGTTTTCGTAAAATTGCAAACCGGATTAGCGTTTTGATCATATATTTTGTTATGTTCATTATTTGAATTGATTCCTTGATAGAAGTTGTAGCTCTTAAGGAGATGAATCCACAACATTTTGGATCAACTGATTTGGTTCAGCCAATCAAAAGGTACGATTTATGTAAGACAGAGGTTTCCTAAAACTCTGTGTTCGTAAAACAAACTTGTGTTTGAAGGATGCCCGTGGGGGGTGGGGTGGTGGTGGTGGTGCAAACTTTCGATTTTGAATTACAGGCCGAAATCCTATGTGCGCGAGAGGTCCCTCTGCTCCATCTCTTTTTACTCTTACGAAGAGAATGTTCCATATGTATAGGCTCAAACTTTTCCTTAGAGTTTAAATGTGGGAAAAGTTTACAAACTTACTTCTTCTTCTACTTGAAAAATTACACTTTGCCTACTACTCACTCAAGACCTGGTTTTTGGCCCATTTCAAACTTTGAAGTCCAAGTAGGGGTGGACAAATGGATAGAAGAACCACAAATCGGGTCGGACAATATCGATTTGGGGTGGGTTAGGGTCAGATTCCAATTTTAAAAATTTTAAAAAAAGGTGGGGCGCGTACTCCAATAATTAGTGGCACAAGTTTAAAGAAATGAAAGATGCATCTCTTAATTCCATAAAAAAAATTCTTGTCACTTTAAAGGTTTTATAATCACTACATGTTGTACTCCGTATATAATATTGAATGTTGATTGACTGCTCACTATTCCCAATCACACAAGCATATCACTTTGATCCATGTTTGGAACATTAAAATTTTCACTCAATATGAACAACAAGAAATGTAATAGATTAAACGTGAAACAAAGCACATAACTTGTTTGCTTAATAATGACACACAAAAATTCTCAAACAAAGCAAATTGTGAATGCTTGAAACAAAGAGAAGCAGCGCAGTGTGAATGCGTGAGTGCAAGGAATGTGAAGATAACACACTTGGAATGAGAAAGCACTCATAAACGTAAAACATGGACCTAAAACTCTGTATTAGATGGGGACTTTTTCAAGTGCTGAACTTCGCCAAAGATGTAATTTCAGTATCAAATGCTTAAAACAATTGTTTTAATATCATTTTTTAAATATTAGTAGATGGCAAGCCAATGGTGTAATGACATCACTGCTGATCTCCCAAATAGGAGGTCGCAGGTTCAAGTCTCATCCCAATCAAGGATGTTGGCATTAACAAGAGCAGATACTATAATAGGTTTAGAAGAATGTTCCAAGAACAAAAAATATAAGTAGGTGGCAATGATATTGTTTTAAGGGAAAATTGTCAAATAAGTCCATCTACTTTTACTAATAAGCCAGTTGAGTCCACATACTTTTTGATCAGTCAATTAAGTCCACAAAGTGTGAAAAATTAACCAAATTGTCCATTTGGCCGGTAATCGGTCGGTTTTCCGGTCAGATTGTTCAGCTAGCTTTTTTTTTATTGTTTTCCAATTTTTTTTATATTTTCTTTTCCTTTTTCTTTCTGTTTTTCTTCCTTCTCCTCCACTCCCAATTACCCAGTCTTTCTCCGCTTCCATTCCGATCCCTGCTTTCTTGTTTCCGGCCACCTGCAGTCCGTTTCTACCATCTCCCCATTTCTGCCGCCCCACCTCCGAACCACCACCACGACCTCCGCCTCCGCCACCCCGTCCTCCATAGCTGGCATTGAAGCGACCTCCAACCGCCCTGACCTCCGTAAACGCCGCACCCGACAACCACGCCGGTCCGCCCCTACGGCCCTACTATACCTCCGTAGTCCGTAGCTTCCCCCTCCGCCACTCCTACCTCCATAGCCGCCACCGCCCCAGTCTTCATAGACTGGTGGATCCGCCTAGGGGAGAAGATTGAATGGCTAAGGTAAGCCAAGCTCCTGGTCTGGTGACGGCTAGAGTTGGACTAGGCGCAGGAACCAAGAAAAGAAAACTAGAGGAAATAGAAAAATGAATTAAAAGAAATATTATAGGTAGAAAATACGGAGTACTAAAAATAAGAGCCAGTTGGACAATTTAACCGGAAAACCGAGTGATTACCGGTCAAATGGACGATTTGGTTATTTTTTGACACTTCATGGACTTAATTGACTCATTTTAAAGTATGTGGACTCAATTGACTTTTTGATAAAAGTAGATGAACTTATTTGACGGTTTTCCCTTGTTTCAATATCATTGCCTATTTTTAAAACATAAGTAATGGTAGAAAAGTGTAGCCTGGAAGTAGTTAATATGATATTTCTTCTTGTGATAGTAGAACTTTCAGTTATTCAAGATATTGCTTTGTTTTCAAAACTTAAAGAAAAACTCGGTGGAAGAAAAGAGTACATAAATTCGATTTGTCTTAATATTATTATTATTATTATCATATAGGGATGCAAATTTAACCATCATATATCTCATCATAGGTAGGGATGGCAATTTAACCCGATCCGATGGATACCCACACCGAACCGAACCGGTCAAAATGAGGAAAACCACTTTGACTGGGTAACGGGTAATGGGGCGGTTATGGGTTTATACCTACCCGCCCCGTTACCCGCCCCGTTTAATTTGGATACGGTTACCCGCACCATTACCGGACCCGCACAATTAACTTATACATTTTAATAGTTTATGTATTTATTATTTAATATATTAAGTATATATAAATATTAGTACATTAATATATGACACTTATTCCCTCTAGTACTTTGAAACAATATTCAACTTTTCGGCTATCCTTTACAATTCTGATGAGTTGGTGCTCAAAGTTCACTATTTTAGATTTTAAATTTTCAATATCATTCATCATCCTTCCTTTGTTAACTTCTATAATATTCCTTCAAAAAAACTTCTACAATATTTATTTTCTTCACATATTGATAATTTGATTTTCATGACTTTCTTTACGCAATTTCCACATTGTGACTCTCTTAGTTTTTCACCCAATAACTTTCATAAAACTCACGTACGAGTTTAAAGTCAAAATATTGCGAAACATTACTCTAGCTTGCTTTAATTTATGTAATTGCTAATAATTTTGTAAAGGTGTATTGGATGATTAGATTAATTTTGATTGGTTGCTCTAATTTATATCAAGTTTTAAAATTTAAATTATGTTTTTTTCTAAAACAGTAACTACAAGAATACCTAAATCATAGTATTAGAAGTGCCTTTTAAATAATTCCAAATCTATAATCAAAATAAAAGTTGTGGACAAAAATGCGTCTCTAGTAACTTTAGTGTTTATAATTTTATTCAAATGTTATGTCGTAGTGATTACAAAACTTACTCATGGTAACTTATTGTGACACCGCACCCGAACGTCCTTGAAAATTCGATTTAAAAATTTAACATTTATGTATTGAATTTTCGATTGTCAAACAATTGTAAAACGATTAATGTTTTACGTAGTGCATGACTGAATATCGTGCTGTTCAACTCGTATGATAGTGTCGGGTTTGCAAACGCTTTTCGGGAATTATTAATAAATAAAAGAGCTCAACATTATCTAAATAAGTGATCGAATGATTAAAGAAGAATACCAATGCCTACAACCCTATCTTTGGCATTTTTGAGCTAAATAATGGGAGTAGGATTTTCCTTCTATAATATCCATCAAGTAAATTATTGGGATGAGCCTACACATATTGGAGATCAATAATGTGATTTAGGAAGTTGACTTGTTCTAAATAAATTAGGATGAGTACAAAAGGACATCTTTGACAAAGATAAAACAATAGGACCCATTTTCCCATTTTTGGAAGTATTGGTAGATATTTTGGACCTCAAATTGATTGGGATCAATTGGGGGGCATCCCATGTGGCTTGAGTACCTGCAAGACAAGGAAAATGGGTGAGAAGACTCACCTTGGCCGCACCACATGGAGGAGCATTGCCCATGACACAATTGGGATCAAATTTTGGGGCCACCACCACTGTTTTCGCACAAACAGGTGTGCTGTTTTGTCTCCCTTCATGAGTGAGGTTATACTCGGCCAAATGAGGTGTATAAGGTGTCCTTGGATAGATTTTGAAGTCTATTTTTATAATTGAGTGGTCTCTGTTCGAGAGGAGAGAGCAATCATCCAAAAATCGATCTGGAACGAGCAGTGGTCTGTGAACTCGAGCTGTGGGAGTGCTGGGACTGTCTGGTTGATATCTCGAGTTTTAACAATCCAATTTAAGCGTGTGAGATACCAAAAGAAAGCTCTCAAGACGAGGAATCCGTGAAGGTCTGGTTTGCATCAATCGGAGTTGTGGAAGGCTTCCAAATCGTCCGAGCAAAACACAACCTCGCAGGAGAGGATTTAATCTTCTAAAGAAACGAGTTAACCGGGAAACACCCGTTCTAGGGGCTGTTTTCGTATCAACGATTGAGGGTTGAACTAGCACTTTGAGGAGGCTGTTTAACACTCATATTTGAGCAAGGAATTAGTTCCAAATCCACCTTGACCAAAGCTTTGACCATTGGACCAAGAAGGGAAAGTTTAAAGCTCAATTGAGGTGAGGATTGACATCTAATTGCTTACAACTTGTAGGTTAAGCATGAGATTACCTAAATGCTTAAATCATTATTTTTCATGGATTATGATGATCATATATTGATGAAATATTGATATAGTTGCCAAAGAATGAAATTTGAAATGATTTGAGAATGTATGAATAAAATGAGATTTGATGAGTATAAATGAACTATTTTTGCGAAATAGGTATTTTGCTCATGTATGAAGTATTTGGATACATAAATGAATATTTGTGTATTGAGATTGAATACTTAAGTTGCTGCTACATAATTATAATTATGTAGAGAATTACAAATAAAGAGGATAATGGTATGATAACAATAATCTTAATAGTATTGAAATACTAGTTAGTGATTATTGGGACTTGTTGATTAAATTGATCCTAGGGATTGGATTGTATGAAAGGTACTTGAATATAGTTCAAGTGTATATAATAACTTAGTATGGAACTAAGGTTAAGTTATGGGAAGTCTTTAAGGATGACCCATGGCAGTTTAATGATATGTCAATTCTAGGCATAGGGTTGCTTGAGAATTGGACCTTAATGCATGGTGATGTAGTAGAGCCGAGCTCTAGAATGCATGTAAGGTGTAGACTTGTAGTCTATGTATTGTATAGCTAGAGCCGAGCTCTAGGGCTTGCGTGGTGATGTAATAGAGCCGAGCTCTAGAACGCAAGGTAAGGAATTGACCCGAGTGACATGAATTGTATGGTGATGTAGTAGAGCCGAGCTCTAGAATACAATGTCATGTGTTAGGGTTGGACTCTATTGGGTATCGTGGTTTGTAGCCACGGGAAATGGGAATGGCGATTTCTAAATGAACATGGGCCCACGGGCCGACTACTTGACTTTTACCTAAAGTAAGTATATTTTCAAATGGGTAACTTAGGGTTACAATCATAATATACTATCACCCTATTTGAGGGTCTTGTGCTTGAAATACTTGTTGTATATCTATTAGATGCCTGCCACACCAGTACTTTATAGCCGTATAGAGTACTGACCCCTTCGGGGGCGTCCCACCACCATTTCAGGTTGAGGCTAGAGCTTGCTTCCTGTGCTCGTTGCCCGAGTGATTTCCCCGGAGAGAAGACTTGGTTCGTGCTTCCTCCATTCAGTTTTAGAACATTAATAAACATGCTCATGGATATTTTACTTTAGAGCCTGCGTGCTCATGTTTGCCCTGTGTGGCCCTTTGTTTTAAACAATGTTTTCCGCTGCGTATTGAATTACTTATTATGTATGTTTATGGATGACTTTTGTGTGAATGATATTCATGACGCCTTGTATAATATGAATGTGTTGGACTGCGGTTGACTATTCGTATTGTACGGCGGGTTGTTGACGTGTCCGGGGAGGTCCGGGGCGTGACAATTAAGTTGGTATCAGAGCCTTAGTCCATAAACTTCATAATGAAGTCTCAAAATTCTCTTTTTGAAAAGATTTTGAAAACCATGAGCATAGAAGTTTTGTACTTGGAGAGCTTTTGGTACTTGGGTTGCAAGGTCTCTAATTGTTAAGATGGTACCCTTAGCAATTGGTATGGCGGTGACTCGAGCCAAAATGTGTCTTAAGTACTTATCCGTCAGTTGACATTTGATACGAGTCTAACGACTCTTTCCAAATTTCTTTCAGAAATGGACCGTGGTGGCAGGATTACTAGGAGAAACCCGACTGGCCGTGTACTAGTGGAGGCTGGACAGGGCAGTCGAACGACCTCTAGGGCATCTAGAGGAGCTGGCCGGGGAGGCCGATCACAGACCGTGAGTGACGGTCATGTCGACACAGAAAGTGAAACCTTGACATTCATGTTATTTCCATGTTTATGTTTGTGCTTTTGATTAGTTTTGAGTGATTATTACTCTAGAAATTACACACTTTTGGTGTAATAGTTTAGTTTGTAAAATGTTTGTAAATTGTTTAGATTAGATTTGTTCTGAGCTCAAACAGGTCCAAGACCACTCTAGGGACCATTGGTGAACATCACAAGTGGAAGGAAGGTGCAAAAATTCCAAAACAAAATGAAGATCCTGATTTTTGGTATTGTACCCGGTCGAGTATACCCTATACTCGATCGGGTAAGTTGCTGAAAAGTCAAATCGAATCAACCCGGGAACAAGGCAACATGCAGGAAGATTTTTAACTCGATCGCGTATCCATACCCGATCGGGTAGCCGACATACCCGATCGGGTATGACCCCAGATTTTCAGTTTCGAGGAAACTAACCCTTACCCGATCGGTCGAGCTGAAAACCCGATCGGGTACACGACCCTGCAAGCCTAAAAAGCCTATAAATACACCCCATTTCCTCCACAAGAAAGGCACCAATTCCTTTATACTCTTAAGCTCAGTTTAGAATAGCATTTCTTTATATTTCTTTTAGCATGTTTAGTCTCCAAATGAGGAGCTAAACTTCCATTTCTTGGTATTGCTCTTGAAGCTTGTTGATTATTAAAGTTGTGAGTTATTTTCTTAACTTCTTTTCCTTGAATATTAATTCTTCCTTTAAATACTATTTCTATATCAATGTTGGGGAGTGTTACTAAGATGACAATTAGTTAACATCTTGACATTGGTTTTAGTAATAGCTATTCCTTCCTCTATGTTAATATCGGGGAGTGTTACTAAGATGACAATTAGTTAACATCTTGATATTTAACTATAGTAGGATTCATTCCCTTTTAATATTCTTCCTTGAGTATTAATTAATTCCTATTCATATTTCATATTAGTATTTTGAACATTACTTAAAGGATCAATTAGTTTTGTTTCAAATATTAATTACTACTAGAAATGATCAACGAACCGATGGTTAATCGTTGATAGTTTCACAAGTAAGTAACTTCGGTTT
The DNA here is from genome assembly GCA_945859915.1 of Cuscuta epithymum. NCBI lineage: Eukaryota > Viridiplantae > Streptophyta > Magnoliopsida > Solanales > Convolvulaceae > Cuscuta > Cuscuta epithymum. The sequence continues at coordinate 1,624,229 of CAMAPF010001042.1, read as the reverse complement.
ATTAATGCACGGTCGTGGTTAATAGACTTAAGAGGGATTAATTTTGTTGGTTAAACCGAAACCGTTGTGTTAAGGTTATCAATCTCAATTGATTTCATCAAGGAGTTAAAAGATTAAATGCTACTATCAAGTCGATATATGGCGTTGTTCTATACTTGACTAATAGTAAGGGTTAGTAATGAACGGTCGTTGTTAATAACTATCCTCGATGAATTGGATATACTCCTCGATTGAGTATTCGAGAGGAGATAAGTTATAGATATAACAATGATCGACTAAAATATATCAACAAGTGGAAAGTAGCAATACCAAGTCAATTTTATCTTTGAATTAAATCTCATATAAATCGTTCATCTTCGTGTTTAAATTTAATTAAATCACTCAACAATCAAAACCCCCCTTTACTTACTATTTATATAAAAAGAAAGTTATTCCTTTCCCTGTGGATACGAACTCTACTTCACCTATACTACGTATAAGTGCTAGTATTGAATATTATTTTGAGTGCACTCACGACAAAGTGCACGTCAAATTTGGCGCCGTTGCCGGGGAAAGGCAATTTAATTTTTCTTTTTATTTCATTTAAAAAAAAAAAAAATAGTTGAAGTATAGAGATTTCTATTTCTTCTGAGCTTTGTTTGAGTATATGGTAAGAACCCGATCTATAAACGAAATCATCTACCAAACAACCCCCCAAACGGATCAAGCCTTCGAAAGGTTTAGGAATTTATTTCCGAATACTTCTTCGGAGGAATCATCAAGTGCTAGTTCTCAATCTAGCGAGACCGAAGAACCAATCACTATGGCTCTTGAGACGAGAACATTGAGGGAGCTCACAGCTCCGAATCTTAATCAACAACCTCTATGTATCACTTTTCCAACTCTTGATACAGGGGTCACATTTGAGCTAAAATCTGGGCTCATTCATCTCCTTCCATCATTCCATGGCTTACGAGGGGAGGATCCAAACAAACACCTGTCGGAGTTCCACATTGTGTGCACAAGCATGTGCCCCAATGGTGTCTCCGAGGAGCAGATCAAACTGAGAGCCTTCCCATTCTCCTTGAAGGACACCGCGAAGGATTGGCTTTTCTATCTTCCTTCGGGAAGTATCACTACATGGCCACAAATGAAGAAGGCCTTTCTTGACAGGTACTACCCCGCTTCTATTTCATCATCACTCAAGAAGCAAATAAGCAACATCGAACAAAAAGATGATGAATCCCTATATGAATATTGGGAGAGATTCAAGAAGCTATGTGCAAGTTGCCCCTATCACGGATACACCGAACAAGACCTCATCCTCTACTTCTATGATGGTCTTGTGGATCAAGATCGTCGCATGGTGAATGCGGCGTGTGGAGGGGGCATTGTCAACAAAACCCCTTCACAAGCGAGAGATCTCATCTCGGAGTTGGCCGAGAACTCCAGACACTATAACGGGCGGTCCTCAACTCGGAGGGTTATGGCAGCAGAATCCAACAACACGTTGGAAAGTCAAGTGAACGGCTTGACAAGTCAAGTGACCGGCTTGACTTCTTTGGTTAAGGATTTCCTTTTAAAATCCAAGGCCCAAGAAGTCAAGGTCTGCGGTATCTGTACACAACAAGGGCATCCCACGGACTCATGCCCAACTCTTCAAGAGGACACCACAGAGCAAGTCAACGCCTGGGTTTCCAGGGCCACCAACAAAGGAGGTATGACCTGTTCTCAAATTCTTACAATCCCGGATTTAGGGATCATCCAAACTTGAGGTATGGAAACCCTCAACAAGCCAACCCACCTTCTCAATCGAGTATGTCTACGGAAGACATGATTCGAACTCTTGCCACTACCATGGGCACCTTACAACAAAACGTGGTGCAATTTCAACAAGAAACAAAGTCAAGCATTCAAAATTTGGAAACTCAAGTTAGCCAAATTTCGAATGCTGTAAATCGACTTGAAGCAAGAGATTCAGGTAGGCTTCCCTCCCAAACTGAGCAGAACCCAAGGCAACAAGTCAATGCCATCATGCTAAGGAGTAGCCCAGAATTACAAGCAAAGGAAGTTGAAAACGAGGAGGTTAACCACAAGGAGGAGGAACTAACGAAGACAAAATTTCCTCCGCTTTCATCATATGAACCAATCCCTCCATTCCCTGAGGCATTGAAAGACACAAGGAAGCTAGAGAGTGATCGGGGCATCTATGAGACCTTCGCGAATTGTGAGGTAAATATCCCACTCTTTAAACTAATCAAAAGTGTTCCCCGTTATGCAAAGTTCTTAAAAGAACTATGTATAATGAAAAGAAGAGATAAATTAAAGGGGAAACAAAAGGTTGAAGTTAGTGAGCATGTCTCGGCCATCTTTCAGGAAAAACTTCCAAAAAAATGTAGCGACCCAGGCATGTTCACTATTCCTTGCACGATAGGAAACGCCACATTTCCTAAGGCCTTATTAGATTTAGGGGCATCTATAAACGTCATTCCTTATTCCGTTTATAAAACCCTACAACTTGGCCCACTACATCAAACCGGTGTGGTGATTCAACTAGCAGATCGTTCTAGTACCTACCCGAAAGGTGTATTAGAAGATGTGCTAGTAGAAGTAGAGAATATGGTTTTTCCCGTCGACTTCTACGTCCTCGAAATGGGGAATGATGACCAAACAACGCCCATCCTTTTGGGAAGACCCTTCTTAAAGACCGCAAAAACAAAAATTGACGTGTCTAGTGGTTCATTAACTTTAGAGTTCAATGACCAAAAAGTAGAGTTCAATATCTTTGACTCTACGAAACAACAAATTAAAGATCAATCTCTTTCTTCTTTAAATGTTTTTGAACCACCAACACCAAATGTTTTAATTAAGTTGGGAACAAAGAAGAAGGGCCAGCCTTACTGGAAAAGGCTAAAGAAAAGAAATGACGGAAGGGATGCTCACGATCCCACATAAAATAAAAATAAAAATAAATAAAACGTCGTGCCACGACGTTAAATAAAGCGCTTCTTGGGAGGCAACCCATGCAAGGTATGTTTTCTTTTCAATTTTTTTTGTCGAATGTCAACTTTTGGGAGAATGGGAGGAAATTCTCAAAAAGAAAATGAGGGAAAAATAATATTTTCAAGGCATGGGGAAACCCCCGATCGGTCATCATCAGTTACCCGATCAGATCCATGCCGAAAAGAGGATTAAAATGGACCAAACAAGAATTCCAGGCTAATGTACCCGATCGAGTAACAGTCCTACTCGGTCGGGTATAGAGTAAAAAGGGGAAGAAGGGGGATCGAGTACCCCATACTCGATCGGCCAAAAGATAAAAAATGATCGAATACTCGATCGGGTATACCTCATACTCGATCGGGTAATCGACCCCTGGAGCCAATTTGAAAAATCCGCAAAATACCCGATCGAGTAAATTTATATACTCGATCGAGTATATTTCCAAAAAATCCTACGGCGCCTAAAATCCGATCGAGTATACCCCATACTCGACCGGGTACACAAACCTGGAACCACTTTGTTAAAAAAAAGAGGGTATACCCGATCGGGTATATTAATATACTCGATCGAGTATATTTACGGAAAATCCTACGGCGAGGAAAACTCGATCGAGTACGGGGTATACTCGATCGAGCCCGATCCCGGAACAAGAACAAAAGAGGGCATACCCGATCGAGTAATCGGGGTACCCGATCGGGTACACGAAGTTTAAACGTGAAACAGAAGCCGAAATCAGCCACTTCATCTTCTTCAAACCCCAAATTTCGAACCTTCTCTCCCAAATCCACCATTTTCACACCTTCAAACTCCCATATCTCCCTCAATACTCAACCAAATCTCCTCATACCACCACCAAAACACTCCCCTCACCCCCCATCTACAACCTCATACCAATTAATCTCTCTCTCTCTCCATTTCCAAAAATCCGAAAACCTACCCCCAAAAACCCCAAATCCGAACCCAAACTCCCAAGTTACTCAAAAATGGCACCAAAGAGGAACCAACCGGAAAGCTCTAGCTCAAGAGGACCTATCCGAGGCTATGAGGATGTGCAATTTGGCCCGGGGGATCATCGGAAGCGATTTGTGGCCATTCTAAAAAGGCAAGTCATCCCTTCTCGCTTTTTATGCCATGAAGCTCTTGATACACTAGGTTTGTTGGATGGCATGAGAGAATTGTTTGATGAATTGCATATGGGCTTGCTTTTTAATGTGCAATATAATTGTAATGAAAGGGTCATCTATGAATTTTTGAGTTCGGCCAAATTTGTGTTAGATGATGACCATTTCTATGATGATACACTCTCGTTTCGGTTGATGAACACCGAATACACTATAACGAGACGTGATTTTGCCGAGCATTTCGGGCTCCGATTCCCACATGAGAGGGAAATCCCGGACATACCATGGATGCTTACAATCTTTGGGGCAAAATGACCGGAGAACGGAATTTTAGCACGTCTCAACTATACATTAGTCACGTGCAACATCCCCTTCTCCGAATTTTCCTCAAGTTTTTGTGCAACTCTTTACTTGGCCGCCCCAACAACCATCACACTCGGATAGGGGATGTAGCCATTCTCACTCTTGCTCTTTTCCGCAATCCCGTTGAGTTCAACATTTGCAACTTGATTTGGGATCATCTACAAAAGGCTATCACGAAAGGGGGGAACATTGTTGTAGGGGGTGTTATCATGCATTTGGCTTCCAAGTTTGGCTATGTGGATAATGCCACAATCTCTAGAGATTCATTGATGCATCTTGGGTGGTTGTCCAATGCACAATTGATCTCTTTGGGTAACAAAGACCACAACGGAAACCAAAAATATAAATGGCATATGAAGTACCCCGAACCGGTCAAATACTTCCCCCTCCCTTGCGATGAGTTACCTAGACTTAGGTATAAGATGGAACCCGCCCACATCCCACATTACCTCCTCCCCAACAACATTCCACCCCATCTCCAAGCCCAAGCCGACCAAGCCGACCAAGCCGAACAACCCCATCCCCAACCGGAGCAACCCGAACACCAAGAGGATTATGGACACTTCCAACATGACATCCCCGACCCTCCTCAAAATCCGCCACCACAAGACTTTTTCCAACAACTCTTGGAGGGTCAACAATCCCTCCTAGCCGGGTTCCAAACAATGAGCCTTGATTACACCAAAATGGGAGAGCAATTCACCCAACTTCAAGGAGAAATAGGCCATTACCGGAACGAGCAACAAGAAAGAGACCGGCAATTTGATGCTTACCGGGAGGAGCAACGGTTGGCTTTTCAAAGGATGGAGGAGCAAAGGGCGGCCGACATGCAAAGGTATGAAGAAGACTACCGGAGGATGTATGGGCCGACATATTCATACATGACCCAACTTGGCGGGTTTGCCTCCATGGCCTCACCTCCACCGGCACCTTCTTGGTACAACCCCTCCGATTGGGGTAATTTTGGCGGCTCGAGTTCCGGCGGTGGTGGCTATGATGGCGGGGATACTACCATGGGCGAGGGGGGCGGTGATGACATGCACGGGAGCGGCTTTGGAGGAAGCTATTACGGAGGAGAAGGCGGGCACTAAGGATAGTGCCATGTTTCAAGTGTGGGCGAGGAAGATTTATCTTGTGGTATGTACACTCTTTTATTTCTACCTTGTACTAAGCATTATTTTCTTGTATTACTTTTACACAAAAAAAAAAAAAAGAATAATAAAAGAAATGAAATGCTAGTTAGGTTGAAAACCCAAAAGGGCAATCTAAGCAACAAGGGCTTACAAAAAATTGAGTGAGGAAGATTTATCTTGTGGTATGTACACTCTTTTATTTCTACCTTGTACTAAGCATTATTTTCTTGTATTACTTTTACACAAAAAAAAAAAAAGAATAATAAAAGAAATGAAATGCTAGTTAGGTTGAAAACCCAAAAGGGCAATCTAAGCAACAAGGGCTTACAAAAAATTGAGTGAGTGGAAAGAGAAGAAAAGAGATGCTAGGATGAAAACCTGAAAAGGCTCCTAGGCAAAATGAGAGATAAGAGAGAAATTTGTGTTTTGCAGGACATCATCTCTTGGAGAAGAGGAAGAGAAGAGGAAGAGAAGAGGAAGAGAAGAGGAAAGAAGAAGAAATAAAGGGCATAGAGGACTAACAAACCCAAGAGAAATGTTGTTCTATGAACTAATTTACAACCTTGGTGGTCTTATGCTCTTTCTTACTATTCTTGAAACTTATGATCTTTGATTGAACATTGTGTAAACATTTGGTTTTACTCGAGGTCGAGTAAAGAAACTAAGTGTGGGGGAGTTGACATTCATGTTATTTCCATGTTTATGTTTGTGCTTTTGATTAGTTTTGAGTGATTATTACTCTAGAAATTACACACTTTTGGTGTAATAGTTTAGTTTGTAAAATGTTTGTAAATTGTTTAGATTAGATTTGTTCTGAGCTCAAACAGGTCCAAGACCACTCTAGGGACCATTGGTGAACATCACAAGTGGAAGGAAGGTGCAAAAATTCCAAAACAAAATGAAGATCCTGATTTTTGGTATTGTACCCGGTCGAGTATACCCTATACTCGATCGGGTAAGTTGCTGAAAAGTCAAATCGAATCAACCCGGGAACAAGGCAACATGCAGGAAGATTTTTAACTCGATCGCGTATCCATACCCGATCGGGTAGCCGACATACCCGATCGGGTATGACCCCAGATTTTCAGTTTCGAGGAAACTAACCCTTACCCGATCGGTCGAGCTGAAAACCCGATCGGGTACACGACCCTGCAAGCCTAAAAAGCCTATAAATACACCCCATTTCCTCCACAAGAAAGGCACCAATTCCTTTATACTCTTAAGCTCAGTTTAGAATAGCATTTCTTTATATTTCTTTTAGCATGTTTAGTCTCCAAATGAGGAGCTAAACTTCCATTTCTTGGTATTGCTCTTGAAGCTTGTTGATTATTAAAGTTGTGAGTTATTTTCTTAACTTCTTTTCCTTGAATATTAATTCTTCCTTTAAATACTATTTCTATATCAATGTTGGGGAGTGTTACTAAGATGACAATTAGTTAACATCTTGACATTGGTTTTAGTAATAGCTATTCCTTCCTCTATGTTAATATCGGGGAGTGTTACTAAGATGACAATTAGTTAACATCTTGATATTTAACTATAGTAGGATTCATTCCCTTTTAATATTCTTCCTTGAGTATTAATTAATTCCTATTCATATTTCATATTAGTATTTTGAACATTACTTAAAGGATCAATTAGTTTTGTTTCAAATATTAATTACTACTAGAAATGATCAACGAACCGATGGTTAATCGTTGATAGTTTCACAAGTAAGTAACTTCGGTTTATTAATGCACGGTCGTGGTTAATAGACTTAAGAGGGATTAATTTTGTTGGTTAAACCGAAACCGTTGTGTTAAGGTTATCAATCTCAATTGATTTCATCAAGGAGTTAAAAGATTAAATGCTACTATCAAGTCGATATATGGCGTTGTTCTATACTTGACTAATAGTAAGGGTTAGTAATGAACGGTCGTTGTTAATAACTATCCTCGATGAATTGGATATCCTCCTCGATTGAGTATTCGAGAGGAGATAAGTTATAGATATAACAATGATCGACTAAAATATATCAACAAGTGGAAAGTAGCAATACCAAGTCAATTTTATCTTTGAATTAAATCTCATATAAATCGTTCATCTTCGTGTTTAAATTTAATTAAATCACTCAACAATCAAAACCCCCCTTTACTTACTATTTATATAAAAAGAAAGTTATTCCTTTCCCTGTGGATACGAACTCTACTTCACCTATACTACGTATAAGTGCTAGTATTGAATATTATTTTGAGTGCACTCACGACAAAGTGCACGTCAAACCTACTGGTCCTATGAGGACTCAACCTATCGACCGGAAACAGAACCGGTTGAGACCCCTTACGAAGGGGATGACGATGATGTAAGTGATGAGGAGGAAAATGGCTCCTTAGCACGGATCGAAGCACTACTCCAACAGTATCACCGTGATCGTGAAGAGAGGAGGCAACGCCGAAGACGCCGAGCGGGGCAACCTTCGGGCATGAATTCAAGAGGAGGAAGTCATGGTGCATCTAGAGTCCATGTGGAACCACATGGAGGCCAAAATGATGGAGGTCCAACCATAAGGATCTCCAAATTTATCAAAGAAGCAAGATATTTGGGGTGCAAACCCTTTGATGGAGCAGGGGACATTTCAGTTGCAGCACAATGGATCAAGAGGCTAAATGAAGCAGCCCTTGACATGCAAATCGCGTCGAATCTCAAACTGAGAATTGCGGTAAGGTTGCTCGAGGGGATGGCATCCAAGTGGTGGGATGGAACCAAGAGCAAGTACGGTGAGACCGTCGTTTGGGAGGACTTCCAACGGGAGTTCTTTGCCCAATATTATTCGGATTTTGAAGTGAACAAGAAGGTGAGGGAATACACCCTCCTAACCCAAGGGGGTAACATGATAGTGAAGGAACTTGAGTACAAGTTCCGGGATCTCGCCGACTACATACCGGAGTATGCTTGTGACGAGAACCGAATGGTAAACCACTTTTGGGATGCTCTTGACTTGGAGGTACGTGATAGGGCAACACAATTGCCTAATATGACCTTCGCCCAAGTGGTTGACCAAGCGTTGAAGGGGGAGAAACAGTGGGAGGAGAGGAAGAAGAGAGACGCCGAGGAGGCGAAAAAGAGAAAATGGGAGAGTCATGGCTCCCAAGGTTCCAACAAAAAGGGCAACCATGGAGGAGGATCTTTCCGGGCACCGCCGCCACCGTCTAGGGGGAACCAAGGCCCGAGTGGGCAAGGCTCGAGGTCACAAACCTCGGTGGTAACTCGTTGCAACAATTGCAAGAGGAACCACTCCGGTAAATGTCGCGACCCCCCTAGATGTTTTCAATGTGGGGATGCCGGGCATTTGAAGGCGCATTGCCCACAATTGGGTGGGGCAAGGACATCGGGACCGAGCAGTGGCCCGACGGGTACACGGAATCAAACCGGAGCTTCTCAAGCGAGCCGGGGACATGGGGGAGCGAGTACGAGCAACGCGCCATCTGTGAATCAAGGAAGAACTCAAGCTAGAGTTTATGCGATGACGGAGGCGGACGCTCGAGCTAACCCGGACTCGGTTGCAGGTATTGCCTCTTGCACAACTGTATTTTGTCCATATTTAACCCATAAATTGATGACATAAGTCATAGGGATTGAGTGCGAGTCATTACGGGGTCAAACGGCAAAATTCGGGCCAAAACTGACCAAAAACAGGGACGCACGATCGTGCGTCCAACCCCACGCACGATCGTGCGTAGGGGGCAGTGGTTCCGGGTGAATTTCGCGCAGGACGCACGACCGTGCGTGCCGGTACGCACGCCGTGCGTGGACGCACGATCGTGCGTGGCCGGGTACGCACGATCGTGCGTAACCGGCAGTGGTCGGGTTCGATGTTTCTTCACGCACGCACGACCGTGCGTGTCCCACGCACGACCGTGCGTGGACCCCAACCGCCCGAAACACGAGTTTTTCATCCCGTTCTTCTACGATTGGACCCCCGTTTGATTCCGAACAATTGTATGAACCTATTAACCTCCTAAAAGGTGTCCAAAACCATTAAAAAAGGTATCTTACATGGTGTATAAATGTAGGAACATTAAAGATTAATGGGAAGGATGCACGAATCCTTATCGATACCGGAGCGCAACGTTCGTTCGTGAGTGAGGCGTTCGCCGAGAACTTAGGGGTACAATCAACATCAATGACACACACATTAGTGGTATCAACACCACTAGGGGATGACGTTGAAAGAACTAGTTATTATCCATCTTGTGAGGTGGAAATTGATGGCCAAACCTTGACGTGTGATTTCGTACCGCTGAGTATGATGGAGTTCGATGCAATCCTAGGGATGGATTGGCTAGAAAAGCATCATGCTAGGATAGATTGCTACACAAAGGTTTTGGAACTCGAAGGCAATAATGGGGACACCCTACGCTTCGAGGGGGATCGAGGCAAATCAAACAGTTGTATTATTTCCGCCGTGAGAGCGAGAAGTATGATGAGAAAGGGATGTCACGCATATCTAGCATACGTGGTTGACAAAACCAAGGAGGAAACGAACATTGACGACGTGAGGGTGGTTTGTAAGTACCCGGATGTCTTCCCTAAAGACCTACCGGGGCTTCCACCTGATAGGGAGATTGAATTTGTGATCGAGGTCGAGCCCGGCACCAAACCAATCTCCATACCGCCATACCGTATGGCACCCGCTGAACTTAACGAGTTGAAAACCCAATTGCAAGAGCTTTTGGATAATGGTTTCATTAGACCAAGCCACTCCCCGTGGGGAGCACCAGTTCTTTTTGTGAAAAAGAAAGATGGGACACTTCGAATGTGTATTGACTATCGTCAACTGAACAAGGTCACAATCAAGAATAGGTATCCTTTGCCTAGAATTGATGACTTGTTTGATCAATTACGAGGGGCAACCGTGTTTTCAAAGATTGATTTGAGGTCGGGTTACCATCAATTGAAGATTAAGGAAGCCGACATACCAAAAAGTGCTTTCCGCACAAGGTATGGGCATTTTGAGTTCCTTGTTATGTCGTTTGGGTTAACAAACGCCCCAGCGGCATTCATGGACTTGATGAACCGAGTATTCCATAAATACTTGGATCGATTCGTGATTGTGTTCATAGATGACATTTTGATTTACTCAAAGAGTGAGGAAGAGCATGAAGAACACTTGATACTCGTTCTTGAGACACTACGGGAGAAGCAACTTTATGCCAAATTTTCTAAATGTGAATTTTGGCTAAAGGAGATTGGCTTCCTCGGGCACGTGGTTTCTGGATCGGGAATTGCTGTTGATAACAAGAAGATAGAAGCCATTACCGAATGGGAGAGGCCAAAGAACGTCAAGGAAATTCGTAGTTTCCTTGGATTGGCAGGCTACTACAGGAAGTTCGTGGAGAAGTTCTCTGTGTTGGCATCACCATTGACGAAGCTCACTCGTAAAGGAGCTAAGTTTGTATGGGACGACAAATGTGAGAAGGGGTTCATGGAACTAAAGAAACGATTGACCGAGGCACCGGTACTTGCATTACCCAAACAGGGTGTGGGGTACGATGTCTATAGCGATGCGAGCATCCAAGGGCTTGGGTGTGTACTGATGCAGAATGGGAGGGTAATCGCCTATGCTTCACGACAGTTGAAGAAGCATGAGGTGAATTATCCTACTCATGATTTGGAGCTGGGGGCAGTGGTGTTTGCACTGAAGATATGGAGACATTATCTCTACGGAGAGACATGTCACATATACACTGATCACAAGAGCTTGAAGTATGTGTTTACTCAGAAAGAGCTAAACTTGAGATAGAGACGGTGGATGGAGTTGATAAAAGACTACCATCTGGTGATAGAGTATCACCCAGGCAAGGCTAACGTGGTGGCAGATGCTTTGAGCCGGAAAAGCTCGTCTGGGGCATTGCTAGCTAATTTGAGGGCATTAAGAGCCCAACTGGAGGTATCCAGCGAGGGTGCCTTATTGGCACGATTTGAGGTGAGACCTACTTTACTTGATGAGATCAAGAAGGGTCAGGAAACTGACGAAGAAATTATGAAGATCCGGGAACGCATGCAAGCGGGACCGGTGGAGGACTTCAGAGAAAGAGATGACGGTCTCTTATTATTTCGTGACCGAGTGTGTGTACTGGCAGATGACGAGCTCCGAAAGTCCATCTTAGAGGAAGCTCATTCATCGGCTTATGCCTTGCACCCGGGGGGCACGAAGATGTACCGTGACCTGAAGGAGAGTTACTGGTGGTCAGGTATGAAGAGAGAAATAGCCGAATATATCAGTCGATGCCTTACTTGTCAACAAGTTAAGGCAGAACATCAACATCCAGCAGGCCTATTGCAACCACTTTCCATTCCTGAATGGAAGTGGGAACACGTGACTATGGATTTTGTGGTAGGGTTGCCACGGACAATCAGGAACTATGATGCAGTTTGGGTTGTTGTGGATAGGCTCACGAAGAGTGCACACTTCTTGCCTATCAACACTACCTACCCACTTGAGCGGTTAGCCAAATTGTATACGGATGAGATCGTGAGGCTGCATGGGGTCCCAGTGACCATTGTATCTGATAGAGACCCACGATTCACATCACGTTTTTGGCCGAAATTTCAGGAGTCTATGGGAACGAGGCTGAAGTTCAGTACTGCGTTCCACCCACAGACGGATGGGCAGTCTGAAAGAGTCATACAGATCTTAGAAGACATGCTGAGGGCTTGTGCACTGGAGTTTCAAGGAAGTTGGGACAACCACTTAGCACTCGTGGAGTTTGCCTATAACAACAGTTATCAGGCAAGCATCGGCATGCCTCCATACGAGGCATTGTATGGGAGGAGGTGCCGTACACCGTTATGCTGGGACGAGGTTGGCATGGCCAAACTCGAGGGTACTGAGTTGGTTGAGGTCACCAAATCAAAGGTGAAGTTGATTCGAGAGAGACTCAAAGCGGCTCAGGATAGACAAAAGAGTTATGCAGATAAGCGTCGAAGAACCTTAGAGTTTAAGGTTGATGACGAGGTATTCTTGAAAGTTTCTCCTTGGAAAGGGATCATTCGGTTCCAAACCCGAGGAAAACTTAACCCACGATATATAGGTCCATTCAGAATTTTAGAGAGGATTGGGGTCGTTGCATATCGTCTACAGTTGACTCCTGAGTTAGAGAAGATACATAATGTGTTTCATGTATCCATGCTTAAGAAGTACGTGCATGATCCCTCTCACGTATTGGAGAAGCCACCTGTAGAGGTACGTGAGGATTTGAACTACGCTGTTCAACTTATCAAAGTCACCGATAGAAAGGTGAAGAAGCTGAGGAGCAAAGAAGTCCCAATGGTTAAAGTCCTGTGGAAGAGCGATCGGGTCGAGGAAGAGACATGGGAAACAGAGGCTTTGATGAGGAAGCAGTATGCTTTCCTATTCGAGTAGAGCTGTGAATTTCGGGGACGAAATTCCTGTTAAGGGGGGGTGAACTTGTGACACCGCACCCGAACGTCCTTGAAAATTCGATTTAAAAATTTAACATTTATGTATTGAATTTTCGATTGCCAAACAATTGTAAAACGATTAATGTTTTACGTAGTGCATGACTGAATATCGTGCTGTTCAACTCGTATGATAGTGTCGGGTTTGCAAACGCTTTTCGGGACTTATTAATAAATAAAAGAGCTCAACATTATCTAAATAAGTGATCGAATGATTAAAGAAGAATACTAATGCCTACAACCCTATCTTTGGCATTTTTGAGCTAAATAATGGGAGTAGGATTTTCCTTCTATAATATCCATCAAGTAAATTATTGGGATGAGCCTACACATATTGGAGATCAATAATGTGATTTAGGAAGTTGACTTGTTCTAAATAAATTAGGATGAGTACAAAAGGACATCTTTGACAAAGATAAAACAATAGGACCCATTTTCCCATTTTTGGAAGTATTGGTAGATATTTTGGACCTCAAATTGATTGGGATCAATTGGGGGCATCCCATGTGGCTTGAGTACCTGCAAGACAAGGAAAATGGGTGAGAAGACTCACCTTGGCCGCACCACATGGAGGAGCATTGCCCATGACACAATTGGGATCAAATTTTGGGGTCACCACCACTGTTTTCGCACAAACAGGTGTGCTGTTTTGTCTCCCTTCATGAGTGAGGTTATACTCGGCCAAATGAGGTGTATAAGGTGTCCTTGGATAGATTTTGAAGTCTATTTTTATAATTGAGTGGTCTCTGTTCGAGAGGAGAGAGCAATCATCCAAAAATCGATCTGGAACGAGCAGTGGTCTGTGAACTCGAGCTGTGGGAGTGCTGGGACTGTCTGGTTGATATCTCGAGTTTTAACAATCCAATTTAAGCGTGTGAGATACCAAAAGAAAGCTCTCAAGACGAGGAATCCGTGAAGGTCTGGTTTGCATCAATCGGAGTTGTGGAAGGCTTCCAAATCGTCCGAGCAAAACACAACCTCGCAGGAGAGGATTTAATCTTCTAAAGAAACGAGTTAACCGGGAAACACCCGTTCTAGGGGCTGTTTTCGTATCAACGATTGAGGGTTGAACTAGCACTTTGAGGAGGCTGTTTAACACTCATATTTGAGCAAGGAATTAGTTCCAAATCCACCTTGACCAAAGCTTTGACCATTGGACCAAGAAGGGAAAGTTTAAAGCTCAATTGAGGTGAGGATTGACATCTAATTGCTTACAACTTGTAGGTTAAGCATGAGATTACCTAAATGCTTAAATCATTATTTTTCATGGATTATGATGATCATATATTGATGAAATATTGATATAGTTGCCAAAGAATGAAATTTGAAATGATTTGAGAATGTATGAATAAAATGAGATTTGATGAGTATAAATGAACTATTTTTGCGAAATAGGTATTTTGCTCATGTATGAAGTATTTGGATACATAAATGAATATTTGTGTATTGAGATTGAATACTTAAGTTGCTGCTACATAATTATAATTATGTAGAGAATTACAAATAAAGAGGATAGTGGTATGATAACAATAATCTTAATAGTATTGAAATACTAGTTAGTGATTATTGGGACTTGTTGATTAAATTGATCCTAGGGATTGGATTGTATGAAAGGTACTTGAATATAGTTCAAGTGTATATAATAACTTAGTATGGAACTAAGGTTAAGTTATGGGAAGTCTTTAAGGATGACCCATGGCAGTTTAATGATATGTCAATTCTAGGCATAGGGTTGCTTGAGAATTGGACCTTAATGCATGATGATGTAGTAGAGCCGAGCTCTAGAATGCATGTAAGGTGTAGACTTGTAGTCTATGTATTGTATAGCTAGAGCCGAGCTCTAGGGCTTGCGTGGTGATGTAATAGAGCCGAGCTCTAGAACGCAAGGTAAGGAATTGACCCGAGTGACATGAATTGTATGGTGATGTAGTAGAGCCGAGCTCTAGAATACAATGTCATGTGTTAGGGTTGGACTCTATTGGGTATCGTGGTTTGTAGCCACGGGAAATGGGAATGGCGATTTCTAAATGAACATGGGCCCACGGGCCGACTACTTGACTTTTACCTAAAGTAAGTATATTTTCAAATGGGTAACTTAGGGTTACAATCATAATATACTATCACCCTATTTGAGGGTCTTGTGCTTGAAATACTTGTTGTATATCTATTAGATGCCTGCCACACCAGTACTTTATAGCCGTATAGAGTACTGACCCCTTCGGGGGCGTCCCACCACCATTTCAGGTTGAGGCTAGAGCTTGCTTCCTGTGCTCGTTGCCCGAGTGATTTCCCCGGAGAGAAGACTTGGTTCATGCTTCCTCCATTCAGTTTTAGAACATTAATAAACATGCTCATGGATATTTTACTTTAGAGCCTGCGTGCTCATGTTTGCCCTGTGTGGCCCTTTGTTTTAATCAATGTTTTCCGCTGCGTATTGAATTACTTATTATGTATGTTTATGGATGACTTTTGTGTGAATGATATTCATGACGCCTTGTATAATATGAATGTGTTGGACTGCGGTTGACTATTCGTATTGTACGGCGGGTTGTTGACGTGTCCGGGGAGGTCCGGGGCGTGACACTTATAGTCATATTTATGTTCATATCTTTTTTATTAGAGATATTTTAGGGGAAAAACTTCCCATTTTCATTATGTTACTTGTATACATTATTGTTCTTAAATTAATTTAGATGTTGAATGTTGGTGGGGGTATGCTTATTGAATGTTTGGAAGTTAAATGTATTTTTTATTCATATTTAGATTTTACTATCGAGACAAGACTTATTCTTTTGATATTGATGTGGTAAGAGATTCAATTTGAATCTGGACATATATAATTTGTGAATATTAGATTCAAACGATTGTAACTTTTTGTCATGTTTTAAAAAACTTTATCTGTGGTACTATTTAATTTTATTTTTTTTTTTATTTCGGTGGTCAATGATAAGTAGTTTATAATCATTTTAGAATCTATACTAATTTTGAAGAAAAAAAATTATTTTTTAATAAAACGGTTACCCGCGGGGAAACCGTTACCCGCGGGGAAAACCGTTACACGCGGGTAAAAAATACCCGACGGGTAACGGGGCGGTTTCGGGGAAAAAATTTATCAAACGGGGCAGGTACGGGTAATGGTATACCCGACCCCGAACCGCCCCGTTGCCATCCCTAATTAGGTGTTATTCAAAATATTATGGCCTCTAGACCTTGATACCGAATACCCAATCTTACCAAGTTAAGTTTTATGGACTGAGTATTGCAAGTTATAGGGTGAATACTTGTGAGTCTTACAAACCGCACCAAATGATCAATCATTATTCATCTTTTCCATTAGGCAATGAAAGCAAATTGTAGCCTAAAATGAGCCAACAAGTCAATCTTGTATTGTTGCCTTAAATATATACTACCTCCGTCCCGTTGGAAACTTGGAATGTTCCCACTTTCCTTTTTTGGATGTCCCAATGGAAAGTTCTCATTTCCCTAAATGGAAAGTTATCCTACATCAAAACAGTGCAAAACAGTGTCAAATAGTGTCAAACAGTGTCAAACAGTGTCCAAACAGTAAAATTTACCCCCCGGTAAGTTTATTTCCTTAATATGTGTGTAGGTCAAACCGGGAACATTCCAACGGAACGGAGGTAGTATTTTAGGGCATGTTGCTAGGAAATTTCCTAGGAATATATATCTTTTTTTTAAACAGGAATATATATCATCATTGAGTTTTAGTCATATCCTAGGAAATTTCGCAATTCTTTTCACCTCTGGAGTTAACCCCAGCCGGCAGTTTCCATTCTTTCTTTTCAGAACACATTAGCCGCAGCTCTGCCATTCTTTCTCTTCTGGAAAAACGCAGCAAGCATAAAAAAAACCATTTTGTTTACTCTCATTTGGAACAACCGCAACAGTAAGATAGAGACCCAGGGCTTCTATGCCTCACTTTTCTTTCAATTTCTTCCAATCTAGTTTAGATTTTAACAACTATTGTAAGTTTAATCATCATTTACAGTATTAGTTCTTGATTTTGGACTGAATTTCATACTTGTTCTTCTCCAATTGATAATTTCCAAATTTCCCATATAAATAACTCATTCTTTTATATCTACTTAATCAATTGTTTATCTAGTGCCTTACCATGTTAGTTTTAAGTATGAGTAGCTAATCTCATATAGGGCTTACGTTGGGGCTAGGATTCATGGGTTCTTCAAGATGTGAATTTAGTTTTTGAAATCGGGAAAACAAGCAAATAGGTCCTTCTACTATGTCAAAAAAGTCAATTAGGTTCCCGTACTTTAAAATCAATCAATCAAATCCTCATACTTGCACAAAAAGCTCAATTGAGCTTTTTAACCGGTATTAAGCATTGTTTGACATTGCTTTAAAAAGCACTTATCTGAGTTTGGCTTTTAAAAAGCTAAAAAAATGTTTGCAAATGATAACTTTTGTTTAATATAAATACTTTTAAGTCAAAAGCTAGAAGTTGTCATATACTAGCTTTTAAGTTTCTTGATATATTTGTAAATAATTAGAACTCCAAGGATAATTATAATGGTCAAATGTTTCTCTATGTTTAAAAAACCGACCCGACCCGGCCGGGTTGACCCGGAACCCGGACAAAAATCCGGTTCGGTTTCTTCAAAACCCGAAAATGGTCAAAAACCGGAATAACCCGGCTGACCCGAAAAAATCCGATCCGGACCCGACCCAAGAAACCCGAAAAACCAGGGAAAACCCGGTTTTCGGTCTTTTCCAAAAAAAAGTAATTTCTTTTCTAATTTTAATGCATTTTTTAAACCTATAAAATTGCAATTTCAATTCCCTAAAAAGAAAAACTATGTAATATATTTATATATTTATTTAAGAATGAAAATCATGCCAAATTATAATATAAATGTACAATACAAATAAAAATATATAATGAGAGTGTATATAATTATATGTTTATTATTATTATATAGACGTTTAATCGTTGACCGGTTTTCCGGCTTTGACCGGGTTGACCCTCCGGGTCCGGGTTGACCCGTGACCCAGTCACATGACCGGGTCGCTCACCGGTCCGGAGTAAATGTTTCTCCTAAATCCAAACTACCCTCTTTCTTTTTGGCGAGCCTCCAATTCAGATCAACGAATTGCCAATTCACTTTCCCCAAATGCTTCACTTTCCCCAATTCAGAATCTTCCTACGCCAGTTTAGATCAACGAGCAAGACCACCCTCTTCCACTTTCAATTTTTTCCTTTGTTCCAGAGAAATTACCAAATAGGTCATTAGAATGCATCATAGAACCCTGATTTGAACAAGTTTGAAGATCTAGTCGGTGCGGCCAGCGGCTTGGATCTCAAAACATTGAAAATTTGGAATGGGAACTGAAATAATAGATACAGATATCTTCAAAATTCAACTAGGTGAAGCAAGATGATATGTGAGAGTTACCTTCTCTTCAAACCTAGTGTAGCTCTCCAACTCACTCGTCGAACACAGGAATGCTCCGATGAAAGAAAGATCCAAGAGAAGAAACACGAGTCCGTATATCCTACAACCGGCTGTACGGTGAACACCGTACAGCCAGGTAAATTTGAAATTCCCGTCAACTTCGGCCCTTTTAATTCATTGGTCTTCCGATTAAATTTCTTCTTTTCCGCTTTTGTGCTGCGTTGACGATCCTTCCTGCTTCTTTTTTCATTTGTTTGTCAGTTGTCTTTTTCACTCTTTCTCTTATTCATCCGTTCACTCTTTTTCATTTTTTTCATTAACAACTTTTGCTTTGTTGCTTCTTTCTTTCTCTTGCAATTACTTTTCATTGCTTTCCTGCTTCTTTTTTTCTTCTTTTTTTGCTTTAACAACTTTTACTTTTTCCAATAACCTTCTAACTTAATTTTTTTAATTTGTGCATTATAAAATATTTTAGTTATTAATTTTTATTTTTCTTTTTTAAATCTTAAGATGAATATTTATTAATTTCTCAATTATTGTGATCTAATTACTATTATGAGTTTTGTTATATACTAAAATGAGTATAATATAAAATAAATCTGCATGAGTAAATATAGAAAGGAATAATATAACGATTAAAAGAAAGGAACATACACAAATGAATATTTGAACACATTAGAGAATTCAAATGAGCTGTTGAATTTTTCGATGCTCATTTTGTAAGTTACGTATGCTCATCTGGTATTGATAATTTGGTATGAGCATCAGACTTATTATGTTGAGTATTATGAGGTTAATATTGAGCATCGTGATCGTTGCTTTATATTTTCTAATTAACTTTGTTTTTCTTATTTTTTTATTATAAAAAAATCTAACTTATATCTACTACATGTACATATTATAGAAATGAATAATATATATTACGATTAAAAGAAAGGACCATACACAAATGAAAATTTGAAAACATTAGAGAATTCAAATGAGTTGTTGAATTTTTGGATGCTTATTTTGTAAGTTATGTATGCTCATCTGGTATTGGTAATTTGATATGACCATCAGACTTATTATGTTGAGTATTATGAGGTTAATATTGAACATCGTGATCGTTGCTTTATATTTTCCAATTCACTTTGTTTTTCTTATTTTTTTTTATAAAAAATCTAACTTATATCTATAATCAACTCTTAGGATTTTAATCTAATGTAATATAATACTTTTGAAACGAGCATTGATGTGACACTTTAAAATGAGCATAACATCATTACCAAATGAGCATATGCAGCTTACAAAATGGGCATTGATATGAAAATAATAAGCTTTATTATTTGAGCATTAAATTATTTTCATGTATCATCAAACCTCCTGTATTGAGTATTAGAAGCATGCAATTGAGTATCACGATCTTCACTCTCGTGTCTATAATAGACTCTCATTCGAATCTAATGTAATATGGTAATTTTGAAATATGCATTGATATGACATTTTAAAATGAGCATCAAATCAAGACTAGATGAGCACACAAATTTACAAAATGAGTATAGAAAAATTCAAAAGCACATTAAAGTATCTAATGTTGAGTATTAGAAGTCTAATGTTGAGTATTAGAAGTCTAATATTCAGAATCGTGATCTCTGTTTCATAACTTCTAATTCATAACTTCACTTTATTTTTATTATTATTTCTTTTATTAAAACTTAATAGTACTTTATAAAAATACATTGATAACATTTAGAAAATGAGCATAAGATCAATACTAAATGAGCATACGTAACTTACAAATGTTCATTGATATGAAAATCATAAGATTTGTTAGTTTGACATAACCACATTTTCATTGAGCATCAAATCTTCTCTATTGAGATGAAATTACAATTTCTGTTAAATGAGCATTTATGAACTTTTAATGTGCATTGGACCTATTATGAGCATTAAAACACTTTTAATGAGCATCAGACTTATTTATTTGAGTATTAAGAACTTAACAATGTGAATCCAATGTCATATGCAACTTTTAAAATTTGCATGAATATAACATTTTAAAAATGAGCATAGTATGAGTACAAATTCATCAAATGAGAATACATAACTTATGAAATGAGCATCGAAATATTTAAAATGAGCATTACACCTATATGCATGGATATGGCATTTTAAAATGTCTGGTGTAATACTCATTTTAAAGTGAGCATTACGCCAATTTAAAATGAGCATAGATAACTTACGAAATGAGCATCGAAAAAAATTAAAAATCTCATTTAAAATCTCTAGTATGCTCAAATATCAATTTATGTATGCTCATATCAGTATAACATAAAGAATAGGTGTATATGTTTTTATTGCATCGCATTTGATATGAATTTTTGAAAGAATTGCATGAAAAAGACAAAAAGTTATTGTAGCAAAATTACATAAAAACAAAAAAGTAGGAGTTCAAAATTATAAAAAGTATGTATAAAAAGATAAAAGAAAAAATGAAGTATAGAAAAGGAAAAGAAAATTTAAAGTTGGAAAAATTAAAGTTCAAAATTAGAGACAAAAAAAAACCGAAGCAGAAAAAGAAAATTGAAACATAGGAGAATTAAAGTTCCAAACTAAAAGAAGAAAAAGGAAAACCATAACTATAAAAAAGAAAGGAAAAACGAGAAGCAAAACTAAAAGAACGGAAAAACAAAACTAAAAAAACGGAAGAGCAGTAAAGTAACGGAAGAGGAAGAAAGGAGAAAACTATAAAGTTAAAATATAAGGAAAAGCAATAAAAAAAATCGGAAAGGCAAGAACGGAGGAGGAGAAACAAAGGAAGCAAAAGCCATGATCCTTAACTAATGACCTCCGATTTGCATATAATTACAAAAATACCTGGCTGTACCAAGTGACACGGTACAGCCGGGTGTATAATATATTTTGCCAAGAAACACTATGTATTTAGGGGGTGTTTGGATGTGATGCTCCTTCGGGGAGCAGAAACAGAAACTGGAGTGTTTGGGTGAAAGTGGTAATTCTAGTGCTCTAATTTACTCATAGAATAAGTTTTTTTTAAAAGTTGGAGGTGACCAGCTTTTGAAAACTGATTCTTATTCTGCTTGCTTTAAAAAAGAAGCAGAATCAGAATCATTTCCAAACATTCCCTTAATTATGGAAGGATAGTTTTGTACTTCTACAATCTACTTCCAAAAAATCACTTTTTGTATCAAACACTCCAACTTTTAAAAATTGATTCTAGATATTCACACAGGGTTCAAATTGGATGGTTCGAGTTATGGGTGTTCTTTCGGGATTAAAATTAAGTAAATTAGTTTTCAATTAATCCTAGACTAGAATTAAATTATATTATCACAATCCTAGGCTGTATTTCCATGGGACAAAATTCAGGCAAGCAGCGAACTTGGCAATGAACTCCGGCAAGAAAGGAAAGAAAAAAGTCAGACAAATAAGTTGCAGGCGTATTTAGTTCAGTTTCTTTCTAACCTTTTCTCGCTTCATTCTTTCATTCTTTCATTTTCCCTTTCTTACTTTCTTTCTTGTCCCTGTTCAGTTTTATTTATTCTTGTTTTCCGGCGAACTCGCCGCCAATATCAAGGCATTGAGGTAATTGTCTACGAATTCACCGCTCACGTCAAGACCTTAAAGCGATTGTAGATGAATTCGCCACCCATATAAAGACGCAAGACCTCTACTCTCTCTTCCTCTAGCTCTTTGGGATTCAGATACATGATTGTCGATGAACATTGAAGAAAGAAGACAGAACGAGCACCATGGACCTAAACGCCATTTTGCAGGCATCCATTGCTCCAGTTCTCTGCCGGAGTCCGCCCCTGAGTCAGGGGCGGAGCCAAGGGGGGTCAGGGGGTCAGTCGACCCCGCTGAAAGTTTCAGAGCATAGAGCTCTGAAATATCTTCGATTTGATATATTATGGCCCCCGTAACTCATCACCAGTAAAAAGTTATGACTTCTGCAAAATCAGCACTATCTAAACGTAAAATCAGCAAAATTTGATGAGTAATATTGATTTTTCCCCAAATTTTAAAATAGCGTATAATTAACTCATTACTTACGTGACATGACTCAAAAATAGAGCAAAAACAGTCTCTTTTATTGTTACGAGTGCCTATTTATCTAAACTACATATAAAATATTCAACTCGGACATTGTTTGGAAACGACCCACCGTTTTCATTTTGTATAAAGTTGATTCTCGACCCCCCTGGACCGTATTTCTGGCTCCGCCACTGCCCTGACTTCCAATAGCTGCTCATTGCTAGCGCCTAATTAGGGGGGTTAATAAAGGAGTAGATCAAACAACGAAAACAACGTAAGAGAAAAAAATATAGAATTGTGATAATATAATTTAATTCTAGTCCAGGATTAATTGAAAACTAATTTACTTAATTTTAATCCCGAAAGAACACCCAGAACTCGAACCATCCAATTTGAACCCTGTGTGAATATCTAGAATCAATTTAATTTTTTTCTATTTATTTTTGCACTTGCAATTAGTTAGTTTTTTTATAACCACCCAAAAAGAATTTATTTGGAAAGATTGTCATAACTTGTGCTAGCTTGTGATCACGGATCATATTTAAAACTTCCTTTTTGTCACTTCTTAAAGAGACGATACTCGTGGTCTGGTTATTCTTTGAATTAGCCAACTACGTTTCACTCACTAAAAATAATACTGATCAACTCTTATTGTCTTTTACACAATACAACACACATACCCCATATCAGTGAACATAATTGTTTAATCGTCAATTAGCAACACCCCTGACATTAATATAGAGACAAGATAAGGGAAGAAATAATACTCAAGAAAATCGAATGGGCAAAACCAAGAATCAGGAGTTTGGCTCCTCAATTGGAGACTAAACATGAAAGAAAAATAAAGAAAACACTTATCTACAATGAGTTTATGTATATGGGATAGTGGATATCTCAATAAGAAGAAGTGTATATTTAGAGGTGTTTGGAGGCTACCCGGACGGGTGTCCTAAACAGTAACTACGCGGGTTAAGAAATCATGTCATACCCGATAGGGTATGTCGGTATACTCGAGCGGGTATAACGCCAAATCTTGATGAAAATATCCTTGCACGTTCAATTGTTCTCCGAATCCGATTTGATACTCGAGTCAGGTCAATACCCGATCGGGTATTACATATACCCGATCGGGTATATGACTAAATTAGGTTTTTCTTCTTTTCCCTTGTCCTCTTGCACCTTGATTCTTAATTTGGGGTTACCTACGTTCATCCATGATCTTTTGGTTGATCTTTGATCGGTTCGTGCTCAGAATAATCTAATCCAAACAAACTATAACTAATAATACGAGAATGAAAATAAAAGATTGCCAGGTAAATGTGCAAATACTATAACAGCACACATTAAAAAGAGTCCTTTTCTTGTCCAGCCGGCCTGACGGGAACCGCCGTCCGGCCGAGGGCATTTCGGGCACTTCCCGATGGAATTTTTTGATGAAATTTTTTGAGCATGTTCTTCATGAAGTTTAGTTTATGCATACCAAATTTCATCTCAAAATTCGATCGGGAAGGCATTCCAATAATTTTTTGAAGTTGACTGTGTCAAAGTATACATATAAAAACCCAGTCAACTTCAAAAAATTATTTGAATGCCTTACCAATCGAATTTTAATCTGAAATTTGATATGGATAAAATAGACTTTATGAAGAACATGCTCAAACAATTTCATCAAAACATTCCACCGGGAAGTGCCCGAAATGCCCTCGGCCGGACGGCGGTTCCCGTCAGGCCGGCTGGACATGAACATTTGTCCATTAAAAATTACTACCTCCGTTCCTAAAAATTCTTTCCGGTTTGAATCGGCACGCTTATTAAGAAAGTGGAATAAAGTGGAAATGTGTGGTTGTAGTTGTGTAAGAAAAAGGTAAAATGAATGTGAGCTACACAAATTGTCCAAAAAGGGAAAGTGAGAAGTATTTTTGGGAACGGCCCAAAAAGGAAAGTGAGAAGTATTTTCAGGAACGGAGGGAGTACTTAAAAGTACAAACATACACACTACTACAAATCAAACAAAATCACCCGGGCCCTATTATAAAGGTAAGGGCAATCTCTGAAATGTATCGTAAAATATCACAAGCAAGCAAGCATATAAAATAGAGAAAAAGGGGCACACATTCGAAGATTAATGTGATATAAAGAAAGAGTTGGGTACGGAGTATGGGAGAAAAAAAGCACACACATATATATAAAATCTGGCAGCATGATGAGTGGCGTACGAGAAGCTGCACAGCTGGATCGATCAAGTGCAATCATGGTGTTTAAATCCCATCCTCCCTCTCGGAATATCGAAGAAGACCCCCAAAGTCTGCTGCTGTAAGGCTCCAATGACTGGTATGTCCTCGTCTCTCCTATTGGGAGTGAAAGCTAAGCACACTTGGGAGTTGTCGGGATTGACTGGATACATGACGGCGGAGGGATCCAAATCAACCACCGTATTATCACCAAACGTGAAGCTTATAGAGGGGGTGATACGTCGTACATCGGCGGCGGAAAGGGTTTTGAGGTTGTAGCAGTTGTCAAAAAGAAGGGGGTCAGAAGTAGCGGGAGGCGCTCTCGGGTAGCCTTGCATGAGATGCGTGAAGGAGTCGTTCAGAGCTTTGTAGATTGTAGGGGGCAGCAAGCTGATCGGGGTTGCTGTCTCGACCGTGGTGTCGAAGGCGAACAGCGGTCTGGTAACATTCCTAGTAGTGTTAGATGTTCTCTCTCGCTCTGTGATGGTATAATTCAGTTTTCTTCCGTTCACACTTATAGCTGAGACCTTGGTGGTGTACCACATTGCGTGAGGTTCGTCGGGCGTCTTGTAGAAGTTGGTGTAGTTCATGACCGCCGCCGCCTCTTGTTGGCATCCGAAGGTTAAGTGCCCGCCTGCCCCGTTCACTGTGGTAAGGCAATAGGAGAAACATTTCTCCAAGCCGCGGCTTTCGTTAGATGCCGCGGCTTGTTGGTAAAGAATGGAGAGGTTGCCACCTTTCCCCAGCCCCATCGCGCCCGCCTCTACCCCTCCTCCTGAAAGATAACCACTCGCGTTGCCGCACCAGAAAACGAAGTCATTCAGGAGCACCGCCGCCTCCGCACCGCCACCGCCTGCGGCAAAGCTCAACTGGTCCTTCCCCAGACGGCCCGGAGCGTAGGAGTATCCCAATTGGTACTCACAAGGACTTGTGGAATTGCGGCACTCCGGGCCACTTTCTTCGCCCTTGACAGCAGCGAGGGCGGAGCAATATCCCGAGCTACATGGGAGGTCGGAGTAGGTCTCCGAACTTGAATAGTTGAATATGGGAAGTTGCTCGGAGCAGCCCTTGCACGGCTGGCACTGAATCCACGTGAGGTCGATGGCCGTGTCCAGGACTAGGCTCAGTTTTGAATTTCTGCTCCCGAGTTCAACCTGCACAGCGTGCTGTCCGATGATCCCGGATGATTTCAACTTGTTCAACACCTCCAGCCTCACCCCCTTGCCACCTAAGCTCCATCATCATGAATAATTAACACACAAATTGAAACTACACATAACAAAAAGAGTGAAATTGCCTATATACACAAATTGAAACTCATAATATTCCCTCGACCCCAAATTAACTAAAATTTGCTGGTCTGGTCTGATATGAACTGATCTGGTGTGGTCTGGTAAGCCGCCTCTTGGCTCTAACTCCATCATCATGAATAATTAAGATGCAAATTGAAAGATGAAACTGTACTTGACACAAAGAATGAAATTGCCCATATACGCAAATTGAAATGGTAATACTCCTTCAGCCCCAATTTTTTTTAAAATTATGTATAAACAACTATGAAAAGTATATAAATATACCGAAGTTATATAAAATATTTTTACTCATTTTTCGATTTATTATCACTAAAATTTTATTTTTTTCTTTGGTCCAATTTGTTTTTCCCAATTGTGAATTGTGTTATCAATTTGTGATTTCGTATTATTTTCCTTGATTCAATTAAATTTATCCACTCAAAGACTGTAAATATTTTCAAATTTATCCACTCAAAGACCGTAAATATTTCAATCGGAGCCCAAATCATCGAGTGGATCATCTCGATTATGAGAGGCGCATTATTAGCTTTAGACTCACTTAATATTGCCAACATTTAAGTTGATCCGGGATAAGGTCTATGCCCCCGTACTTCTTACTTATTTTTAATAATAATAATAATAATAATATATTATTATTATTATTATTATTAAAACCTCTAAATGGATGTGGAGTTAGTCCTATAATTACCTCCATTAGAAACACACATATTCATACTTTGCCTAAATTGCGTCTATCTAAGTGGAAACGTAAGGGTGGATATATATATATATATATACACGTACAAATAAGAATGTAAGTTACCTTCCAGAGATGCACTGCAATTAAAGGAAACAAGCGTTGCTAAAATCAGAACAAGCAGAATGAACATATTTGAAGCTTGAAGAAATTTCGAAGCCCCATTTTCGTTTATTTTGTCAGAAGCCATCATTTTGAGTATGGCAAGATGTAAGTAGGGTATATATAGCTATTTTAGAGAACAAGAAACAAATACTCGCAGGGTATTTATAATATAACGGGACATAGATTAATGAAAGTGAATGGTATATGCGTTATGCGCGTATTCACTAATTCTTTCGTAAGACTAGGCAGACTTCTACTCATTCTTTTTTCTTTTTGACCATAACCTATATATATAATTACTCAAAAATCAAAAGATGAAAGGGGACATAATAATTAATAAAGGCTAGGGTAGAGGAATATAATCTAATGGTACAAGGATTTATAATCATTGCAATAAACGTTTATCAATGGCTAACCATTAAAATATTGAATTGACTATTAATAATTAAAAAAAAATCATATCTTAAGGGCTTGTTTGCAACCAATTAAAAAAAGTGATTTTGGCTTTTTTTTTAAGAAAAAAACACTTATTTTTCCAAACACTACCAACTTTTACTTCCTCGATTTTCGTGTAGAATCTACTTTTTACTTTTTCTATTACACAAAAAGCATTTATTTTACCAAACACTACCAACTTTTACTAATAATCACTTTTTCCCCAAAAGTGCTTTTATTTAAGCACAAGTGGTTGCAAACAGAGCCTAAGTGTCTTCCCTCCGTTTATTCCGATCATTAATATACTACGTATGATATACTTCGCTTTTGTAGTAGCGCAAATTTTAGTAAGCACGTTGCGTGCTCTTTATTGAAAAAAAGTAACAATGATATAGCGTGTAGGGTAAATGAAGAAGTTGAATATGCAACATATTAAGAAAATGAAAGTAATGAATAGGTAAGGAAAAACAAGAAGGAAAAAAAGTAAGAATAGTAAAAGTGGAGGTATCACGTGTGTATATACAAGAGATGATTTCAAAAAATGTGCAAACGTTTATACTATAAAGTGGATAGTTACTGATTAAAAGTGTACTCATGCGAGTCAAAAAAGATTGTCAAAATTTTTCATCTTGTGCACTTTTTATTTTGTACCGTATTGCACTTTTGTGCTCTACGTGTGCACTTTTTTACTATTCTGATGCACATTTGTCACAATATTTTCAAAAAAAGTTCTCCATAATTACAAAAACGCCACCGCGTTTCCAACTTAAAAATTGATCTCTTCCACCCATTTTATCACATCAATGGCCAAGATTAGTTCTTATTTTTCACCTAGGAAGTACTTTTTATTTGAACCAAATTCTATATATATAAATATATATAGAGGACTTTTCATGTTCAGCCGGCCTGACGGGAACCGACGTCCGTCCGAGGGCATTTCGGGCACTTCCTGGTGGAATTTTTTGATGAAATGTTTTGAGCATGTTCTTCATGAAGTCTAGTTTATCCATACCAAATTTCAGATCAAAATTCGATCGGGAAGGCATTCAAATAATTTTGTGAAGTCAACTGGGCAGTTTATATGTATGAACTGCCCAGTTAACTTCAAGAAATTATTTGAGTGATACCAGTTGTTGGTCCCGGATTATGTGGATTATCTAACAGTTTAGAATGGAAATCATCGCATAAACAGAAAAGGAAGACATCACAGAAT
The DNA here is from genome assembly GCA_945859915.1 of Cuscuta epithymum. Taxonomy (NCBI): domain Eukaryota; kingdom Viridiplantae; phylum Streptophyta; class Magnoliopsida; order Solanales; family Convolvulaceae; genus Cuscuta; species Cuscuta epithymum. The sequence goes on along the minus strand of CAMAPF010001042.1, from coordinate 1,595,669 downwards.
GATTTAAGCAAATATCAAGTGCAGAGAAATCTCCTCTCTATTTATCGAGAAGTGCTTTTGACAGCTTAAGGCTACTGAGCAGAATAATCGATCCTTGTACATGTGCAGGACGCACATATTTATAGGCGCTGCACAGGTTTCCGAATTAGGTTACCTAGGAGTTTGGGCCTAAAGCCTTTTTGGGCCTTATTCCTTTACTCCTATTTATTACATAATAGAACTAATACCGTAAATGGTATATCTATTCTAATTATTTAAACAAGACATTACAGACAAACTTGACTCACAATAAAAGTTCTAACAATAAGTACTCCCTCCCCCCCTCTTATATTTTCTCATTTTACCTTTTTGGGAAGTCCCACTAATATTGTCTCATATCATATTTGGTACAGTTTGTGTGGTTCTAAATCATTCTTACTTTATCAATTAATATCAACCACACAAACTCACTTTTTTTAATAATCGTGTCACTCTCCTCTGTACCAATATAAAAGGGATGGAGGTAGGATATTAATTAAACTATTCAAAACTAACATCTCTGTTAGGGTATTAAGCCAATTAACTGACAAATCTGATACGCTAAAAAGCCAAATAGTCAATTAATTGGACTAAGAACTTTCATATATGCATCAGAAAGTCTTTTTTGGGCATGAACAAAAATTAGCATATATTATGATACCTAATGCACATATGGAAGTTCTTGGAAACTATTCTCAAAAGTAAATAAAGAATAATAAAAGAAAATGGTCAAATAAGCTCTTCTACTATTTTCAATTCATCACTTAAATTCATGTACTAAAAAATATCATTTACATGCATCTACTTTAAAAATTGATGAATTCAGCCATTTCTATTTTGTTTTTGACCTATAATAACAAGTTTTTTATATTAAAAACTCTAAAAAAAATTAATTAAAATTTGAAGAAATGGAGATAAAAATTGTGAAAATTTTCAGAATGTCAAAGTCAATGTTTCTGAAACTTTAAAATTATTTCTAGTTTCTAAATCTATTTAAGAGGTTTTTACATTTTCTATTTTTTACATTTTGACTTTGTTTTTTCAATTATCTGATTTTTTATTTTAGACTAAATGGTCAAATAGGCCCTCGAACTAAGTTAAAAAGTGCAATTCACCCCTTATTTAGGAGGCTCTGTCCGACCGTCGCCAATTTTTTAATGTTTTTATATTACTTATCTATTTTACATTTATGCTTTTTTTATATTATTTTTCAAATTTGTATGAATTTTAATAAGACTTATCAATACTATTTATTTATTTATTAAAAGACAACTTGCTATAGTAGGTCAATTTGAAAGTCTACTTTATGTCACCTTTGGAAGTCTTATTCTGCATTGAAAAAAATATAACTCTACTTTATGTCACCTTTGGAAGTCTTATTCTGCTTCGTAACTGAATGTGCAAATAATCTAAGCCTATATAGCAATAAAATATTGTGTATGTGTATATATATATATGTGTGTGAGTGTGTGTGAGAGTAAGGTAACACGGAGTAATATTAGTGTTTAATCTAAATCTGAGCGCTCACTAATTTGACTATCCGAGCTAAGTTAGTTAGTGTATTTATGGTTATTTAAAATTAGATTTCTTCTGGATTATAAAAATTTTGTTAGTATTCTTAATAAGAAATTTTAAGTAAAACTCTTCCGGTTTATTAAGATGATGTATATAAATAAAGGGCATAATTCTTAAAAAAATAGTTAGTTCCAAATATCATCATAATGATTTTATAGCAAAATTTAGGAAAGGAAGTAAATTAGTAGCAGTAATTGTGTACTAAAATTAGGGGTGGTTGTAAAAAAACAAGGGGGACTTCAAATCAAGGACTTAAATGGACGGCAAAAACACCACTCCTAAGACTATTGTTGTGATGGACCGGCTAAACATTGATCAACATGGAATAACTAAACATTGATCAATATGGAATAGGATTTTTTCTCAAAACCAATCCACTTGGGCTGCTAATTTAGTAATGGGAATAAGCAGAACCCATGTCGGCAAGTTCAGAAAGTGTGAATTTATCTGCAAATTCACAATATTTTTGAATTCCTATAACATGTTATAATTACCTAACGCGTTATAGGAGCATCGATCTCAGCAGTATACATAAGAATAAAGTAGGAAACACGCAAAATTAAAATCACCGTATAATGCATGTGGAATTGTGGAAAGTAAATGTGCAAATATGACTCTTCATCCGGGCGATCCCGTTGTCAATGGAGGAAGGGTTACAAGACCAATTCTCATGGAAGCTTTCTGATTCAGGTGAGTTTACTGTAAAATCAGCATATGAGGCAGAAATATGGAAGCAACACAATATGGATATGGGTTGGATTTGGAAAATTAAAGCGTCAGAAAGGGTTCGATGTTTTCTATGGTTAGTAGTAAAGAATAAGATCCTTACCAACTCGGAAAGAGTGAAGCGTAAACTAACGGAGGATGGGCGATGCCCTATCTGCAATATGGAAGAGGAGACAGTGGTGCATCTTTTGCGGGACTGCAGCTTCGCGGCAACTTGCTGGGGAAGCCTACCAGGAGGTTGGGTCACAACACAGGAGCAAACTTCGTGTAGTCTTGACTGGGTGAGGCAACAAAGCATAAAGGAGCAGCCTAGAGTGGAGGGGATTCCGTGTGCTACCCAGTTTGCATATATGGCCTGGAATATTTGGAAAGCGCGAAATGCATGGGTTTTTGAAAATATTTCACCGAACGCGGATCGAGTGCGTAGCCTAGCCAACTATCAAGCAGTGGATTATGCTAGTACGGGCTTGACAAGAGATCTTTGGAAAACTAAAGAAGCAAGAGTGGTGAAATGGGAGCCACCCCCAGAGGGATATCTCAAACTCAATTGTGATGGGTCGTGCAGGGCTGGAGGGGATGCCGGGGCAGGTGGGATAATAAGAGACCATAAAGGAGAATGGATTATCGGGTTTACATTAAACATCGGCAAAACTAACAGCTTTAATGCAGAGCTATGGGGACTACGACAAGGTCTTCTTGTGGCAAGAGAGACTGGGCATTGTAGAATCATAGTGGAGGTGGATTCGGAAAGTATGATTAATGTAGTAAATAAGACACATGAAGAGCGTAGAACATCTGTCGGAAACCTTACTCGGGATTGCCGGATATTACTCAAGGAGGAGAGATTTATTTGCCTTCAACATACTCTGCGTGAAGGGAATAAATGTGCAGATAAACTAGCAAACGCGAGTTATGCATCTAACAACGGTCTTACAATTCTGAACGTGGCTCCGGATTGGATCAAACAAACTCTATGGGAGGATGCAAATGGCTTAGAGAATATTAGATATTAACTATGTTTGTTTTTCTTTCCGTTGTATAAAAAAAAAAAAATAGCACACATTAAAAATTACTTAAAAGTACAAGCATACACCCATGGGTAAACTGATTTAAAGTTAAAAGACAATCTATATGAATGTATCGTAAAACATCACAAACAAGCATAATTGATAGAGGATGGAAAAGGGGAACACATTAGAAGATTAATGTGATATGAAGACTAAAGAGTACGTACTGAGTATGGGAGAAAGCATAAAATTAAGCTGGTAGGACGATGAGTGGCGTACGAAGCTGCGTCGGATCCGGGGCATATCTAGGAGGTCAACCCTGGCCGGGGGCGTATCTAGGAGGTCAACCCTGGCCGACGCACTCCAAATTTTAAAAATATCTATATTTTTAGTATAAAACATTAGGAATAAAACTTCTCCCATTGTGTATAGTACCGGCCCATTATATTCCGGTTGGGTTTCCTGGCTCCGCCCATGGCCGGATCGATCAAGTGCAATCATTGTGTGTAAATCCCAACCTCCCTTTGGGAATATCGAAGAAGATCCCCAAAGTCTGCTGTTGTAAGGCTCCAAATATTGCCGGGTCCTGGTCTCTCTGAATGGGAGCAAAAGCTAAGCACACTTGGGAGTTGTCGGGATTGACTGGATACATGACGGCGGAGGGATCCAAATGGACCACCGTATCATCACCAAACGTGAAGCTTATGGAGGGGATGATACGTTGTTGATCGGCGGCGGAAAGGGTTGACAAGTTGTAGCAGTTATCAAAAGTATTGAAACGGTCAGGAGGCGCTCGGGGATAGTCTCTCATGAGATGCGTGAAGGAGTCGTTCAGAGCTTTGTAGGCTCCACTGGGCAGCTCGCTGATTGAGGTTGCCGTATCGACGGTGGTGGGGAACACCGTGGTAACATTTATAGGATAAACTTCAGTTGCATTCCATGTGAATATTTCGACGGTATAATTCAGTTTTGTTCCGTTCACACTTATGGCCGAGGTGTGGGTGTTGTACCACCCTGCGTCAGGATTGTTGCTCCGGGAGAAGTCGGTGTAGTTCATGTCCGACGCCGCCGCCGCCTCCTGTTGACACCCGAATGTCAAGTGTCCGCCGGTCCCGTTTACTGTGGTAAGGCAATACGAGAAACATTCCCCCGAGGTTTCATTATTAATAATAGACGACGACGATGCCGCCGCGGCTGCAAGCTGGGAGACGATGGAGAGGTTGCCGCCTTTCCCCAGCCCCATCACTCCCGCCTCCACCCCTCCGGCAAGATAACTCGTGTCTCCGCACCCGAAAACGAAGTGATTTAGCAGCACCGCCGCCTCCGCGCCATCATCGCCGCCTGCAAAGCTCAACTGGTCCGTGCCCAAATGGCCCGAAGAGGCTGCTGCACTTGACATGCCGTTCCCTACTTCGTACTCACACGTGGAATTGATGGTGACGCACTCCGGCCGAGTACCATGGGGGGAGGCATCGGCGAGGGCGGAACAATATCCCGAGCTGCATGCGACGTCGGCGTAGGTCTCCGAACTTGTGGAGTTGAATATGGGTTCGCATTGAGTCCACGTCAGGCCGCTGCCCGTGTCCAGGACTAGGCTCAGGTTTGACTTTCTGCTCCCCAGCTTAACCTGCACCGCGTGCCATCCGATGATCTTGGATGAGCTAGCATGCACTGGCAGGTCCGCGCCTCCTCTCGCCGCCGTCTCGGGGTGATACCGCAGAAGCCGCTCACTCCTCGGCTTTCCATTTTTTCCCAGCGTGTTCACCACCTCCAACCTCAGCCTTTTGCCAGCTCCGCCGCCTCCTGGCCCTAGCTCACGATCAATCATTAACATATAGTACGGAGTAATATATTGTCATATCATAACAAATTCACATATTGAAATCGAGTAGGTAGTAATAATAATAATAATAATAATAATAATCCCTCTCTAACCCTTTACACGTTTTTAGTTGGATTCAAATTTTCTAGTCCAGTACAATATATCGCCATATGTGTGTCGTTTCCTTTACAAAAAGCTCTATATGGGCTAAAACAGGCGTCATATCTTGAACTATCTCGTTTCCTTCTCAGTGCAGGATTCAAGCGGTCAAAAGCAGTCTCTTTAGGTTGAGCCTGGTTTGGTTAGATTTGGTTTGATCTTATCTTGACACTGTTTTATATCGTATTTAATAAGAAGTTATTATCCTTAATAGGAGTAAAGTATCATCAAAATTCCAAAATAGGAGTACACTCAAATTTTTATATCCAAAATAGGAGTTTATAAACGTGCTCCCGTTTTCCTCTTCCCATTATGCCTTGCACCCCATCCGCTATTTTTTTCTCTCTTCCTCGTTAAAATCCAACCGCCTCGTTAATATCCCAGTCTCTTCTGCGACCATGTTCTCTTCTCCATGGTGAAGTTTCTCACGAACAGCAGTAGCGCACAGGCCAAGTAAGTTCGTTCTTCTTTCTCCTTCTCTTCTCTTCTTCCTCTTCTTTCTTTTTCTTCTCCTTTCTTATTCCTCTTTTCTCGTATTCGATCCTTCCTCCTAATCCCCCCAATTCGTTTGTACCCTCATTCTTTTTCATAGAATTTCAATTGTATTTTTACAATTGATTTTTTATAAATTCATTTTATATATTTCAGATTAGTTTTTTTTTAATTTGGAATTACCAGTTTCACAATTTCTAATTCAACTGTCAATTCAAAAAAAGACGGCTTTTCTGTATTAACACGTCACTAATTTTGTATGAATCTGTTAATTTCAATACATAGTTTCACTTTTATGGCATGAAATCCATCAGGATGGTAATATTACTTCACTGCAAATGCAATACTAATAATTTCATGATGTCCATATAAAGTGTTAATTTGACACAATAATGTCATCTATATGGCAATAAAGTTCATCAGGATGACAATATAAAGAGTTAATTTGAACAATAATTCCATCTATATGGAACTAAAGTTTATCTCGATGGCAATAAGAAAATTTATGTTTATAATGTCATGAAATTGTGAAGATGGCAATATCATCTGCATCCTCTGTTTTTGTGCAAATTTCATTAAGAGGCATATTTTAGGACACTCTTTCAAGACTTGAGGTAGATGGTGGTGGTGCGAGAGCTGGTGCTGAAAAGCCAAAGTTGGGGCGGGAATACAGGATGAGTACCTGCGGCACAAGATCCAACATCAATGGCCGGAGCTGTGCCGGCAATAGAAATGGCGGCGGCAACAGGCAACATGGGTGGTTGCGGCGGCCGTGGTGGCGGCTAGCAACCGTGGTGGCTGCAGCAGCGGCGGTAGCAATTGGTGTTGGCCGCAATAGCAAATGTTAGCAAGGACAATTCTGGGCTTATGGCTTCGGTGTTGGGCACGGGAATAGTGTTCTGAAGCTTTGTGTGTCTAAAGCTTTGTATTAGTACGGAGTAGTTTATTTTATTTTTTCAATAAAGAAATCAAGTTACCCTTCATTAAGGGTACTTATGTCAACTTACTAATTTTTACTCCTACGTAATTATAGGGAGCTTTAGACTCCTATTTATGCACTTTTGTTATAATTTACTCCTAGATAGGGAATTAACTCTATTTAATAATTGTCGAAGTCTGATTTTGTCTGGTATGAAAATGAAATTAAACCAAAACATTCTCAAAGACTCCTACTATAATAGAATGGTTTATTTCACGATTTTGTAGAGAACGTAACCCTAGATAATGACAAAAATGCTAAGTGTACTCTTTTTTGTGTGCATCCTAGCCACCTTTTGCACACAAACAGAGTTATCTATTTAACGATAACTTTTGTGTTTTCAAATGTATTGTCAGCATACGGATAAATCTGTCTATGTGGATAGACAATGTGTGCTTACATTGTACACAAAAAAGGTTTGCACCTCGCATTTTTACAAATATGGATGTGGAATTACTACGTGTGCTTGTCCTAAAATTACCTCCATTAGAAACACAAGTGGAAACGAAAGGGTGGATATATACAAATAAGAATGGAAAGTTACCTTTCTCGAAAGATGCACTGCAAATAAAGGACGCAAACATTGCTGAAATCAGAACGAGCAGAATTGAAGCGAGGGGATACTTCGAAGCCATCATTTTAATCAGTCTGAGTATGGCAAGATGTAAGTAGGGTATAGCTATTTATAGATCACAACAAACAAATACTCACAGGGTATTATACAACGGGGCAGAGATTAATGAAAGTAAAGGAGCGATTTCATCAGCATTTACGTACTCCGTAATTCCGCAATACCAGGCAGACTTCTCCTCTTTCTTTTTGACCATAACCTATATAATTACTCAAAAGTCAAAAGATGAAAGGAGACTTGGTAATTAATAAAAGCTAGGGTAGAGGAATATAATCTAATGGTAGAAGGATTTATAATTGATATAATATACTACGTATGTGTTCCGTATTAGAAGTCTCAAATGTAAAAATTTGAGATTTCAGACTCTTAATTTCTTACATTGGAAAGCACTAAGAAGCTAAAAAATGGAGACGGAGAAGGAGGAGTCCATTTGTTGCCGTGGGTGGTCCGTGGTCTGTGGATGACTCTCCAGGGAGTGCTACTTTGCCAAAAAGTAAGGAGTCATAGAGTGGTGGGTGGTGTAAGTGGGCTCCAAAAACGTAACTAAAAACACCATCTTTTTTAAAATTGTCATAACTTGTTTTTTATAAACCAATTCTTTGAAAAAATATATCAAAATCCATAACTTTTTAAACTTTTTCATATGACTCCAATTTGTAATATATAAAGTGAAAACAAATATGAAGTTTTAATTGTTGAAGTTTTCTTGAGTCTAAAAAAACATGATACACAAATTTTTAATTCATGAAGCCTTCACAAATATCGGAATATTCTATAATCGAACTTCACTTGAACTAAGTCCATCTTTTGTTAAACAATAATGAAATTTATTTCCTTACATCAAAATCTGTATGTTTTATTTCATAATTACTCAGGAAAAAATTAAAAGGAAAACATTACTTAGAATAATTTAATTAATGTTTTACTAAATTGATATATATAAAAATATCTTTAGTGTATTTTATTGACCATGCTGGAATACAGGAAATAAGAGTAAACATTATTTTCATACGGACGGAATCTATTTTTAATATTTTGGTCTCTCCACCTCAATTTGCTACTAATTCAAATGCTAATGATGACGGTTATGATATCAGTGATGATATCTTATATGACGTTCATATAAGATGCCGTGCAATATTGTTCGAATAAAAAGTTGGAACTTGGAAGTGATATTTCCACCATTATTTCTATATAGAACTAAAGTTATAGGGATTTGTAATTAAAAATATAGGGATGTACTGCTTGTTGGAAAAATGTGTTAAAAAATTGCATTAAATGGTAATTTTGGGGCAATTTTTTTGAGTGGGGTCCACTTCCGAATTCCGATTTGGGTCGGATCAAAGTGGTTTCGGATTGTCCTTCTTAAGGGTTACAATTCAATATGTGGTACGCTCAAAACGGATAACGGGTGAATGAGAAATTGATTCTCGAAGTTTACCTGTTAGAATGGCAAAACTGGGATAAATGATGAGTTTCAAGTGTGTTATTTCCCACACCAGAAAACTCAAGGGATTTGCAACCCTTTATAGAGGGACTCCCCCCTTAAGGAGTTAAGATTCCTAAGGGTAAAGGTTCTCTCCACGCGCGCAGGGGGGTGCAAATCAAATCCCAAAATATGTTTTAGAAAAACCGCGAATTGCGTGCCCGGTCGACATGCGGACACGAATGTCGTCCAAAAATCTATCTCTCAAGAGATACCAGAACCCCTCGTAGGGTGTTCGCTTGGGGGTTCTTCTGGACGTTCTGAACCGTTACAACAATAAATGCCCAATGTTCTTGTGTGTTAATGCAGTGTTAAATGGACAGTTCATGGACGATTCAATGCCCAACGGACTGGTCATTGATGACCAACGTTCAGGTCCATTAATTCACCATTTACACACAACAAATCCTCTTATATAATGGATGACAGGTGGTTTGCAACAACACACGTTCTTACACACTCTTCACGTATTTTGAGCTCAAAAACACCTCCAGCATTCCGAAAATTTCCTGAGTGTTCATACCGTGTTCTCATTCGTTGGAACTTTTGTTTGTGTGCTCAAACATTAGTTCGTAGTCATCGTATCCTGGGAAACGATTGTTGCAACGCTCCTAGCACCGTGGGAGGCAACAAATACATTTTAAGGACATCGTGCGTCGTAGCACGAGCTTTGACTAATTTCTGCTCTATCTTATTTCTGTTTTCTTTCGTCATTTTAATTAATTTATTTTAACTAATTTTCTTTATTTTCGAAACACACCCAACACTACTTATATTTATCTTGTTCAAATAAAATGTGCTTTTTAGATGAAAAATGAGAATTACCTTCTATCATTGATTATCATAAATTGATGGACGAGACCAAGTTTTAAGTCAAAATTAGATTGGTGAAAATTATCAATGCATATTAAAAAAAATTATGTTACAAAAGTAAACCAGTATATAAAATAAAATGTTCATAACATTCAAAATGTGATATCAATTTTACACACTCATGGATGGATCGTAGTAGCACAGTGGCATCAAGCACCTCTAAGGGAGTGTTTGCAATCACTTAAAAAAACACTTCTCAGCTTTTGGCTTAAAAAAGCACTTATTTACCAAACACTACCAATTTTTACTTTTTCTCGGCTTGCGTGTGAAAAGTGCTTTTCTCCTTTCTATTACACAAAAAGCACTTATTTTACCAAACACTATCAACTTTTACTTTTCAAAATCACTTTTTTCTCAAACACTATCAATTTTTCCTACTAATCACTTTTTCCTCACATCTCCAAAAGTGCTTTTTTTAAGCAGAACCAGTTGCAAACACTCCCTAAGTCTAATAGGTACATTTGCTTCCGAGTTTCAACTCAAACCTCTGCTACCTAGACTCCTTATGTATTTTTTTAACATTCTTCTAAACCTATTATAGTATCTGCTCATGACTCATTATGTATTGAAATTTCAAATATTTAAAACATTTCTCCTCGTATTTGAAAAGTCGTCTCATCCATCATTTTTTGAACGGTGGAAAGGATTACACGGTAACACCGTCCCCAAATTTAATATATTTACTTTTGGATAAATTAGCTATTGAACCTTGAGAAATGGTTAATGAATTTACGAGGTAGTAATTTTTTGTTATTACTTTTGTGTGAATAGTAAAATGCGTGTGGGGCCCACACCGGAAGCGGGGCAACCCGATGAATCCGAGACCACATATTATATTCATATTGGTCTAGATGATATTTATATGATGGTGTATATTCATATTGGGTCCTAGAAAAGGCATAGAGTAGGCCGGTTGGTCAAATGAGACCCATATACCAGTATTAGTATTTCGTCAGATGACATCCCGTAATAAATTAAGGGGATTTCTAAATTAATGTTGGGGATATATATTTTATTTGGCCGATAAAATAAAATATAATAAAAACAGTCTAAAAAGTACAACTTTCGTTGCCGAGTGTACACTTCGGGACACAATGGGATGATCTCCCACATGAGTGGGGGCCACCCCATGTTTTTGTGTGCCCAAAATGACAAGGACAAATGGTTAGTGATAGAAAGGATGGAGGGTGTTGACTTGAGGTGTTTGGCATCTAGGTGGGTCATTGGGGGCCTCTTCCCTCACTTATTACTCAATTGAGACAAAGGAAGTCTCTATCCTTTGTCCCTCATCACTTAGCTCGACCAAACTATCACAAAGGAGTGAAGAAAAGGCCAAGTAAAGGGAGGTTCAAAATAAGAGCTTAAGAGCTGAAAAATGAGAATAAACTTAGAGAAATCAAGGTAATGATCTCATGAATACTTTTCCTTTTTACAGCTAAGTTTATATGACTAGATAAGTCATATGGAGGACCTTAGAATTGTTATACATGTTTAGAAGTGTAGAATGAGGGGTTGGAAGAGCTTGCACTTGACAGGCTGTTCCCTAGTTCGTACTCACACATGGAATTGATGGTGACACACTCCGACCGAGTACCATGGCGGGAGACATCAGCGAGGGCGGAACAATATCCCGAGCTACATGGGACGTCGGTGTAGGTCTCCGAACTTGTGAACTTGTGTAATTTCCATGTTTATGTTTGTCTTTTTAATTGGTTTTGATTGATTGTTACTTTGGAAATTACACACTTTTGGTGTAATAGTTTAGTTTGTAAAATATTTGTAATTTGTTTAGATTAGGTTTATTCTCAGCTCAAACAGGTCCATGATCACTCAAGGGGCTATTGGTGAACCCCAAAAGTGGAAGGAAGGTGCAAAAATGCAGGACAAAAAGTGAAGATCTCGTTTTTGGTCTGTACCCGGTCGGGTATGACCTATATCCGATCGGGTACCTTGCTGAAAATCAAATCGGATCACACCCGAAGACAAAGCATCATGCAGGAAAGATTTTGACCACGTTCGGGTGTCATACCCGATCGGGTGAACGACAGACCCGGTCGGGTATGCCCCATTTTTCTGGCTTCTGGGAAGTTTAGAAGGTACCCGATCAAGTGGCCTAAAAGCCCGATCGGGTACACATCCCCGCATGCTCCAAACACCTATAAATATACCTCATTTCCTTCTCATTAGATTCACCAATTCACATATACTTTTTAGCTCAGTTTAGATTAGTGTTTTCTTTATATTTTCTATCATGTTTAGTCTCCAAATGAATTGTAAGTTGTGAGTTATTTTCTTTAGTCTTCTTCCTTGAATATTAATTAATTCCTATTCCTATTTCATATTAATATTTTGAGCATTACTTAAAGGATCAACTAATTTTGTTTCATATATTAATTATTACTAGAATTGATTGATTAATACGTTTGTTATTAATTCGGTCCTTTCACGGTAGTAAACTTGGGTTGTTAATGCATGCGTCTCATGGTTAATAATTGAAGGGGAATTAATTATATTGATTAAACCGATAAACCGCTTGTGTTGAGGTTATCAATCTCAATCGTTTTCATCTTGATTTTATTACTACTATCGGAATAATATACGGCACAACAGACGATCTGTATTCAAATGTGCGAAGGTGTGCTTAAAACACCAGCTTACCTGCAACAGACGATCCAACGACTGCGAAGGGCGGGCATGTAACACTTGAGATTTAATATAAATGGATTGATAGTACTGATATTCATGTAATTTCCGATTGTATGTTTGTATTTTTAACTAGTTTTTATTAGTTCTAGTTGTGGAAATTACACACTTTTGGTGTAATATTTTATTTTCATTTTTATTTGTAATTTGTTTAGATTAGGATTATTCTGAGCTAAACAGGTCAAAGATCATCCAAGGGATCAAGATTGGACCTTAAAAGATCAAGGAAAGTGCAAGGAGACAAGAAAGATTTCGATTTGGAAAAAATACTCATGTACCCGGTCGGGTATTGCCTATACCCGATCGGGTATTCACTTGATTCGATTGTCCAAATCAAATCCGGGAACAAATGATCGTGGGAGCAAATTTTCGTGAAGATTTGTCACATACCCGATCGGGTATGCCGACATACCCGATCGGGTATGCCCAGAAAAGTGACTTTCTGGGCAATTTCCTAAGATACCCGATCGGGTATCCTATATACCCGATCGGGTATCAGACCCTGCAGCTCCCAAAAGCCTATAAATACACCCTTTCCTTCACAATAAAAGAACCAATTCACATATACTCTTTAGCTCAGTTTAGATTAGTGTTTTCTTTATATTTTCTATCATGTTTAGTCTCCAAATGAGGAGCTAAACTCTTCCATCTTGGTTTTGCTACTTTGAAGCTTAATGAATTTGTAAGTTGTGAGTTATTCTCTTTAATCTTCTTCCTTGAATATTAATTCTTCCTTTAAATACTATTTCTATATCAATGTTGGGGAGTGTTACTAAGATGACAATTAGTTAACATCTTGACATTAGTTATAGTAATAGCTATTTCTTCCTCTATGTTAATGTTGAGTTTAATCCAACACGATATAGTAAATATATGTATGAACACTCAGTTTTTACGTGGAAACCCGAAAGGGAGAAAACCACGGGACTTTTTAGGCTAATGTCCAAGCCCTCTCTTTCTCATTAGGACTCTCCTCACCATTACATAATACAATTTGAGCTCCCATTAATGGAGTACTATCTAATCTAGAGAGCTAAAGGAAGGAGAAAAAGGATCCATAATATGGAGGGAAACTCCTATATTTATAGAGAATAGGGGAAGGGGATGCTCTCCACCCTAATGGGCCGCATGGGCCGGAGTGGGCCCAAATGGCTAAAGTGGGCCGGATGGACCGAAATGGGCCTAGCTGCTCGGGCTCCGTACTACGTAAAGCCTTGGACTCATGAACAGTAATAGGCCGGGATAATATATCCCAACACAAGTCCCCCAGTTTCTTGAGTAGTGAGCTCGCGAATCTGCTCGAGAAAATATACTCTGCCTGCGCTCTTCCTCTGTCTTGCTGGAAACTGTGTCTTCACATAATCATCATATATGAGTGAGTGTCTGCACTCCTGAACGTAATCTACCAGTGAGGCACCCCCCTTCCCGACAGGGTCGGGCGAAGGGTGCTCCTCCACGGGCACACTCTCCCTGAATGCATCAGGCGGGAGTAAAGAACTTTGACTCGAGCTTTCCAATCGGAGAAGCTTAGAGGTCCATCATCTATAAACCGACGTCGCGGTACTGTCAAAACATGATGCACGTGTGTATGTATGAATGTATGAGGTATGATGCATGAATGTATGTATGCATGTAATGTATGTATGTAATGTATGAGAGAGGGAATGCAAGATGTGATAGAAGCAGTAGCTCTCATCGATAACCCGGGCATGTCAGCGCCGAGAAGCAGACGCGCTGCGTAAGACGGGTCCCCCATCCGAGATGGCATGGGCGGAGCCGAAGGTGGACTAGACATGATGCCGCCGAGGGGCCAATCATGCTGCATACGACGGGTCCCCCATCCGAGATGGCATGGGCGGAGCCGGAGGTGAACTAGGCATGATGCCGCCGAGGGGCCAATCGAGCTGTATAAGAGATGTTCGTCGCCATCCTGGAAGGGATGGGCGAGCCGAACACGATCCAGACACGATGGCGCTGGGGCGCTGATCGTGCTGCATATGAGACGTTCGTCGCCATCCTGGAGGGGATGCGTGATCCGAACGTGAAAGAGACACGATGGCGCTGAGGGGCCGATCGTGCTGCATAAGACGGTCGTCGCCATCCTGAAGGGAATGTGCGAGCCGAACCGTGAAGCCAGGTACGATGGCGCTGAGGGGCCGATCGCACTGCATAAGACGTTCGTCGCCATCCTGGAAGAGATGCGCGATCCGAACGTGAAAGAGACACGATGGCGCTGAGGGGCCGATCGTGCTGCATAAGACGGTCGTCGCCATCCCGGAGGGAATGTGCGAGCCGAACCGTGAAGCCAGGTACGATGGCGCTGAGGGGCCGATCGCACTGCATAAGACGTTCGTCGCCATCCTGGAAGAGATGCGCGATCCGAACGTGAAAGAGACACGATGGCGCTGAGGGGCCGATCGTGCTGCATAAGACGGTCGTCGCCATCCCGGAAGGAATGTGCGAGCCGAACCGTGAAGCCAGGTACGATGGCGCTGAGGGGCCGATCGCACTGCATAAGACGTTCGTCGCCATCCTGGAAGAGATGCGCGATCCGAACGTGAAAGAGACACGATGGCGCTGAGGGGCCGATCGTGCTGCATAAGACGGTCGTCGCCATCCCGGAAGGAATGTGCGAGCCGAACTGTGAAGCCAGGTACGATGGCGCTGAGGGGCCGATCGCACTGCATAAGACGTTCGTCGCCATCCTGGAAGAGATGCGCGATCCGAACGTGAAAGAGACACGATGGCGCTGAGGGGCCGATCGTGCTGCATAAGACGGTCGTCGCCATCCTGAAGGGAATGTGCGAGTCGAACCGTGAAGCCAGGTACGATGGCGCTGAGGGGCCGATCGCACTGCATAAGACGTTCGTCGCCATCCTGGAGGGGATGCGCGATCCAAACGTGAAAGAGACACGATGGCGCTGAGGGGCCGATCGTGCTGCATAAGACGGTCGTCGCCATCCTGAAGGGAATGTGCGAGCCGAACCGTGAATCTGGACACGATGGCGCTGAGGGGCCGATCGTGCTACATAAAAATGGTGATGATCATCTCATGGCCCTCGGCCTGTCGGTGAGTGATAATCGTCCCACGGCCCTCGGCCGTGCTGGTGATGTGTCAAGTCTCTATGATGATTGGCTGTGAGAAGCCGATCGTCTGCCAGGACTCCATCCGGGAAGGAATGGTGAGCCTGAAAATAAATCTGGGCAATGTCCCTCCTGTCTGAGCTGGGGAGCTAATCGTCGTTCGTCTACCGTATCCGTGGTCCTATGTACGGACCGCTAAGCGGTGTACACTCGGCACGCACAGACTTCGATAAAGAACTGGTTCTTCGTGTCTGATCCATGAAGCTGGTCTTCATTCGTCTACCGTATCCGTGGTCCTATGTACGGACCGCTAAGTAGTGTACACTCGGCACGCACAGACTCCGATAAAGAACTGGTTCTTCGTGTCTGATCCATGGAGCTGGTCTTCGTTCGTCTACCGTATCCGTGGTCCTATGTACGGACCGCTAAGCAGTGTACACTCGGCACGCACAGACTCCGATAAAGAACTGGTTCTTCGTGTCTGATCCATGGAGCTGGTCTTCGTTCGTCTACCGTATCCGTGGTCCTATGTACGGACCGCTAAGCAGTGTACACTCGGCACGCACAGACTCCGATAAAGAACTGGTCCTTCGTTCTTCCCAAGTCTCGTGAGTACTGGTCTCCTGGTTTCGCAGGAGACGTTCGTCATCCCAACTATGAGAAGAAACAGGTTTACCCACGTCGGGATTCCCTATTCTTCGTTCGTCCCTGTCGTGGTCCTACTAACCTTCTTACTTCGAAGAAGACGTTCGGTCATCCAACGATCGCAAGGAGGAACAGGTTTATCCACGTCGGGATTCCCTATTCTTCGTTCGTCCTTGTCGTGGTCCTACTAATCTTCTTACTTCGAAGAAGACGTTCGGTCATCCAACGATCGCAAGGAGGAACCGGTTTATCCACGTCGGGATTCCCTGCTTCGTCGTCCCATGCTTGTGGCCCTACTAGCCTCCTGCATCGGCAGGAGGTGTTCGTCGATCCACAGGAAATGGGAGGAACTGGTTTATCCTGCCGAGGTTCCCTTTGGTACGTCTAGCCTCCCCCACGTTCCTACTAACCTCCGCGTCGGGAGACGTTCGTCATACGCGGCGAAGGAAGATCAGGCATACCTCGTCAAGACTCCCTCTCTCATAGAAGATTCTCTCTCCCCTTCTCCCCATCTTTTCTTTTCTTTTTTTTTTTTTTTTTTTTCTCTTTTTTTTTTTTCTCTTTTTTTTTTTTTTTTTTTTTTTTGAGGGAGGAAAATACGTTCGTCGGTTTCCAAGAATGACCACAAGTGATGTCACACATAATGGTGGTGGGATACAAAAACGAGTAAAATGACGAGGCGGTGGAATAGCTGGTCGTCATGCGAAGGCGATGGTCACCCTCCTGGAGGGGAGGGTTGAGCCCGATCGCTAACTCAAGAAGGTCGGCATTGGGATCCGACAAACAATGATCATAATGTCGCTGAGCAGTCGGTCCTGATGAGGAGATGGCAATAGTGTCCGGTCAGGCCGATATATCCGTGCAACGGCTCTCATCCAACGCAGCGCGGGGATGAAACCGGTCTTCAAAAGATAAATATGTCGTGCCGAGAGGCCGACCATAACATGATAGTGTCGGCAGTGAGAGGCCGACCTGAAAGAATCAAGCAACGGCCCTCGTCCGCGAGGGGCGGGGACGAGGCCAGTCTTCAAATATGGAAAGCACGCCGAGCCGGGAGGCCGGTCATGATATAATGGTGTCGGCAATGAGCGGCCGATCTGAGAAAATCAAGCAACGGCCCTCGTCCGCGAGGGCGGGGACGAGGCCGGTCTTCAAATATGGAAAGCACGCCGAGCCGGGAGGCCGGTCGTGATATAATGGTGTCGGCAATGAGCGGCCGATCTGAGAAAATCAAGCAACGGCCCTCGTCCGCGAGGGCGGGGACGAGGCCGGTCTTCAAATATGATAATCACGCCATGCCGAGAGGCCGGTCGTGATATGATGGTGTCGGCAATGAGAGGCCGAACATGATGTGGCAGCGTCGGCAATGAGGGGCCGACCTGCAATCCAGCAACGGCTCTCATCCGCGCAGTGCGGGGACGAGGCCGGTCTTCAAATAAGATAATCACGCCGTGCCGAGAGGCCGGTCGTGATATAACGATGTCGGCGATGAGAGGCCGAACATGATGTGGCAGTGTCGGCAATGAGGGGCCGACCTGCAATCCCGCAACGGCTCTCATCCGCGCAGTGCGGGGACGAGGCCGGTCTTCAAATATGGAAAGCACGCCGAGCCGGGAGGCTGGTCGTGATGTACTGGTGTCGGCGATGAGAGGCCGACGTGAAAGAACCAAGCAACGGTCCTCATCCGCGCAGCGCGGGGACGAGGCCGGTCTTCGAATATGATAATCACGCCATGCCGAGAGGCCGGTCGTGATATGATGATGTCGGCAATGAGAGGCCGACCTGAAAATCAGGATGGTCTCACGGCCCTCGGCCGTGATGGTCTCCTCTAGGCCCTCGGCCTCTGAATGATGGATGATCGTCTCACGGTCCTCCGCCGTGGTAGTCCACTCTAGACCCTCGGCCTCTAGGTGTTCTTCCTAGGCCATCGGTCTCTGGGGTGGAGATGCTCGTCCCACGGTTCTCAACCGTGGTGGTCTCCTCTAGGCCCTCGACCTCTGGGTGGAGATGCTCATCCATCGGCTCTCAGCCGTGATGGTCTCCACTTTAGCTGGCCCTGAACGTCTTTGAGACTTAGGTCGATCGTCTTTTAATCATTTCGCTCGAGCGCGTCGAGCGGCTTCAGCTGCGCAATAAGCATGGTAACGGGCCGCACGACCCGACAATATGTATACACACATAACCATCTGCATGGTTTTCTTTCTAACACCTACGATTACCGGCCTATGGGTCATCGTGACCCTCGGCCCGGCTCATCGTGCGGGGTTAATGGACGTAGCAGCTCGCGGCGGGGCCAATTAGCAGCCCGCCGAACGTCACATAGAGATATTCATCGGTCTGTGAGTTTTCAAACTCAGACCCAAGTTGGTCGCACCGCCCCCGAAAAAACGAGGTTGAGTGCTTTGGTGCCTTCGGGCCCCACAGGCCGCGTTGGCAATAGTCACTCTGCGCCTGATGGCGTAGATGGTACCAGGGTACGATCGTCGCTCGAGCACTCGGTGTCGTGCGGACTAATGCCTAACCCCCAAATTAAAACGCGTCATCGGGGCACTACCCTCTGGAGACGCTCAGATCGCAAATCAAGCTGATCGAGAGTGGGCCATCGGGGCCACAAGAAGTCAAATACTTAATAAAATGTTAGCTGAACTAACCATCACTTGAGCCTCGCTCAGCATTATTTAATTCGGGACATTTTATCCCTAATAAATAATGGTGATATAACAGGTAATAGCAATGATACTTCCCTATCAAAGGCCATTCAAGTATACTCCGTTCGCTAATTAAAGCCGATCAGGAGCGGGCCGACGGGCCCACAACACCCAGTCATTTATAAAAATGACGGTGAAAATGATTATCACTAGAGTTTTTCTCATTTGAGCTTTACTCGACATTATTTAATTTCGGGATACTTGCCCCCTATTAAATAATGGCGATAAAAACTAGCAATAGTAATCAAGCTTCATTATTAATACTTAGATAATAAAAGAGGGGTACGTATGATACTTAGCTCTTTTGAGATGGGTGAAATAATTGGCTCATCTACGAATTGGAGCCTTGCTCCTCGAGTAGCTTGGCCAAAATTATAGCAGCTGGCACAAGTCATCATCAACCGTTGACTTCTGAAGTCATTCAAGGTGCTCCACCCAATTTTACTGCAATCTCATTTGGGTCCTTCGGATGTGGTTGACTCTCAACCGAACAAAAAGAATCTTTCCAGTTGGCAGATGGAAACAACCCCCAACCCCAACAGGCAGTACATCCGCTTAGGGACGGAAGTAAACTGCAGCGGAGCAAAAGGTCCCCGGCAAGGCCAGTCCTCTGGAGCAAGACAGGCTGAAATTTGTTAAGGCCTCTTGGTGGGACGGCGAAAACGAGCGGCGTAGGTGGCGATTCAGGTCGTAGAACCAGCTGCCAGCGATGAGCGCCCGTTTGCAGACGGAGCTCCCCTAGAGGCGAGGATGACCCGACCTGGGGTGCTGCTGCGAGCTTCGTCTGGTGTGGGTAAATCCACCGGGGATTTCACGGCGGCGGGTACGGTGGCTCCGGCAGCCCCAAACAAGATCTGAGAAAATCCATATGTGGATTCCGAGATTTCGCAGCTTCTTTGCCTCCCAAAACTTTTCTTCTTTCTTTCTCCCTTCCTCCTCGGTCAGTTGGGCCGGTGCTGCTAGAGCTTCCCAAGACCAAAATTTCAGAACTTCTTCTTCCTTTGCTAAAATCAGTCCATTTTCGAATGAATTTTGTTGTAGAAACTGAAGAACAACGTGAATCTTTTTGGACAGATTCCCACAGACGGCGCCAGTGTTGAGTTTAATCCAACACGATATAGTAAATATATGTATGAACACTCAGTTTTTACGTGGAAACCCGAAAGGGAGAAAACCACGGGACTTTTTAGGCTAATGTCCAAGCCCTCTCTTTCTCATTAGGACTCTCCTCACCATTACATAATACAATTTGAGCTCCCATTAATGGAGTACTATCTAATCTAGAGAGCTAAAGGAAGGAGAAAAAGGATCCATAATATGGAGGGAAACTCCTATATTTATAGAGAATAGGGGAAGGGGATGCTCTCCACCCTAATGGGCCGCATGGGCCGGAGTGGGCCCAAATGGCTAAAGTGGGCCGGATGGACCGAAATGGGCCTAGCTGCTCGGGCTCCGTACTACGTAAAGCCTTGGACTCATGAACAGTAATAGGCCGGGATAATATATCCCAACAGTTAATATTGGGGAGTGTTACTAAGATGACAATTAGTTAACATCTTGATATTAACTATAGTAGGATTCATCTTCTTTAATATTCTTCCTTGAGTATTAATTAATTCCTATTCATATTTCATATTAATATTTTGAACATTACTTAAAGGATCAACTAGTTTTGTTTCATATATTAATTATTACTAGAATCGGTCGATTAATACGCTTGTTATTAATTCGGTCCTTTCGCGGTAGTAAACTTGGGTTATTAATGCATGCGTTTCATGGTTAATAAACCAAGGGGAATTAATTATATTGATTAAACCAATAAACCGCTTGTGTTGAGGTTATCAATCTCAATCGTTTTCATCTTGATTTTATTGCTACTATCGAGTGAATATACGGCGCGTGTTCTATATTAACTCGGTAGTAAGTTTTATTAATGAACGCGTCTCGTTATTAATAACTACCCTCGATGAATTGGATATACTCCTCGATTGAGTATTCGAGAGGAAGATAGTTAAAGATATAACCGGGATCGACGAACATTTCATTAAGTGGATAAAAGCAAAGCCAAGTCTCCTTCTCATTAATTAAACCACATAACTCGTTCATCTTCGTATTTAATTAAATTAAATCACTCAAACCTAAACCCCCCCTTTTTGTTACTAGTTAATTAAAAAGAGAAATATTCCTTTCCCTGTGGATACGAACCTTACTTCACTATACCACGTATTTGTGTTGTATTGTATTATTACTTTGAGTGCACCTCACGACAAGTGCACGTCAAATTTGGCGCCGTTGCCGGGGAGAGGCAATCATTTTTCTTTTTATTTTATCTCAAAAAAAAAAAAAAAAATCTCACTCTTCTATTTCTGAGCTTACATGAGTATATGGATACCAACACATCATCCTTAGAGAGTCAAATTTCCACCTTGACTTCTCTAATAAAAGAATTTATATTAAACTCAAAAGCTCAAGATGTCAAGACTTGCAACATTTGCATGTCTCACAGACATCTTACGGATTTTTGTCCAAAACTCCAAGAAGAATACCTTGAAAATTTTGATTATGTTGGCTTCCAAAGGAAAGTACCTCACATGATGTATGATCCATTCCCCAACATGTCTACGGAGGACATGCTTCGGACTCTTACTACCAACATGACCACCATGCAAAACAACATGGTGCAATTCCAAAATGAGACCAAGTCTAGCATTTTAAACTTGGAAACTCAAGTGAGTCAAATAGCCGGAGCCGTCAGTGGGCTTGAAGCAAGGGATTCGGGAGAACTTTCCTCTCAAATAGAATGTGATCCTAAACAGCAGACTTTTGCAATCACATTGATAAATGAGGAGGAAGTGCAAAAAGAGATCCAAAATCCAAAAGAAGTAGAAGAAGAAGAAAGAGACATGGAGCTCCAGCTGGTCAATGAAGAGGACGAACCAAGTTTCAAGGTCAAAAATCTATCCTTATCATCCTTTGAGGTACCCCTAGCAAATTTAAATGTTTTTAGGAAAACTCATAAACCTAAAAAGGACAATGACATTCCTGAAATATTCATCACAATTGAGGGATCGAAAAACTTTTCATTGACCATGCTAAACAATATTTTTTTTCCCTCACTCTCACCACATAAGTCAATGGAAATCTGGATATTTGATCCTGGAAAGATTTTCAAAGTGAATGGCCAGAAAATTGAGCATTTCTATGAAAGTCCTAGGAATGAAAATTTGAAGAAGATAAGTTATCACGATCCAAGCTTGAACGATTGAACACAATGATGGCGTCGTGCCGCGACGTTAACTAAGGCGCTTCTTGGAAGGCAACCCATGCTAAGGTACGCATTCTTCATTTTTTCTTTTTGATTTTTTTTTTTTTTTGAATGTCAACTTTGGGAGAACGGGGGAAAATTCTCAAAAGAAAATAAGGGAAAACCATGTTTTGAAAGCCTGGGAAAACCTCCGATCGGTCATCATCACTCAACCGGTCGGATCCACGCGAAAAAGAGGATGAAAATGGACAAAAACACACCCTAGGGTATTGTACCCGATCGGGTTCCACCACGCCACCCGGTCGGGTACATATGAAAAGGGTGAGTTGAGGAGCAAATTTCCTCAACCCGATCGAGTCAGGGCTGAAAACAAGGACGGTACCCGATCGGGTACCTCTTAGACCCGGTCGGGTATAAATCAAAGAATTGAAAAGAATTAGTTCGAAGCAAAAAACCCGATCGAGTACCCCTAAACTCGATCGGGTGCAAACCCCTGGAGCAAATTTTTAGAAAAAAAAAATCCTTTTACCCGATCGGGTGGGGAAATTACCCGGTCGGGTAGATTAAAATAATTTCTAAGGAAATCCCACGGCGCCTTTTGCCCGATCGGGTACTTCCCAACTCGATCGGGTCCGATCCCGGAATAAGAAGAAACAAGAGCAGACCCGATCGGGCCCCACTACTCCACCCGATCGGGTACACGAGGTTTTAACACAATCCAGCTCCAAATTTCATTCCCTCTCTCCCAAATCCACCATTTTCGAAACTTCAAGCTTCGATTACTCCCTCATACCTCAACCAAATCACCCCAAATCACCACCACAATTCTCCCTTTACCCCCCTCTACACACTCATACCCATCACTCCTACCCTCTCCCCATAAAATCAAAAATCCGAAACCTTACCCCAACAACCCCAAGTCCAAATCCAAGCTTTAAAAAAAATGGGCAAAGATGGCACCAAAGAGAAACCAACCGGAGAATTCCAATGCTAGGGGACCAATTCCGGACTATGAAGATGCTCGTTTCTGCCCGGTAATAACGGAGACAAGCACTAGGGGACAGTGCTTCGAGCTAAGTGAGGGGGAGTCACTCATTGGTACATACTTAAGTTTGATACCTTGTAACTGGCATTATTTTATTAAAAAAAAAATGTTAGTTAGGTTGAAAACCCAAAAACGGGCAATCTAAGCAAAAATGGCTTGTAAAAAATCGAGTGAGTTGGAAAGGATGGAAAAACAAAAAGAGATGCTAGGTTGAAAACCTGAAAAGGCTCCTAGGCAAAATGAGAGATATGAGAGATATATTTGTTTTTGCAGAACATCATTTAATCTCTTGACGGAAAGGAAGAATAAAAGAGGTGAAGAAAAAATTAGCATAGAAGGCCATAAAACCCAAGAAGATGTTAATTTTTATTTATTGAGCTAAAAACTCAATGTAAAAAAAAATGTTTCATCCTTGGTGGTCTTTTGCTTTTTCTTGTTGATTGTTGAACTCTTGAGGATTTGGAAGTGTTAAACATTTGACTTTACTCGAGGACGAGTAAAGAAGCTAAGTGTGGGGGAGTTGATATTCATGTAATTTCCGATTGTATGTTTGTATTTTTAACTAGTTTTTATTAGTTCTAGTTGTGGAAATTACACACTTTTGGTGTAATATATATTTTATTTTCATTTTTATTTGTAATTTGTTTAGATTAGGATTATTCTGAGCTAAACAGGTCAAAGATCATCCAAGGGATCAAGATTGGACCTTAAAAGATCAAGGAAAGTGCAAGGAGACAAGAAAGATTTCGATTTGGAAAAAATACTCATGTACCCGGTCGGGTATTGCCTATACCCGATCGGGTATTCACTTGATTTGATTGTCCAAATCAAATCCAGGAACAAATGATCGTGGGAGCAAATTTTCGTGAAGATTTGTCACATACCCGATCGGGTATGCCGACATACCCGATCGGGTATGCCCAGAAAAGTGACTTTCTGGGCAATTTCCTAAGATACCCGATCGGGTATCCTATATACCCGATCGGGTATCAGACCCTGCAGCTCCCAAAAGCCTATAAATACACCCTTTCCTTCACAATAAAAGAACCAATTCACATATACTCTTTAGCTCAGTTTAGATTAGTGTTTTCTTTATATTTTCTATCATGTTTAGTCTCCAAATGAGGAGCTAAACTCTTCCATCTTGGTTTTGCTACTTTGAAGCTTAATGAATTTGTAAGTTGTGAGTTATTCTCTTTAATCTTCTTCCTTGAATATTAATTCTTCCTTTAAATACTATTTCTATATCAATGTTGGGGAGTGTTACTAAGATGACAATTAGTTAACATCTTGACATTAGTTATAGTAATAGCTATTTCTTCCTCTATGTTAATATTGGGGAGTGTTACTAAGATGACAATTAGTTAACATCTTGATATTAACTATAGTAGGATTCATCTTCTTTAATATTCTTCCTTGAGTATTAATTAATTCCTATTCATATTTCATATTAATATTTTGAACATTACTTAAAGGATCAACTAGTTTTGTTTCATATATTAATTATTACTAGAATCGGTCGATTAATACGCTTGTTATTAATTCGGTCCTTTCGCGGTAGTAAACTTGGGTTATTAATGCATGCGTTTCATGGTTAATAAACCAAGGGGAATTAATTATATTGATTAAACCAATAAACCGCTTGTGTTGAGGTTATCAATCTCAATCGTTTTCATCTTGATTTTATTGCTACTATCGAGTGAATATACGGCGCGTGTTCTATATTAACTCGGTAGTAAGTTTTATTAATGAACGCGTCTCATTATTAATAACTACCCTCGATGAATTGGATATACTCCTCGATTGAGTATTCGAGAGGAAGATAGTTAAAGATATAACCGGGATCGACGAACATTTCATTAAGTGGATAAAAGCAAAGCCAAGTCTCCTTCTCATTAATTAAACCACATAACTCGTTCATCTTCGTATTTAATTAAATTAAATCACTCAAACCTAAACCCCCCCTTTTTGTTACTAGTTAATTAAAAAGAGAAATATTCCTTTCCCTGTGGATACGAACCTTACTTCACTATACCACGTATTTGTGTTGTATTGTATTATTACTTTGAGTGCACCTCACGACAAGTGCACGTCAAGTACTACTCATACCAACAAGATGCATCTCCTTTTAAGGGAGCTCATCCGCTAAGAACTCCAAAGTTAAGCGTGCTTGCACGGGATTAGTCTTGGGATGGGTGACCCCCTGGGAAGTTTCTCAGGGCGCGCACGAGTGAGGACAAAGTGCGCGGAAAAGGCTAGTGGCGGTTTGTGAGGACAGTACTAGAGGTCTAGAGTAACTACCTCGGATCCTGCGGGGCCGGGGTGTTACAGGGTATCACACATCGCCTCTCTTTTGTTCATCGACCATGACAATCCAACACCGTCGCACACTTCCTCGCTCAGACAGGCCTCAGAACATCTGCTATCACACACTTCTCTGCGGACACACTCCCGACAAAAGCTAAAGAGGCCTTCCTCAACGATAAACAAGGTGCCGGTATGTTTAGAGATGCAGGCTGATAAAGGTTTCATCACTGGCCGAAAGCTTTTAGCTACTCACAACTCCGATTCTCTCCCCTAGAGATGAATCTCGAAGCTAGGGTTATGCGACAAAGGTCTTTTGGCTGGATGTTGTTGGCAAAATACCTTATTCGATTATTTTGGTCGGAAGCTCTTTTTCTTTTTCAAATTTGGATGTTTGGGCCTCTTTTTTGGCCCAGGTGCTTTCCCCTTTTTTATTTAGAGGCAAGGCCAAAGTCCACCTCTACCAGTTTTTGCATGTACTTCTCATCTTTTCATATTTAATAATACTTCTTTTATGTCAAAAAAAATATACGGCACAAGTTCTATATTGACTCGGTAGTAAGTTTATTAATGAACGCGTCTCGTTATTAATAACTACCCTCGATGAATTGTATATACTCATCGATTGAGTATTCGAGACGAAGATAGTTAAAAATATAACCGGGATCGACAGACATTTCATTAAGTGGATAAAAGCAAAGCTAAATCTTCATCTCAATTAAGTAAAACACATAAGTCGTTCATCTTCGTGTTTAATTAATTAAACCAAATCAAACTAAAAACCCCATTTTTTTACTAGATCTAGAAAAAGAAAAGTATTCCTTTCCATGTGGATATGAACCTTACTTCATTATACTACGTATAATTGTTGTATTGAATATTTATTTTGAGTGCACACCACGACAAAGTGCACGTCAGTGCATATAGACAATGTGTGTTAACAGTGTACACAAAAAGGTATGCACCAAGCATTTTTTGAAAAATGGATGTGGAATTACTGCATGTGCTTGTCATATGAGAGAGAAAATTTTGAAGACAATTATTAGTTTGCTTATCTTATACCAAATAGCATTACAGATGAGAGAGAAAAATTTCCTGCTCAATTATTAGTTCACTTATCTTATACTACCTCTGTAGCGTTAGAATCTTCCCAAATTGAAAGTAGGTGAGATTATGAATATTGATAGGGGCAGGATATAAGTTAATGAGAGTATGGTGGGAAGATAATAAAATAGTATGGTAATATGAAGGTTAAAAAACATTCAAAAAGTAGGTGTAATAGTGTATTATTTTTAAAACTATTGAAAATATGTTGAGACGATTTAGAAATGGAAAGATTATTTAGTTACGGTTGAAAAGAGGAAATGGGAAGATCTTTACGTTACAGGGGTAGTATCTAAATATACTACGTATTACATATGAGAGAGAGAATTATGTCGCTCCATTATGAGTCCGCTTACTTATACTTAAAAGTAATACATATGAGAGAAAAATTTCTCCCGTTCAATTATTAGTCTGATTATGTTAGGGGGGTTTTATTCGAATATTACTAATTTTGAACCAATTACCCAAAAAGTGATCACTTTAAAAAATGATCACTTTTAAAAAGGGACAAAAAAGTGATCAAGAAGGTCATACTAATATCATTCCCAGATTTTAATGTCACTATCCTGTTTTAATGTCACTATCAAATGTCACTGCCGCTACCGCCCGTGTCACTATAGCCACCGCCCGTGTCAGTGCGGCCACCGCCCGTGTCACTGCGGCCATCGCCCATGTCACTGCGGCCACCGCCCCATGTCACTGTCGCCGTCGATCACAATGACACCGCCATAGTGACACCGCAACAGTAACATCGTCGCCGGCCACAGTGACAACGTCGCCGCCACCGCTATAGTGACATGAATGCAGTGAATTCCGTCATCAATCCGGCACAGTGACACATTGACTGCACCGCCATTGTCCATCCCAAAACCATAGTCATCCCACCACAGTCACTTCACCACCTATCACTGTTCCCAACCCCTTCCCCACCCCTGCCCCCTCCCATTATCCCCGCAGCCCTGCCACTGATAATGCCCACTGGATCGATACCTGCCTCAGCCCTCTCCCTAAATCCATATCGGAAATTGATAAACTTGACATCACTGTACCCATGCCCTGTAGCAACCGCCATCCCGCTCAAGTTCAAAACCGTCAGTAACTTAATCGCCAAGAAAAGGAGGTTGAGAATCGAGATCTGGATAGATGACGTGCACTTTGTCGTGTATGCACTCAAAATAATTATCAATACAACACTAATACGTAGTATAGTGTAGTAAGGTTCATATCCACAGGGAAAGGAATACTTTTCTTTTTATAGAACTAGTAACAAAGGGGGGATTTAAAGTTTGATTTGATTTAATTAATTTAACACGAAGATGAGCGACTTAAATGAGTTTAATTAATAGAGATGAGGACTTGGTTTTGCTTTTATCCACTTAATGAAATGTTCGTCGATCCCGGTTATATCTTTAACTATCTTCCTCTCGAATACTCAATCGAGGAGTATATCTAGTTCATCGAGGGTAGTTATTAATAACGAGACGCGTTCATTAATAAAACTTACTACCGAGTTAATATAGAACATGCGCCGTATATTAACCCGATAGTAGCAATAAAATCAAGATGAAAACGATTGGGATTGATAACCTCAACACAAGCGGTTTATTGCTTTAATCAACATAATTAATTCCCCTTGGTTTATTAACCATGAAACGCATGCATTAATAACCCAAGTTTACTACCGTGAAATGATCGAACGATTAACAAGCGTATTCGTCGATCGATTCTAGTAATAATTAATATATGAAACAAAACTAGTTGATCCTTTAAGTAATTTCAAAATATTAATATGAAATATGAAAAGGAATTAATTAATACTCAAGGAAGAATATTAAAGAAGATGAATTCTACTATAGTTAATATCAAGATGTTAACTAATTGTCATCTTAGTAGCACTCCCCAATATTAACGTAGAGGAAGAAATAACTATTACTATAACTAATGTCAAGATGTTAACTAATTGTCACCTTAGTAACACTCCCCAACATTGATATAGAAATAGTATTTAAAAGAAGAATGAATATTCAAGGAAGAAGATTAAAGAGAATAACTCACAACTTACAAATTCATTAAGCTTCAAAGTAGCAAAACCAAGATGGAAGAGTTTAGCTCCTCATTTGGAGACTAAACATGATAGAAAATGTAAAGAAAACACTAATCTAAACTGAGCTAAAGAGTATATATGAATTGGTGATCAAATGGGAAGGAAAGGGGGTGTATTTATAGGTGTTTGGAGCTGCCAGGGCCATTTACCCGACCGGGTTTTTGAGAAACCCGATCGGGTTTCTTGAGTGAGTGCCTGGAACCCTTCATCTGTCACATTATACCCGACCGGGTTTTTATTTACCCGATCTTGTAAAAGACAAATCTTTGCCAAATCTTTGCCTGCACGTTAAATTGCCTCCAAATCAAATTTGATTTTCGGATCAAGTCAATACCTGATCGGGTAATGCTTTACCCGACCGGGTAAATGACTATTTTTCCAAATTTTCACTTGATCTTGTTCCCTTGCACTTTCCTTGACCTTTCCAAGGATCCTTTTGATGATCTTCACCTAGTTAAAGCCCAGAATAATCCTAATCTATACAAATTACAAATAAATAGGAAAAATAAAGTATTACACCAAAAGTGTGTAATTTCCCAAACAACAACAAATAAAACTAGTTAAAATTACAAACATAAATAATAACAATTCTATACTATCAATAGACGATGAAGACGTTGGAGCTCCAAATCTCTTTATCTCCGATCGAGAATCAGAGCGGCTGGAGTTAGCGCAATAGAAGAAATAGGGAGATAAGAGTTACAGAAGAAGCGGCAGCACCAATCGTCGCCGGAAGTCGTGTCTTCGTCATCTTCGCAGAAGCCCAGGCGACGCCGTTGGAGTCCTGCGGTACTCGCCGTCGAAGTCTGTCCGCCATGTGGTAGCGGTCAAAGAAGGTAGCGGTGCGGTGTGGTGCGCGACGTGGTAGTGCGGTGATGGTGTGTGACGCGACAAAGCAGTGAAGATGCTGACGGACGAAGCGGTGAAGATGAGAACCGTGAGATGTAAATGGAGGTGAGACCGAGGAGAATGAAGTGTTGCAGACTTTTCAAAAAAATTAAATCACAATTTTGGAAAAATTAAAAAAGGTCATATCTTGGTCATTGGAAAGGTGAGCGGTTATATCCACGCCATTCTTTCATTATATTATACGTAAAAGCTTTTCATATGAAGGAACTTTTTTTCGTTTAATTATTAGTCCGCTTATGTTATACCAATAAGCACTACACGTGAGAGAGAAAATCCTCGCTCAGTTACTTGTCCGATTATCTGATATCTAAGAGCACTGCATATGAGAGAAAATCTCCCGCGCTACATAGGAGTACTACATATGAAAGAGAAACTTCTCCCGTTCAATTATTATTTCGCTTATGTTATACCTAAAAGCATTATATATGAGAGACAAAATTTCGCTCGTTCAATTATTAGTCTGTTTATTTTATCTTATACTTTAAAACACTACGTACATATATGAGAGGAAATGTCCCCGCTCAATTATTAGTCTGCTTATCTAGTATACCTAAATGCAATATATTAGACCGAGAAATATTCCGCTCCATTATTAGTTCATTTATCCTTTTTATTATTATTATTATTATTATTATTATTATTATTATTATGATTATTATTATTATTATTATTATTATTATTATTATTATTATTATTATTATTATACCTAAAAGCACTACGCCTGAGAATAAAATTCTCCTACTTGGCCGCCTGTTTATTAGTCTGCTTATCTTATACAAAAAAGCACTACTTTTCAATTTACAAAAAATATGTCAAAATTATATATAAAAAATACATCTTATTTCCCCTCATCTTTTTTCTTCTTTTTTTATATTCTTTTATCCTTAAATATAAACATTATTTTTACCCTTTTTATTTTATCATCTTTAGGTATATTCATCTCTTTTTATATTATCTTTTTTATACTACGTAATAACTTATCTTTTTATCTTTATTTTCTTTCTTTTCCTTTTAGTGGTGATATCATGTATCAATTCATGTTAGCCGACCCTAATATTTTTTAAGGCTAAGACTTGGATGTTGTTGTTGTTGTTGTATACATTTTTATTATATTTCATATGACACCAACATTTCATATATAAATAAAAATAAATTAACACTTTAAAAAATAAACTACCTCTGTCCCTTTTTGTTTAGACATCTTTGACTTTTCCAGTCAAAGATAATAAACTTTGATTCATTGTTTTAACGAATAGATTTATGTGAAAATTAATAAATTTATACTTTTATGATAATACTTTTAACAAAGAACATTTTCATATCATTTTGATATTATCAATATTATCATGTATAAATATAATCAGTCAAATTTGAGAATCATTGACTTGGAAAATAGTGTTTGGTTAAATAAAACTTTTTTTATTTGTACTCCAATTGTTAGAAAATATATATCACAATTCATAATTTTTTATTATCATTTATATGACCCTAATATTGCATATATTCTCTCTGTCTCTTAAAATTTTGACATCTTTCTTTTTGGGGTGTCCCTTAAAATTGTGCCATTTTTATTAAAATCAAATATATATTACTCTTATGACACGTCAAAAATTGGATTAAATATAAATAAATTTATTTATAATAATGTCTTAATCCCAACTGTTAGATTTTTGTGTTGAGAATGTCAATTTCTCTATACTCCTAAAAAATTAAGATCTAAACGTTTAAATAAATAACTAATACTACCTCCATCCCATTTATATTGGGACGGAAGAGAGTGACACGGTTATTAAGAAAAGTGGGTTTGTGTGGTTGATATTAATTGATAAAGTAAGAATAAAGTAAGAATGATTTAGAGCCACACAAACTTTGCCAAATATGGTATGGGACAATTTAAGTGGGACTTCCCGAAAAGGTAAAACGGGACAATATAAATGGGACGGAGGGAGTAACTAATAACTAAATCAAATACTCCGATTGTTGCAAAAAACAATTCACAATAAAAAGTGAACAGTGAGAACTTTAAACAAACATGTGTTTTTTAGAGTGTAGTATTGTTTTTATCTGTACTTCTCTTATTACAAAAAAAAATCAAAATTATGCCCTTTTATTATCTTTAATGTGACACCAATATTTCATGTATAAACAAAAATAAATTAACACTCTAAAAGCATATGTTTTTGAAGTGATATAACTTTTTTATTTGTACTCCAATTGTTACAAAAATTATGATATTCTTTTACCGTGCACAACATTAACCTGAAGCGATAACTTATAATAAAGCTGCACAAATTCTATCACTTTTATTTATTGTTTTATTCTTTGCGTTGAAATTTGCAATTTTACTCTAAGCCTCTGGATTAATAGTGTGCACCAAAAAAATGATCATAAACTTCACAAAATGAAAAAGTTATAACACTATATTCTACGTAGGTATTACATTGCTAAGTTATGTTTTTGTTTTTATATACTACCTCTGTTCTCTTTTAATTTCAACATTGGACTTTTTGCACTATTCACATATTCTGCTTTGACTATATTTTATTAACTAATGTATTACTACCTCCATCTTGGTGGACTTTGTCAAGTGCAAAGTAGGTGAGAAATAAGAATAGTAAAACATGTGTGGTTAAGATTTGTGCAGAGAAGAGAGAAATGTGCGGAACCACAAATTAGTTGCTTTAATTAGAAAATGACAAAGTTTTTTGGGACAACAAAAAAATGGAAAGTTGGCAAAGTCCAATGGGACGGAGGGAGTATAAATTAAATTTTAAAAAAATATTGTTAAATTCCTTTCATTCTAATTTCAAAATATGAATTTTTTAAATTTTTTACTAATAAGGAATTAAAGATATTAATGGTCAAACTTATGCGTTGGCAAACGTGAAATGTTGACTGTTGCACTTAAAAGAGAACGGAGGAAGTATATAATATTGATGTCAGATGGAAGATAATAAAAATTTATAAAATTTGATATATTTTTTGTGCCAATTAGATTACAAATAAAAAAATGTAGTACTTTAAAAAATTAGAGAATTTTATTTTATTGGGGCCTATAATTTGTTTTAAAAAGGTGAGAATAGTAGGGTGAATTTTTTGGTGTCATTTATTCAAAGAGCAAGCCACATGGCATTTTTATAGGAAATGAGCAAATTGTGGAGAGATGGACACATAAGATTCATTAAGGGCTTAATTGTCTTTTAATGATGAGTTATTTCTTTTCTTATTATATATATATAATCTAAAACTTATAATGGCCAATGAGAGTAAGGGTGCTTTGGGCATGAAAAATATGTTGGTGTAACCATATGCTAATACCTGCTTGTACTTTCACCCGAAGAGATGATACTTTGTCTTTTATACTCAGGGCCGTTTTTTTGGGGGTTCAATAGGTTATCCAGAACAGGGCCCCAGAATTTATGGGGCCCCAAAATTTTAAATTTGTTTTAGTATTATATAGTACGGAGTAATATTATATATTAGTACTAATCAGTAAAATACAATTAGTAACGAAGAAAATATAGATGCATGATTTTTTCGTTGGTCATTTTACTCTTTTAATTCTTTTTAATGAGTATATAATTGATTTGAGTATAACTATTTGGATTGATTTTTTTTTAAAAAAATTATATTAATTTGGGGCCTCGGTTTTACATTTAGAACCGGGCCCTGTTTATACTAAACGGATGCCATCACTCCGTTAACTCACCTGCTAGGTTTTTTCCTCCTACAAATCTTGTCTGTTTCAGTACAACCATTAGGTTGCGAGACATCAAAGACGGTTTGAGGCTTCATTTATTTTCGAGCTCTACATCTGGAACTATTTTGTTCGATGCTCAGGAAAGATTTCACTAAAGTTCTTACTAGATTGTTTTGCTTCAGCGTACACTAATCCAAGAAAACCTCATACTCCGTATTTTTTAAACCAGTTAGAATTTTTCTTCATATACACATCTAGCTACGGAAAAGGTGATATCATTATCTTATGTTGTTTTAATTAGATTCAAATTTTTGAGAACTTCACCGCCATTAAGATCAATTGCCATGAAATAGAGACCTAATACGAGCTTTGTTTTTAGACGGCCTTCAAACATTCCTCAGGACCCACAAATGGGCCTCAACGCCACTTTGCTTTGTTTTCTTATTTATTGCATCTCTTTGTATGCACATAGGCCAACAATTTCCTATCCGCTACTTTCATTTCATTTTAGACTCTTGCACATCCTTTTCTAACAATAAAATCCTACTTTATTTTTTTTTAAAAAAAGAGACCTATTATGATGTTATGGTAGCCATAAATTTGTTGTGCCTTTATGATTGTTATTTTGGGGTTAATTTTGTTCAATGTAGACATAAATTTGTTGTGATGTCTAATTTCTTTTACAGTTTGTTATTGTGATGTGTCTCTTATGGTGATTTGGTTTAATTTGTATTTTTAAAACGATTAGTAACTAACTAGAGTTGTTTTGATATGAGTCCATGTTTCTTTCGTCCGTTTCAAATTAGGCAGTGTAAAGTGGGGTAGTTGCTCCTCCACTGGGTTTAGAACGAGACCAACAGATGTAAAGGCCGTTTTGATGCCATATTTTCACTTCAATGAATGAAGTGTACTACATAACATGAATTGAGTTGTGTTGATTATTTGTTTATAATTACTTTTTTTTAGTCCACCTTTGGAACGAATATTACTCCTGATTGTTTTATTATTTGTGGAACTTATTTCTTCTTCTTTTAGGATCTGGATATACAATTTGGAACCCTGCATAAAGCAAGCGCCTCTTGTTCTAAAGGGAGAAAGTGTGTTATACTTGATTATTTTAAGATCTGTTAAACCTTGGACTTCAATATGTAATGGAGAGTGCTCAAAATTAAAACAGACATTTTTATGTAATAGATAATCCTAATAATTTCCAACGACAAGAAAACACAAATTACTTAAAAATGCAGCTGAGCCAATCTAATATAGAAAAATACAGTCTAATAACCAAAGCCGTCTATGTAAAATAATTAAGATAAAAAATGGGAGATATTATTCATGGGTTGAATAAACATTAACCCATGAGTTTAAGATTTATGATACTGATTTAGAGCAATAATTAAATGATTTAGAATTTGTTCATTTCCAAAATAAAACATGTTCTCTTGGATTCGATCAACACAATTTTCTGATGTGTGATAGGAGACAGAGCAACACGACTCTATTACATCCTAAGAAATTCTAAATTTCATTTTCTCTGAAACAATGCTTTGTTTATAGGAATGCACAACTTTGAGCCTTAAATACAACATAAAATTATAAGTCCAATAAGACAATCTTATAATCGAGACACTGATATTATTTTCCAGCTTTGATGTATAACAATTCTGTTTTTGCAAGAAAGTTTGAGTTACCTCAAAAGTAGACATCCTGGCTATGAAAAATCGAGAAGCAATTTTAGCACGAGCCCATGGAACAATGATGGTGACTTTAAATCTATAAATTTGTACGTCATAGTTCTACCCGTCCAAGAAAAGGTTTGGTTTGTAATATTATTATTTTTATTTGCTATTACAAACATGAAGACTTTTTTTAGTCTCAAATGTATATATAAGCTAGACTACAAAAGCGGCATTATAATTCTTACGGAGTACTACGTATTATTTTAGTTCACTGTCTTGACTGTTTTTAGAGGGAGGATATGAGAAGGAAGTAATTGCACAACTAGCAAACTCGGCTTATAACCAATACTCATATTTATATGGATAGAATATATTGGACATTTTCCCTTCGCGCAACGCGCGTCACATAACTAGTAAATAGATAGATGAGAATTACCTGCGGTCATTGATTCATTAAGTCAAAATTAGATTGGTGAAAATTATCAATATACGCTAAGAAAATTATGTCACAAAAGTACACACCACTATACAAAATAAAATTTTCATAACATTCAAAATGTGTTAACTGTTAACAATTTTACACACTCATGGAGGGATCGTACTAGCACAGCGGCATCAAGGCACGTCTATGAGCATGTTTAATAGCACGAAAATCGGCTGATTTGACTGATTCTCCTGAAATTTATGAAGTTCTGACTGAAGTGGATGCATTGACTGATTCTGCTGATTTAAGAAAAAAATTATTTTTAAAATATATTTTTATTAATAAAATAAACAAAAAATTATATGTTAAAATAGCTAAAATGGTCATCTGCAGTAACTTCAGCCAATACAGCCAAAAAAGTAACCCCAGCCTTACTTTTTCTGCTTATTACACAATTTAGCGCGTGAAACCAAAAGTTACGTGTTTGGTGAAAAAGTTGGCTGATAAGTCGAAAAACAGTGTTGACAAACAACCTCTAAATCTTTTAGGTACCTTTGCCTCCATGGTTCAACTCCAACCTCCGCTGCCCAGACTCCTTATGTATTGAAATTTCAAATATTTAATGCATTTCTCCGTGTATTTAAAAATTCATCTCATCCATCCTTTTTTGAACGGTGGAAAGGCTTACACCATAGCACCGTCCCTAAATTAAATATATTTACTTTTGGATAAATTATCTATTGAACCCTGAGAAATGGTTAATGAATTTACGAGGTTGTAATTTTTTGTTATTACTTTTGCGCAAATAGTAAAATGCACGTGGGGCTCACAACGGGAGCGAGGACAACCTGATGAGTCTGGGACCACATATCTTAAAAACTTATAATAGCCAACGAGAGTTAGGGTATTTTAGGAATGAAAAAAATGTTGGTGTAACTATAGCTTCATGGGGTGGTACGATGTATTTTATTATGTGTACTCTACTAAATAAACATCTTTTTTCCGTTTCACCCTTTCCGTGAACGTTCCATCCTTGTTAGTTTGTCCGCATATAATATACAGAGTAATAGTGTTCCGGTGTCTATCTTTACCCCAAGGCCCAAGGCCCAAACCCTATTCGGTTTAGACATGCATGTTGACATTTATTTGCTGATTCCAGATATAGTGACGGTCTCATCTGCTGCGAAAAATAGAGAAAGACGACGAATTGATACATGGCTTGTGTGTGGTCGTATGCCCAGTATAAAATAGAGAGGATTCTTCTTTCTTATTATCTGCAATTGAAGGGCATATGGCTTCTGTGATTGGTCAAATGATTGGAATCATTACAGGCTGACTGTAAGATGGGCTCAAAATCAACACCTCCAAAGGCAGAGATGGACTCTCCCGAGACTTTAAACTTTAAACCTTTAAACATCTCTCCCCAAGGGAATGAGCGTGCATAGGTTTGGACATTCCATAATTACTTAAGCGCACGTAGTAAACTACTAGATTGACATAGCTTTTTAATGTCAGTTCCTCTGGGAAATCAGACAGAAAATTAGCAATTTACCATTGGCAATGGTGTGTGTGCAGTGTGCAGTGTTCAGTCGACTTATTCCCTCTGGGACTTCTTTCATTCTTTTCCAGTTTGTATTTTCTATTTGTTTATACTGATTTTTACTTAGCTTTTGCTTTAATTTTCTTTGATCTAGACAAATTGGAGGAACAACGAACACATTTCTATTGCAGGTACTTCAGTGTTAATTTTCTTTTTGAAATAGTTTGAAGTTTGAAGTAATCATTGTTGTTTTCAGTTTGCACTGATCGAGCTTATGACATACCTAAAAAGGGTAGGGAGGGTGATGGACTATATATGGAGGCCAGGGTTTAAAAATCTAAAACAAAATGAACATAGCAAAACAAATCGGGGCCGGCGGAGCAGGGGATTTCAAATATAGGTCTCGGTCCCAATTTCCATATTTTTTGTTCTGGGACCGGCCGGTCTGGGATCGAAAACGACCTAGAACTGGACCATGCCCACACCAAGCTACATTGCTCTGTCAGTACATTGCTCCTAATCGTACTTGAGTTAGTCCTCACCTAAGATGGACCAAGGGCAAGAGCATTTATACTTCATATTAGCATTTCATGCTGAATACAGTTAATGGAAGAAAACAGATGGACACACCTATAAGAAGACCCAACCTCTTAACCGTACAAGGTTATTTGCTAAACTCTGGTTATTTAATTCTTAGATTTATTTCAAATTTACAATATTTAATTGTACAAGTTTCTTGTCCTATTCTGCATTAGATTAAAAAGTAGCCCAAGAGAATCCAGAGGTTGCAAGGATATACTCTTGTCAGTTACAATGGAGATGTTAAAACTTAAGAATCGAATTTATGAGGTATGTTTGAGGAGCCGGTAGAGTATGCAAGAAGCATGCTTTTTATGTGTGTTGACAATTAGAGTGTCTTGAAATGCATAAACAATGTTGAAAACATTACTAATGCTAAACAGATATAAGCTATATTGCATAAAAAAGTTAATGCCTACTACTGTCCTAAATCATATAAAGATGCAAGAAGGATGCTTTTTAAATGTGTGTTCACAAATAGAATGCCTTGAGGTGCCTACTTACTTTTTCTTGGAGGAGAACAACTTGCTTATTGGTTGATAAAAAAATATGTATATCGTCACACAAGGCAATAAAAGTTGCTCGATCGTAGGTTGTTTGATCTTGACGAAGATTTTTCTTGAGTTTCTTATTTATTTCCCTAAAAAGATCATTATTTTTAATTTGTTGTGTATTTGTACAAAATAGCTTTGAACATTTGCATGCTGTGTTTTGAATAATGAAGCTATTGATTTGCTAAATTGTTAAGAAGATTTTTGTTGCAGGTTGTATAATTTGATCTGTGATAAGTCCGTATTTAGACACGCATTTGATGCGTGTTGGGATCGGTTTTTGATGGTTTTCCTAGCTTTAAGGCGTTACAAGTCTCAATTTTGGCTCAAGTTGTGTTTAGCAGGCGTTGGATCAAGTTTCGTTACAATTGGAGTTGAGTTGAAGAAGTTGGAGTCCGGCAATCGGCGCTTGAGAGGCATTCGGGAAGGATTTGAAGGCGTTTAAGAAAGATTTGAGAGTTTTGGAGGCCACCGGGAGGTTCACGGCGAAGATTTGATGAATAAACGGCCTTTGGATTGATTAAAGAAGTATCCGGGAGCAAACGGGGAAGGAAATAGCAAGAAAATGGTTCAAGAGCATTCCGCGCGCCCCGCGGTGCGGTTCCGCACGCCCCGCGGACGATTCTGAGAGCAAATAGTTGAGGGGTCTGAACCGCACACCGCGCGGCCGAAACCGCACACCGCGCGGTCCAGAAACAGCCCCCTGAAGTACCCGCGCGGTTGCATAGTGCGGCGCCCGCACACCGCGCGGGCGGAGCGAAAGTCGGAAGACGGAAAAAACGCGCGCGTGACCGCGCGGTGACCCGCACGGCGTGCGGACGACCGCGCGGCCTGATTTTCGGCCTGTTTTCGGATTTTTCTATAAATAGACCCCTGTTTTGCCTGTTTTTGACTGACGAGCTTAGAGAGATAAACCCTATTTCGATTTTTGAGAGCTTTTCAAGCCTTGTTCTTCAAGATTAAGGGATTCTTTGTAAGTTCTATCTTTTTAATTAATGACAATTATTTCTATTCATCTCAATTCTGTTGATTCTTCAATTATGAATTGTGAGTAGTTTAATTAGGGATTTGGGATTGATGAAGGGGTTAATCGTGATTGATGGCTAGATTCTTGTCGGTTTAATTGCATGAATGCCGTTTAATTTGTGTTTGAATAATTTAACTGATATCTCTTGTAACCTAGACTGCAGCTAGAATTACAATTGCATGTAGAATGAATTAAGAGAGATCTAATTTGTTCTAGGACACATTCACACACACTTAATCATTCGCTAAGAGATTAGTAGCGATTAAGGGGCCGTAAGCTCGCTCGTCTTGGCAATAATTTAGGATCCTGTCGCATGAGAGATCAGCCTGGTCCCCTAAATTATTGTACTCTACGCCGCGAGAGCGGTAAGAACTTAGTAATGATTAGCTAGGCTCAATTAAATTAAATTCATGTAATTAGGCCTGATCTGCCAGAAACCTGGTTACCCCGGAATCAATCCCTGTTCCCTTGGTCGTTAATTAGAAAGAAACCAAACATTTATTTTATTCGCTCATTCGCATTAGTTTAATTTAATTTTTATTCAATCAATCAATCTCGCACACTTGCATTTTATTTTATTTATTTTTATTCGCTGAATTTAGTTAATCTTTAATTCCCCCTTTGTCCGTCCCTGTGGAGACGATACTCGTACTTTCAACCACTTTACTACATCATTTTTAAGTGCGAGAAAATTACACATCAGTTTTTGGCGCCGTTGCCGGGGACGGTGTCGGTTTTAAGGGTTAATTAATTTCAGCGAGATTTTTTTTAGTTAGTTTTCTTTTTGTTCTTCGTAGGATTTTTCTGTGCTAACCTTTCAGGTAATTTCTAAGAGGCATGAGATGAACCCATTCAGCCAAATTCCTGGAGGAATTCCTTACCCTCAAACCTCCATGGAATATTCACCATATACGCCATACCCTCCTTACACTCCTCCTCCTCCTCCTCCTCAATATTACTCACCTCATCAAAATTATTCTCCAACACCACAAAAGTTTCCATCTTCCTATTCTTACCCTCTTCCAAATACGCAATACTCCCAATCTCATTCTCCTAATCAGTATCCTTATCCACAATATCCTCGGACAAAACCAGGCTCCATAATGGAATTTCTCATTCAAACTAAAAGTCCCGAGGAATTGGTTGATTGCTTTCCTAAAAATAGCATTTGTTCCTTCTGCGGAGGCGGTCATCATTCATGTCTTTGCCCCATTCCTCCATACGACCATCCTTACTGGGCAACTGCATACCCCACTTCGTCCTCCCCACAACTTACAAACTCAAATGTTTCAATCACTCCTACGTCTTTGCCGAGCTATGAGCCACAAGATTCAGACGACGAATTGGAAGAGATAATTTCAGAGAAGCTGTCTGACCTGGAAGAGACACTAAAGAAATTCATGCAAGTGTCCGATGCAAGTATGCAGAACATGGAGAATCAATTGGGGCAGATTGCAAAGGCTTTATCTGAGGAGTCCGGGAGATCCCATCCTAGCGACACAAAAGCCCAACCTGAGGAGACCAATAGGGATGATCATGTGAGTGAGTCGGACTGTGAAGGTGGGAATATGATGGATGATACACTTCCTGATACCTTTGAAGACCCACCTATGGTTGAAGATGAAGAAGAAGATAGTAGTGTTAAGTTGTTTTTCCAAGAATACCGGAAAAAGTTTCAAACGGTACAAATTGTAACTGATGAAGTCACTGATCACTGCGATTTTCATACAGAAACTCCACAGCCGTTTGATTTACCATTAGTCTCAACACCTAACGAGGATGGCAAGGAGCAAATCAGTCATGACGTTGATGCAGCCACTGAGGTAGGTTTGGGTATAGAAGATGAGTTGGGAGAATATGATTACATGCTCCAAGAGAGTGGGGGCGAGGTAGATGATGTCCACAATGAAGAAGTACCGCTCCACAAGCAAGATTACTCCTCTTGTACACCTGCACCGATCCACTCTTACGTGGTTTCAGATTTGGATTTCTTTGATTCACTACTTGATGATATTCCTTTTTGTACGGAGAGTGACAACATCATCCAAGAAGACCCTGATGAGAACGATGTTAACGAGAGTTGGGATGCCTTCATGGGGAGTGATACAGAGTCCGGAGGAGAGGTTGTGAATGTAGATGATATTTGTGAGGAAGAAGAAGACTTTTCTATGGTGCAGTTTGATTACGATGTTGCTCCTACTCCTTGCTTGGAGACATGTTTTGAGCTTCCGGTGATGCCTAGAGTAATCAAAGTTTTCACTCAAGTTCCATACCCGCCCGAAGAGGATGAGAGTTTCATACTTCACTTCTGTGCCGATGAGGGTTATGAAGACCATATGCTACCTTCATGGACTGAAGAATTTAAGAATTTGCGCCATCTAATGGCAATTGTTGAAAGGAAGCTGGAAACGTTGATTGTTAGTGCACCACTACAGTATTTGCAATTTGAGAGCTTATGAGGTATCGTCGGGCACACGACGTTAAAAATAGCGCTTCTCGGGAGGCAACCCGAGCTTTTTTCTGCTTTTGATTTTGCTTTTGCTTTGTTTGTTGTTTCGTTGTTTTGCTTTGTGTTTTTGTTGCAGCTCAGGGTCTTGTTGTATGGATGATGTGCCGAGGATTACATTGACTCAGTTTAGTTCTGCATCGACCAACGCCATAGGGAAGTTTCTTTGACTCTTTTACTCGCTTGTTGTAATAATGACTTGAGTTAAGTTGAGCATGTGTGACCCTTTCCTCTTTACCCCTTGTGCATAGTGCATTTTTGGTCATCGAGGACGATGCCAAAGTTTAAGTGTGGGGGAGTGAATTGGGCATTCGGGCAGTAGTTGTCACATGTGATTTGTTAGAGTTAGCATGCGCAGGTGTTAGTTGTATATTCATAAGAAAATTCATGTCAAAATTTTTGAAAATTTTTCTTTAAACTGTGTCTTTGTGAGTTGGCTAGCATTTTGACTATGCTTTTAGAACATCTTTGAAGTATTTAGGCTTAAATTGCTTACACTACAATCTAGTTGTTGAAAGGATGAAGGCATTAGTCACCCATTGAATTTTCCATTAATCATCCACCCTACCTGAATAAGACCCTTTAGGAGAAGCCATTTTGAGCCTGACCGTTCTTTGTTTACCCAATTAATTTAGCTCCATAGCCAAATGGCCTGTTTCCTTACCCGTGAATATTTCTAACTTAGTCTTGATGTTTAGGGAATTAAGGGATTAATTTGATAAGTTTAGGGAATTTTGTGTAGGAGCCATTTTTGGCACTGTTCCTATGCCCCAAATGGGGTAAGAGCAGTCACTTTTTAGGAATATGATACTTTCGAGGATTGCATTGTAGGCATGGATTCACTTTTAAATTAATGAACTTAAATTGCTATTTTTCCTTGGTGAGGCCGAGATTAGAATGGGGTAATGTCTAGTGAGAATCCGAAAGGTGAAAAATTAATATAGCTAGACCTCTTGCCTTACGAAAAAGAGAATGGGAGCCCCGGTCAAAAAGCGTAAGATGAGACTTGGGTATCTTTCGAAAGAAACAGCGTTCTTGTGCCAACATGACAAGGAAAACTAAACATAATTAATGAACTTGGAGGCTATTGAAAAATTAGCTTTAGTCCTCCGCGTACTTCAAGTATACGTCAAAGCACAAATGTGCTGAGACGGTTTAGCTTAGTTGTACACCATGTCTACTCTTTGCATAGGTTTAAATGATTGTTCCTAATTTGTGGCCTACTGAGTTCCTTGTTCCTACGAATAGCCCTGAAATTCCTGAATGCATTGAGTCTTTGTTAGAATATTCCTATCTCTCGAAAGAAAGGGATTATTATTATCCATTCACCATCATCTTCACAAGTCCTTCTGATCAGTAGCTAGTTTATTTGTGTGTGCTGTC
The DNA here is from genome assembly GCA_945859915.1 of Cuscuta epithymum. Classification (NCBI taxonomy): domain Eukaryota; kingdom Viridiplantae; phylum Streptophyta; class Magnoliopsida; order Solanales; family Convolvulaceae; genus Cuscuta; species Cuscuta epithymum. The sequence goes on along the minus strand of CAMAPF010001042.1, from coordinate 1,552,641 downwards.
ACTACTTTGAGGATGTTGTGAATAATTTTGTCAAATATTTTAGCTAGAGTACAAAGATGTAGTTTAGGGAAGAATTTTCGTGGTTTAGTCTGCTTGTTCTGTGAATATCCCTTTAACTACGTGTGCATGCTAATTGTTTTGATTCCGTGTGGTGATTATCGTAAGTCCCGTTGTTTAGTTTGCTTGAGGACAAGCAAAAGTTTAAGTGTGGGGGAATCTGATAAGTCCGTATTTAGACACGCATTTGATGCGTGTTGGGATCGGTTTTTGATGGTTTTCCTAGCTTTAAGGCGTTACAAGTCTCAATTTTGGCTCAAGTTGTGTTTAGCAGGCGTTGGATCAAGTTTCGTTACAATTGGAGTTGAGTTGAAGAAGTTGGAGTCCGGCAATCGGCGCTTGAGAGGCATTCGGGAAGGATTTGAAGGCGTTTAAGAAAGATTTGAGAGTTTTGGAGGCCACCGGGAGGTTCACGGCGAAGATTTGATGAATAAACGGCCTTTGGATTGATTAAAGAAGTATCCGGGAGCAAACGGGGAAGGAAATAGCAAGAAAATGGTTCAAGAGCATTCCGCGCGCCCCGCGGTGCGGTTCCGCACGCCCCGCGGACGATTCTGAGAGCAAATAGTTGAGGGGTCTGAACCGCACACCGCGCGGCCGAAACCGCACACCGCGCGGTCCAGAAACAGCCCCCAGAAGTACCCGCGCGGTTGCATAGTGCGGCGCCCGCACACCGCGCGGGCGGAGCGAAAGTCGAAAGACGGAAAAACGCGCGCGTGACCGCGCGGTGACCCGCACGGCGTGCGGACGACCGCGCGGCCTGATTTTCGGCCTGTTTTCGGATTTTTCTATAAATAGACCCCTGTTTTGCCTGTTTTTGACTGACGAGCTTAGAGAGATAAACCCTATTTCGATTTTTGAGAGCTTTTCAAGCCTTGTTCTTCAAGATTAAGGGATTCTTTGTAAGTTCTATCTTTTTAATTAATGACAATTATTTCTATTCATCTCAATTCTGTTGATTCTTCAATTATGAATTGTGAGTAGTTTAATTAGGGATTTGGGATTGATGAAGGGGTTAATCGTGATTGATGGCTAGATTCTTGTCGGTTTAATTGCATGAATGCCGTTTAATTTGTGTTTGAATAATTTAACTGATATCTCTTGTAACCTAGACTGCAGCTAGAATTACAATTGCATGTAGAATGAATTAAGAGAGATCTAATTTGTTCTAGGACACATTCACACACACTTAATCATTCGCTAAGAGATTAGTAGCGATTAAGGGGCCGTAAGCTCGCTCGTCTTGGCAATAATTTAGGATCCTGTCGCATGAGAGATCAGCCTGGTCCCCTAAATTATTGTACTCTACGCCGCGAGAGCGGTAAGAACTTAGTAATGATTAGCTAGGCTCAATTAAATTAAATTCATGTAATTAGGCCTGATCTGCCAGAAACCTGGTTACCCCGGAATCAATCCCTGTTCCCTTGGTCGTTAATTAGAAAGAAACCAAACATTTATTTTATTCGCTCATTCGCATTAGTTTAATTTAATTTTTATTCAATCAATCAATCTCGCACACTTGCATTTTATTTTATTTATTTTTATTCGCTGAATTTAGTTAATCTTTAATTCCCCCTTTGTCCGTCCCTGTGGAGACGATACTCGTACTTTCAACCACTTTACTACATCATTTTTAAGTGCGAGAAAATTACACATCAATCTGCTTGCTGGAATAATAAATAATATAAGCCTCATGTTCCGGGAAAAAAACAGGCCAAGTGTAATGCCAAATGGTCATTATACATGGATTTGTCTCCTAAGTAATTTTTTGCTTTTTATCTTTTTGAAAATTACTATGTATTATTACATCACTTATGCCCATGATTCTAACTCAATTAGCTCTTTTGTATACAATCACATTGTAATATGGTAATTAATACTCTTATGTCTACATATTTTTTTTTTGTCAATTACTAAACTACAAAATTATTTCCATATACAATCTCTCATATCATTTTTCACTAACCGAATTAGATCAAATGTCTACATCAAGTAAAAAATTATTGGGCATTTGGAAAATCGCGCAACGCGCGTCACAAAACTAGTTATATTCATATTGGTCTAGATGATATTTATATGATGGTGTATATTCATATTGGGTCATAGAAAAGGCATAGAGTTGGCCGGTTGGTCAAACAAGACTCATATACCAGTATTAGTATTTCGTCAGATAATAGTTTGTAATAAATTACGAAGGCTTCTAAATTAAAGTTGGGGATATATATTTTATTTAGCCCAATAAAATAAAATACAATTAAAACAGTCCGAAAAATATAATTTTTAAGGCCGAGTGTACACTTCGGGGCGCAATGGGATGATCTCCTGTTGGAAAAATGTGTTGGAAATTGCATTAAATGGTCATTTTGGGGCAATATTTTGAGTGGGGTCCACTTCCGATTTGAGTCGGGTCAAAGTGGTTTCAGATTGTCCTTGTTAAGGTCTACAATTCGATATATGGTACGCTCAAAACGGATAACGGGTGAATGAGAAATTGATTCTCGAAATTCACTCGTTAGAATGGAGAAAACTAGGAAAATGATGGGTTTCTAGTGTGGTTTTCCCCACACTGGAAAACCCAAGGGAATTTGAACCCTTTATAAAGGGAAACCCCCCTTAAGGAGTTAAGATTCCTTAGGGTAAAGGCTCTCTCCGCGCGCGGGGGGGGGGGGGGGGGGGGGGGTGCGAATCAAATCCCGAAATCGGAGAAACAAAAAGCCCGACTTGCGTACGCGGGCGACCTGTGGACACGCATGTCGTCCGAAAATTCCATCTTTTAAAGATAAACGTTAATTTTTGTTCCTCCGGTTATTCCTATTTTTGCTCCGTGCGAGCAGTTGGCTCCGCAGCAGGCTACTGCTCCGTGCGAGCAGTTGGCTCCACAGCAGGCAGCTGCTGGGACGTTACAACGCCATAAATGCCCAACGTTCCTTTGCAATAAATGGACGGTTTTTTGGATGAATCAATGCCAACGAGCTGGACATTGATTGCCAACGTTCATATCCATTAAACCTCCATTAACACACCTCCAAATCCTTCCTATAAGTACCCGGCAGGTGATTTGCAACAACACACCACTCAAAAACGTACTCACGCATTTTTGAGCTCTACAAAAACACCTCCAGTTTCCGAAATTCCTTCTGTGTTCTAAGCTTTGTTCTCGTTCGTTGGAACTTTAGTTTGAGTGCTAAACTACTGTTCGAAGTCATCGTATCCTGGCCGAGAAACGATCGTTGCAACGCTCCTAGCGCCCCGGGAGACAACGAATACGTTTTAAGGAAATCGTGTGTGGCACGAGCTTTGGCTTATTCTGCTTCATCTCATTTCTTGTTTTTCCTTTAAGTCATTTTATTTAATTAATTTTTATCAATTAATTTTCTTTGTTTTTCGAAACACACCCAACATCTCCCACATGAGTGGGGGCCACCGCACATTTTTGTGTGCTCAAAATGAAAAGAAGGACGAATGTTTGGCGATACGAAAGGATGGAGGGTGTTGAGTTGAGGAATTTGGCATCTAGGTGGGTCATTGGGGGCCTCCTCCCTCCCTTATTGCTCAATTGAGATAAAGGAAGTCTCTATCCCTTTCCCCCCTCACTTAGCTGGTAGCGATGGGGGAGCTTCAATGGGGTAATGATAGAGGTGTTTACGAAGGGTATTGACGGAGGAGGGTGGAGGCGAGGGAATGAAGGGTTGCAGAAGGGGAGAGAGAGACGCTGACAAAGGAGAGAGAGGGATGTGAGGTGCGAATAGAAAAAGTGTAGGTCGGGGTAGGGTGATATGTTAGGTTAGAAATGGAATAGATAGATGTGATGTGGGCATAAAATAATAAATGAATTGAGGGGACAACATGAAAAGGAGATGTGGTACTTGTTTGAGGGACCATCGAAGTAATAAACAATGGATGTAGAGGGATAGTAAAAAAAAAGGATGACACCCCATCCCTGAGGGCCCCCCAACACCGACCGGACGGCATGATGGGAGGATGTAAATTGGACTATAATCACAATCTGACAGATACAGAGTGAGGCTCTGTCCCTGGTACTTGCAGAAGCCCTATGCATTTTTCAGCATAGTAACCCCTCATCGCAGTTGCCGGGATTCGAACCCGAGACCTAACCCTTGTGGCACTCTCTCGCTACCAGTTGAGCTGCGCCCACCGGTATGTAGAGGGATAGTAATTTCCATACCTAGTAGCCTACTGAACAAAGAAACAATAGCACCGGTATCAACAAGATGATACATTTTTTCTCTTAACTCCGCAATCACAAGTGATGCAGCTTTGGTCTAACCGTGGGTCAAATGCATAAATGATACCTTAACTATTAATAATGTTGCATTTTAGTAGTTTAACTCTTAAATGAATCACAACGGTACCTTAATTATACATAAATAAATGCTTTGAAGTGAGTTTTTATTCAAATTTGTGATAAAAAAATCACATGTGACGACCCGAATGATATGTGTAAAGTCTACTTTACCTTATTTTTGTCCATATGATTACTATAGGGTGACTTTACACATGAAATTTTGACCATCGTTAGATTTTTTGGTCGAAAATTTGAATAAAATCTCAATTCTAAACATTTAGAGGCCGTTTGGCAACACTGTTTTTCGGCTTATCAGGTTATCAACCAACTTTTTTACCAAACACGTAACTTTTACTTTTGCGTGCTGAATTGTGTAATAAACAGAAAAAGTAACTTTTACCAATTCAATCATGTTACTTTTCTGGTTGTATTAGCTGGAGTTACTATAATCATTTTAGTTATTTTTACATATAATTTTTTTCTTTTTTATTAATAAAATATATTTAAATTTTTTTTTATTAAAACTTCAATAAAAAGTAACTTTTACCAATTAATAATTTTATTTTGATTCAAGTTATGGTACAAAGCATTTGAACAACCGAAGCAGGCACGCAGTACACAGCGACGAACTCACGACGCTCGAAGGCCGCCGTCCTCCCGACCGGCGCCCGACCCTGACCCTTCTCAGTGGACTGTGGATTAGACCTGGCGACATGCGGTTCTGATTCCTTCCCTTTGACCCCTACCCTTCCCCTTGCCGACTGCCGTTCCTCGGTTCTTGGACTCCTGGTATCCTGCTAATCTGCTATTCTGCTAATATAATTATTAGTTTAATGGTTCAGAATGATAGTTTTCAATTGTTGTGAGTTGATTAGTTTCTCTATGTTTATTACAGATTACTTGATTTTCTTGTCTAATTGATTTGAGTAGTGGCGTAGTGCTGTAGTGCTTCTGTTGGTTTGTAGATATCACTAATTAAGTTATTAGAATAGTTCACAGTTTTGATTTAATGAACTTTAAACAGTTTAAAGTGAGTATTGAATTTATAAAAATTCTTAAAGTAATAAAATTTGGAATGTGTGTTAATGTTATACAGAGTAATTGGTTAGATAAAATTTAATTTTGAATTACTATTAAATTTGTAAATTTAATTTATTTCAAGGCTTAGTAAAATGGTTGACTCTGAATAGGAGAAAGAAAAAAGAGGAGAAAACTAATAGTGTTATTATTATTATGAATGTTAAGTTTAGTTAAAGAAGAGTTTAAACCGTGATTCTACTATGTTTCATTTAATGAATTTAAGTCTTTTCTTTATTACAAAGGACTTGAAATATTATTACTTTTATTATTGTGCATGTTAGTTTAGACTTTAGACAAAATAAGTTTTTTAATTCTTTTTATTAAGCTAATTTTAAATTCTCCGCCCCTAGGCCTTCGATTAGAAAGTCCTTGAGTATATTGGATTTATCAATGTGTGGTTTTGCTTTTCCTATATGTGTGTGACTGTGATGTATGGTAGTTCTGCTTATTAATATACTGCTTACAATCGGGCAATTGAGATTAAATAATCCACTTTTTTCTTTTGTTAGCAAAGTTTGAGGTTTTTACCAGGTCTTTTCGTTTATTTCAACACATTTATCCATAAGTAACGTTTAGGTGTTCTTTCAGTCTCCATGACTCCCGAAATAGGACTAAACAAGTTTTGAAATTCAAAATAGGACTTTTATGTTTTTGTTCCCGAAATAGAAGTAACATGGTAGTATTTATTGTCATCTTGTTGTCATTACTTCCAAATAGTTGCAATACCGGGTATTAAACATGGCAATATTTGCTATCATTAATGACAATATTTTCAATCATGCCAGTATTTTACTATTTTTCAATCATGACAGTAATGACTCCTATTTTGGGAAGAAAAACATAGCAATGCTATTTGGAATCCAAGTTGCTAATACACTTTGTGTAAATATGTTACCAAATTAGGTAAAAGTGCTGATACTGAAAGAAACTTTTGCCATTTTATTTCATATGCATGTAAAATGGATTTTAGCAAGGACAGATGTTTGGTTTATTAATTTCGTATTTGTTGGGCATAAGCACGACCTCATATAATGGTTTTTTGTTTTCATTAGTGAAAATTTAATTTTTAGTTCGACGTTTCCTTGTTGTACCCATATCTTGATATATTGATATTAGAGTTTCCCTCCCCGTTTCCGTTTCCGTCCCGGTGCTACTTAGATTATAATTAATGTTAGATGGGTGTGTTTTTGGTTCTGTGAGATGTTTTTTAAAGAATAATGACTGTTCATGAGGTCTGAGAGGAAATATATTTCATTTTACATTGACTTTTAATCAGTTCTTGCAGTCTCTTAAGGTTGGTTCTAGGGTTTAATTCATCTTTTCCTATGGTCTTTACTTAGTGGGTGGGGTTAAGCCTTTGTAGAAGAGTAGAAGACTAGGTCCTAGTGCATGAGAACTATTTATTGATATTCATTCCTATTGTTGTTAAATTGCGAAAAGAGGGTGAGAACTGAGAACTGATAGGAAACTTTTAGGATGCGGTGTTTTCTGGCCTTCAGTTTGCGTCTTTGCGATTTATTAATTAAGAAAACAAAGGGGAAACCAATGATTTATTTTCGCTACTCTACACATGTCTACATTAGTTGGTTTTACCTTTATTTTTTCTCATGGAAATATTATTTCTGGTACCTAATATGATTAGACATTTGTTTACAAAAATAGTAAAATAGTATATGTATACTAGTCCCGAAGAGCTGAGCTTCGTAAGAAAGTAATACATAACTCCTAAATAGTAGTAGTAGTAGTACTAAAAGTAACACTCTTTGTTCCCTGCGCGCAGCCCTAGCACCAGAAAAGTCCACATCTGTTCAAAGTTTTGCATATTAAAATATCTGCATTCCTAAATTTCAGGCATGGAAGTTGCACACTGCTATCTTGATGGCAATGCAGATGCTGTAGAGTTCTGCCCACAAGAGTCTTTTCAACATGTCTTAGCAGCCTCCACGTACACACTGCAAGAGGGAGATCATCCGAGTCGTTCCGGTAGTATAAGCCTCTTTGATGTCAATGTTGAAGAGGGTCGTCTCGATTTGATGCACCGAGCAGAAAGAACAGGCATTTTTGACATAAGATGGAGTCCTGATGGCGGAAATTTGAGCCCTTTGCTTGCCCAAGCTGATGCTGATGGTTTTGTCCGAGTGCACCAGCTTGAATGTTCATCTGTTGGATCAGAGGTCCAAGGTATTTTTTTTAAACACCTTCAGGGGTAAAACACAAAGAAATGAGCTTTTACTCGACTATGCTACTTTGTAATAGCATGGGATGATAGCTTTGTGCAAACTGCAAAGAGGAAACAAGTAGCTTTTATGATGTTTAAAGACAATTGGTTTTATAAATTTCAACAGAATTGTATCTGCATTTTTAAATAAGTCATGGGTAGGTTGTCCATTTGTTCTTTTATATTCTGCTAATCAAGCATTTCAATTGAGCTAATGTGATTTTTTTCGAACTCTATGTGTTGTCCAAGAGAGAGCTGGGGATGTCAGAGGAAAGGTTATAATTTTGTTCTATTAATTGAACTGAATAAAATTACGCAAGAGTGAAACTAAATAACTCAAAGGCTGGCTTTGGCTTGATGGCAAATAACATTTCGGAAATAAACTCCATCTATTTCATTGTAACATTTGCAGACCTTTGAAGCGTTCCTTCTTAACCTCCAAGCCTCCAAGGTTCTGAGGTTCCCGATTCTCATACACAATAGCACACTAATAAACCTCTCCTGCATTATTGTTAAAATGAAATGAGTAGAGTTCAAATGTCTACACAAAGCTTAGCAACAGTTATCAGTGTAACACTGCAGTTTCCTTTTACAGTTAGTTTCAAGTCTGGTTAAAACCTCTCCTTCGTGTTACATATAAAAAAGGTGCATTTATTTCACATAATTGTTTAGAAAATGTCCATATGATTGGCAAATAACAAAAGTGCAAGCTTTCATGAAAGGAAATACATATGTTAATAAAATGTGATCCTTGCAGGGAATTATTTGGAAGAGATCGCTCATGATCATGTTAGTTCTTCCATGTGCTTAAATGTAGATTGGAACCCTTTAGCCACATCCATCACTGTCGGCCTATCAGACGGTTCAATCTCAATACTTTCACTCCATGAGTCTCAACTAAAAACCCAAGGATGGACAGCACATGATTTTGAGGTTTGGACTACCTCCTTTGACATTCATCAACCACAACTTGTGTACTCTGGCTCAGATGACTGCAAATTCTGTTGCTGGGATTTGCGACACGATACATCTAAGTCTCCAATTTTCAAGAACACAAAAACCCACACAATGGGCGTCTGTTGCATCACAAAGAACCCAAATGATCCCAATGCCTTATTCACAGGTAGCTACGATGAACATCTCAGGATATGGGATGTTAGATCAATGTCGAGGCCTGTAAGTGAGCGATCAATCTCCTTGGGCGGTGGAGTGTGGAGAATCAAGTTTCATCCCACTATACCTGACTTAGTTTTGACAGCATGTATGCACAATGGGTTTAGAGTTGTTGATGTAAAAGGAGATGAACCTAAAGTAGTTGAAACATACAAAGAACATGCATCGCTTGCGTACGGAGCAGATTGGCAAAAGGGATCTTTTTGCATAGAGAGGAAAAATACGAATGCAGTAGCGGCCACATGCTCATTCTATGACCGGCTCCTTCGTATATGGAAGCCGAAGGCTGAAGCTTTTTAATGTTGAACCCTCAAAATCAAACATGTTCAATATAGGCACTTATTTTCAGCATTTACTAGGACCAAGATTGTGCTTCTCGTGGTTATAAAAGAATTCCAAGTGTAAGTGTGATTTTTTGTCCATTACGTGTGTTCTATTTATTGTGATCCTGTCCTGATTATAAGCACCATAGGCCCACTAGATTCAGGGCGTATACTTTCTTATGTGGATCAGTGGATATTCTACATGGTGCATGAGAAGAATGATGAATTTCACACCACACAATTTTATAAACATTGAAGACAGAACAAATGTACTTCTTCAACAGTAGCTCTAATCTATTCCAACAACACTGCATTAGAAAGAGTTATCTAATCACATTCTGCAATAAAATCATGGATCATCTCCATTCTCCAGTAACAGAGATCTTAAGTGGGGCTGTATGCATATCCAAATACCCTAGGGGATACCGGAATGCCACCAGAGAAATTCAAGTTCTACCCCTTTTTTTTTTGGGAAAATGGAACTAATAATCCAACCTTTTAACGGTCTTCTTATAATAATCTCACAGATCGTAATCCAAGAGTAATCCAACCTTTAAACCTCATCTTCATTCACTGGTCATTGATCGGTTGATGACATGCTATTCCAAGTTAGTTTATTTTCTTTCCTAAACATTAAACCATAAATCTTACCTTTCACAAATCTTCTCTCAATGGTCCCACATATCATTTTTCTTTTTTCTCCCTAAAACTTTTCCATTTTTTTTTATCATCTTGACCCTTTATTCGCTAAGAGATTGGATTATTAGTTTCAAATGTTCATATTTTTTGGACGCCCCAAAAAGAAAGCGTATCTTACAAAATGGGACATAGGGAGTAAGAGAGTGTTTGTAATTGATTCTGCTTATGTTTTTTTGTAAAAGTAGAAGTTGGTCTCTCACATCTTTTAAAAAAGGGAGATTTCCCAAAAATATGAGTAAATGAATTTTGGAATTCCAAAATAGGACAACTATATTTTTATTTTTGAAATAGGACTAACATGGTAGTAATTACTGCCATCTAGGCGTGACGGCCAAATAGCTGCAGTACAGTGCATTTAACATGGTAGTATTTATTATAATTAATGACAATATTTTTCATACATGACAGTAACAATTCCTATTTAAAGAAGAAAATTTTAATAATCCTAATTTGCACTTTTACCTAAACACTCCAATACCTGTGCGACCATTTCGCACGGTACGAGGGCACTTGACTCAACCACCGACGCCCAACAACGTCTTGACCCCCATCCAATTTTTGGGCCAATACCCCCTTCGTACTACCAAAAAACGACCAAGAGAAGTAATAGACTTAGAGAGTAAATATGCAATCACTATTTAGCTATTTGAACAATTGAATAGAGAGCAGAAGCAATTTTAAAAAATATATCCAAACACCCGCTAACTTTTATATAGGCTTTTGGGCCAAGTTTTAATCACCAAAACATATCAAGAAAGTCTATTCTAAGCCATGGGCCAAGTATTATACTCCGTAGGCAAATGGACGAAGCCCTAATCGTGGTGTTGGCCCTATATAGTGACGTGCTATGTGGCCAGAAGTCAACAAATCAGGGTTCCATTCATATTCCCATTGATGTGTGGCCATCACCTTGAAATTTCTGGTTTAGATATACGAAGTACGCATTGTACATCTTAGTCCGATTGATCTACTCTCTTTCTTTTTCAATTAAAGCATGGCGGGTGTGATGTTTTCAAGTGTTTTAGCTGAGCATCGTTCAATTGATTCAAGTCTGTGTCATATAGTTTTGAATTGATTTACTGCATTGATTTGATTCTTAGGCAACAAATTAGAGTCTCTTAAACGCTTTGACTATGGCGTTTTAAGCGCTGTACGTTGCCAAAATGAAAACGGTAGTGAGATTCTGGCTCGCGTTTTACCGATCCATAAAACGTGAGCATTCATAATCTTCCAACATTTTTTTCCCTGGGAAAATTTGTACCATTAAATGTACAACGCTGTACGTTGCGGATCTACCTTTGGTATAATTTGACGTGGGGAGGATGATGAAAAAAATCAGACGGATTCCCTATGAATTCATCATGATTACAACAACCAGCTACTTCTGACTCCCCAAGAATTTTTCTCCAGATCTTCTTTTTTCGAACCCAGTGTGTTTATCTTATATGGAATGGTCTAAATATGATGGCCGTTGATGCTATAAAATATTTGCTACTCTTGATTGGAAATTCCACATGATGATATTTTCCACCAAGATCTCTGAGGCCTCGTTGAAATTCTTTGTAGAATCTTTCTGTGTTGTACTATACAGATGTTATGTTTAGATGAATATTTCTCCAAAATCTTGCAATCTAGTTCACAATACAAATCCTTTCTACCAAATCCTGTATGTTTTACACAGCCCACTGTCCAATGCAGTACTATATCTGAATGTGGCATGAATGATGATTCGATTAGATGAGTGAGGAGTTTTTACTTCTCTGATCAAACTTACGAGGCTTATTGATATTCTGACATGCCATCTACCAGAAGTTTTTTCCAACGATAAAGGGCTTTCCTTGATGCAGTTTTCGAATTTAAATTTTACGCATTGGACGATCAGGCGGGCAGTGGTGAGGCCGGCTCGAGATCAGCACAAGTGTGGATCTTAAGTGCTTATGGACGGTCAAGTGCTGCTCCGATGATTCAACAGTGGCACTTAACAAAATGAACATAAGCTAAATTCATTCATTTGCTACCTTGTCTTTCAAGTCTTTCTTGTAATTGTCATACAGATGGGCTATCCGTGTTGTGGCTTACATTTATGCTATTAAAAAAATCCAGTTTCCTTCGAACTCGTCTACATGGAATATCGTTTTAGCGTAGTGATAATTTTAAATTTTGAAATTACTTCCTCAATGAATTTGACATTGAAGACAGTGAATGTGAGGTTTAATATCATGTGCATCAAAATTTTCTTAAACAAAGTAAATTATAACTTAGGCAAATGCAAAACGGCAAAAAGTTGGTTCTTTATTTCTTGCAGTAGTTTGATTTCTACTAATTTTAATTCTAATTATATTTAACTAGATTCTCACCCGGGCATGGGACAAAATTTTAATAAATTTATGTAAATTTTACATTAATAGTGAATAACAACATAAAAATGATAAAATTATAATTTATAAAATGGTGAATACAGAATTGAGGTACTTATAATGTTAATGTTTATCAAGTGCCAAGAGCACATGAAAATGTAGACATTATAATGAGGGGGAAGTTACAAATTTTGGTTGCTTACAACCTTAAGGGTATGATCAATTTGTTAACTCTAAGAAAACACGACCTTCCATATCACGGGATCACCTATTCACCTGCACCGAATGATGAATGGTAAATATAAAAAATATAGGGGTTTATTAATAAATATTTATAGACATAATTTTTTTTAAATAATTATGTACCATGTCTAAGAAACATAATTCTTCTTTAAAAGAATACATATAAACATCTCTAATAAAGTTAGAAGTATCTATTCCTGGCCACGTTTAGCATTCATCAAGTTGATTTCAACTTTCAAGCCTTGAAATCAAAAGTAAACAACGTGGATATAGAACAAAAAAAAGAATTAAATCAATTAATGATTAAATAATAAAGATAAAACATGTCATTGCCAATATGGAGTAATATATTTCCCCATTCTTCCTTTCTAAAAGTCGGTTTATTCGAGTTTCAGAAGTTCAATTCATATACTCCCTCCTTCCTATAATGGTTGTCCACTTTCAATTTAGTACGATTATTAATAAATTGGTTGAAAAGTAAAAGTTGTGGTTGAGATTTGAGTAGAATAAAGTGAATTAATAAGAACCATATATTTCATACCAAAAAAGGAAACAAGACATTCATTTTGGGACAACTCAAAAAGGAAAGTAGGACAACCAAAATGGGACGGAGGGAGTAAGTATCACGGTAAATTCCAACATAGCAACATAGCAAAACCCCAAATACAAATATATAGACAATTAGAAAACTTAAAAAGAGTAGATATCACTATTCAAACCTCTAAATCAGAGAACGTGATATTAGAAAGATATCACATTCTTTCTAATATGATTTTGAATTGAGAAGACATGGATTGTTTTCTATATAAGCTTTAGTTGTTGTTTAGATCCTCTTTTTGACTCATGTTTTCTCCTTTCAACTCATGTTCTCTACTTGATTTTAATTTGGTTATTTAATGTCCCAATGTGCTATTATTGTTCTCTCAAGTGTGCTTTGAATTTTCATATAAATCTTCTTACAAGCAACTCTACACCCTAGTTAGTTAAATACGGTACGGGAATTAAACGGGGTTTAATACGTACGCGTTTTATTTGGTAACATAAATGAAAAAATGGTCAAAAATTCGTTGAAAAAAACGTTGACTTTTAAAAAACGTGTACGTGTATAATACGATATCTGTTACAAAAATTCGGACTAAAAATACGGGATATTATTTTGAACATTTAAATTATATACTTCACAAAATCACATATACAGTGAAAAGAAATAAAAGTATATGCATACTCAAGTAGCAAACCCCATTATTACATAAAAGAATAATCTGTAATTGCATAAATCGATGACAAACATTAAAAATAGTAATTAATTCAAAGACATAATTTTGCAAACTAATGTTAAAAAAATGAGGCATAATAACAATAGAATGAGACTAAGTTAAAATCATTATCTTTATTTGATCATCAAATAACACTCAAGTTAAACTCATCATTTTCATCAAGATGACAAATGACATATGAGAAAAGTTGTGTGACTGATACGTTTATTATTGTTTATGTGTAAAAACTTATACTTAAAAAAATGCCAGGTTTAGAAAAAACTTTAATTTTGATATGCTTGTTCGGAAAAACATTATAAACCCAATAGTATTTCACATTTTAGTATTTTAGGATGCTAGTTGTAGCCGCCATACAAATAATTTTGGTATTCAATAATTGCATTGTAACAATACAAAAACACGAGGTCACGGGAAGGAAGTTTTCCATTTTTATTTTAAACTATTGTTGATCTTCTATTCATTTAATGCATTCACTCAATTGACCCGTTCATGTTTATATCTTTTGTAAAATACGGGAAAAATACGTTTTATACGGGAAGTAAGAGTTTTTTTTCCTTTTTAAACGGACCGACATTATTTTTCGTTTTAAACGTGTTTTTTTGCTCAAAAAAACGGTACGTGTTTAAAACGCGTTTAAAACGCAAAAAAAGATTTTAGTGGCTTGAGTGTAAACGCGTTTGTAAATGATTTTGTATTAGTAAAAAAATTTAAAAAATTAGATTATGAAAATTTACAATGAGACAAGTTTAACAATATTTTTTCATAAAATAATATTATTACATTAATAAATAAAATGTAGTCAAAGTTTAACATGTGAATAGTGTAAAAGTCAAAGTGTTGCATTTATTTAAGAACGGAAGTAGTATTTGGTACCTAGCTATGACATGGTAAGGACTTATTAGTACGTGTGTTCCTGCCATTCTCTTATTGTCATGTTTTCTGAATAATGAAATATATGACCAGGGATTGTGGATTGTGGTCTGCATGTTCCTGTGTGCAGTACTTTTCAATTAATAGAGCTGCACTAGCTGGTTAACTTAAATATTACTAATGTATGATGATACTACATATGTTAATTTTCTTCTTGTTGTTGTGACTTGGATATATATTGGTGTACAAGGAGGCCAACACTACATTCGCTTAGGACAAGGAGATATTGAAGAGGCTTACGAACACCAAGTTGAATTCCTTCATGAAACTGTTGCAGACATTCTTGGAGGCAAATGGACTTGTGGACATGGCTATTGGGAAACCTCTGCAGACAATATTGAGAAGCTAAGACAACTTTACTCTTAAGTCGAATATAAGATTAAAGGAATTGACAGGTTAACGTATTTACAAACCAAAAACCAAACCATCTTTAATTTGGTTGTTTTTTTATATATAGGAGAACACAATTGGTTGTTTAATATAGACAAACAGTCCTTTGAATCTTTAATCCCTTTTGTTAGGAGCAAAAATACTTCTAATAACTAAGAGACTAGGAGGTTTGGTACATCAGCTTTTTTGGAAACTCGAAAAATGTCTGTCGAGAAAAAAAAAGAATATTAATTTTGTCAATTAAATGCACAAGGCGGCCACCCCATCTCATATATTCAATGTTGTTCCAGTGATTTTTTTTTTTGTTATATGCCACTCCATGATATGGAAACATTTTAATACGGAGTATGTTTTAGTGGAATGATGGATTCAAATATTCAATTTAGAACTTTGGCAGGATTTGTGATTGAGTCCTGGATCATATGCCCAATTTAGGAGGACTTAGTTTTTGTCATTCTAGATCGATCCTAAATTCCCCTATTAATAGTTATCTGTTCATGTCTAAGGTTTTTGGTGCATCAACTCTATTGGTGCATTGTTTGCTTATAAAATTGATTCTAAATTTGTTTCATATCGATGACATTCTAATGGCAGGCGCATAATAGAAATACATGTAGATGATAATAAGGCTACGAAGGCGACAAAGAGAAAAACGTGATGAAGTGTGTATTAAATGCATAAAAGAAACAAGATTGTGATATGAAATTATGTAAATTGAGCTAACAGATGGAATTATGTATTTATTGTGATATTTTTTATATGTTGTTTTTTTGTTTCTTTTTGTTGTAGGGTACGTGTTTTTTGTTGTTGTATTGTGTTGCTTTTTGTTGCCATGTGTTGCTTATTATTGTTTTTGTTGTTTATTTAGTTTCCTATTTATCTTTGCTACTTCTGTTAAATAAAAACCATTTACACAAGCACCAAAAATAATGAATTTGGATTTATAAATATTAACAACAAGAAGCATAGAGAAACAATAAGAAACAAAATAATAAAAGTTATCAACAAAAATAAACACACTGAAACAGTGTGCAACAAAAAGCTACAACAAGATGCTATTAATAAAAAATTAATGTTTTTTCACTATTTTAAAAAAATTAAATTAGAAAATTCATATTTTCAATTATTTCGATTTTTCAAAGTGTTAACATGTTCCAATTTTATATTTTTGACATTTTTATTTTTAGTTATTTTACTAAATTAAATGGTTATAATTATTTTTATATTTCTAAAGTTTATGTTTTGTTTAAGATTTTTAAAATAATTTTTAATATTTTTTAGATTGAAACCAAATTACAAGTTTTTCAATTTTCAGATTTGTTTCTTAACATTTATATATTCCCCTTTTCTGTTTTACTTTTTACTACAGATTTTATAAAATTTCGAATTTTATAATGATATCTGTAAATTATGGCGTGTATGAACTCTTTTTTTAAAAAAAAATATTTCAACTTTTGTATTTTTTATTTTTTTGCACTTTTTTATATTTTCCTAATTCATTTTTTAAAATCTAAATTCACTTAAAGAATTTTTTTATTTCAATTTACAAGTTTTCAACTTTGAATTTTTATTGTCCAGATTTTAATTTTCTCCTTTTTTTTACTTTCCTCTAGAAAGTTTTTCTAATTTTTTCCTCTTTTTACATTTTGCTAGTTTTTACTACGTATATTGTAACAGGTATAAAAAAAATGATGGGGTGTAGAGTTTGGTCACATGCACTTCTCGGCACTATAGGTTCCAGACTTCCGGGCCTCCGGCATGGGCTTTCATATTCATCAGCTATTTGTGAAAAGAGAACTGTAGTTATCCTAATTTTGAAAGAAATTTTGAGAGGTGACAAAAGTGATATAACATTCACTTTTTAGTCTATTTGTGATCATTTCCCTTCTTATTGTTCTGTTTTACCTTTTTGAGAAGTTTCACTAATATTGTTTCATACCATATTTGGTAAAGTTTGTGTAATTCAAAATGTTCATACTGTAATCTTACTTTATTAATTACTATCAACCATACAAAAACACTTCTTAAAAATCGTGCTACTCTCTTCCGTTCCTCTTCCATACCAATATAAAAGGAACGGAGGAAGTACGTATTAGGTTGATATTTTGGAAAGTTACATTCATATTGATATTATGTATATTAATAGAAAATGGTTAAAATAAGGTTTGTGAATCCTGCAAAAATTAGAATGCTGCAAGAATTAAAGAATAGAGGAAGTATAACTCTGTTGGTTGGTTAGGAGTTTTTTGTCTGTGAATCCTAATCATATACAAAATATGTCTATTCAAAATATTTTGACCGTGCATAGGATTTACGGACAAAAAAACATCTACAAACATGGTGGGTATAAGGTGAGTATTAAAGTGTGTACAAGAAAAAGCTCTCTAAAATGTTTTTACTTGGATACACCACAAATTTAGCCACGTTTGTTTTGAGCGAGAGATGCCAATCTCTATGATTCGCCCTTGCCAACTCTAATTGGTACAAATAGCCACCAAGTAGTCATGGACCCGGGTCGGGCCGGGCTCGGTCGGGCTTTTTTTTTTTGGGAAGGAAGGCCCGGGACCGACTCGGGTAGCCACCGGGTCCGGGCCGAGTCCGGGCCGGGCCTCCGGTTCGGTCATTTTTTTTTTGCTTTCCTAACCCCCCCCTCACCCCCCCACCCCCCCAAACCCCCAAACCCCTCCTAACCATCAAGCCCAACCCGGCTAACTCCAAAAAATAAAAAAATAAAATAAAAATAAAAATCAATTCGGCCCGGGCCCGGGCCCGACCCGGCCGGGCCGGTTCGCCAAATACAAGGCCCGAGCCCGGACCCGCCCCCCCCCACTGGGCCTAGGCCCGACCCGGACCCGAGAACCGGGCCGGTTCCGGGCCCGCACAGTGGCGGGCCGGGCTGGGCGGCCCGAACCGGGTCCATGACTACCACCAAGCAACAAACGTCACATCATCAGCCAGAGAAAATTAAAGCTGCACGGTTTAGGGAGTGTTTGCAATTGCTTCAACTTAAAAAAAGTGATTTTTTAAAGTGATTTTGGGAAAAGTGATTAATAGTAAAAGTTGGTAGTGTTTGAGAAAAAAGTGATTCTGGGAAAGTAAAAGTTGGTAGTGTTTGGTAAAATAAGTATTTTTTGTGTAATAGAAAAAGTGAGAAGCAGTTTAAAGCACCCTTCTACCTGCTTCCAGCTTTTAGCTTTTAAGTGATTAATTTAAGCAGAAGCTGTTATTTGAAAACACTCTTTTCAACTTTTTTTAAGCCAAAAGCTGAAAAACGTTTTTTTTAAACAAACCCAAACACTCCTTAATCGGCGGAAGAAAAACCCTAAACAAAAGTTGCAATGGAGGAGAGACACGCTGTGACGCTAGGGTCTATGGCCGCAAGTCATGATAAAAATTGTGGAACTAGATATATGGGTTATTAATGTTGTAATTGGAATAATGGAATTCTTTTCATTATAAAACATAATTCCTCAGCTGCTATCTATAGATAATACAATTGAAAGATACGATTATGGAAAGTTTTGACACATGTCAATTCCACAGTTATTTGTTTTAATATTACTTTCCAAATAAAAGAAATCTATAACTATGCACCACTATATTTCGGTAATTCATATACGAGTACTACTCCAAGTACTACTCCAAACTAAAATACAACTCCTATTATTTAGGGATCCACCAAAATAAAATTCCATGTTTTTTAAAGTGTCATAACTTTTTTATTTGTAATCTGATTATTACAAAAAATATATCAATATTCATAACTTTTTATTATCTTTCAAATGACACCAATATTGAATACAAAAAATTAAAAAAATAATTTAACACTTTAAAAACATTTGTTTCTTAAAGTGATATAACTTCTTTATTTGTATTTCAATTGTTGCAAAAAATATATCACAAATCATAACTTTTTATTATCTTTCATATGACACTAATATTGAATATATAAAGATAAAAAATATTTGTAACACTTTAAAAACATATGTTTCTTAAAGTGATATAACTTTTTTATTTGTATTCCGATTGTTACAAAATATACGGAGTATATCACAAATCATTACTTTTTATTATCTTTCATATGACACCAATATTGAATATATAAAGATAAAAAATAGTTTACCACTTTAAAAACATATGTTTTTTCAAGTGCTACAGAGTATAATTTTTGGTAGTTTCTATGGTACCCATAAGGTACCATACCTTTGTCCACATGGACCAATGAAAAGGTAGTAATTCAATTATTTAAATCTAAATTAAAATTGATAAAGTGATGTGGTCCAATCAAATGAATGCTAGGTACGGTACCCCTGTTTTTAGAAAGGTACCGGAGTTGTCACCATAATTAAATACTAAGCCTCATTTAATGAATATTAATAGCAAATTTTATTAATATTTAATAAAAACTTTAAAAATACAATTATGAATAGAAATTTTGGTGCATTCGATAAGAATTCATATTTCTATACGTTATTTATGTACAATTTTCTCAATGTCCATAGATGAGACATTTATCATACAAGACCATGTTATATCAGATCGAATCAGATCAAACTAGAAAATTTTAGTTTTCAATTAAAAACATTTTTAAAGGAGTCCTCCCTAAAATTTAGAAATCCATATCAGATTGAATAAATCTCCCAAAAGATTTTATGCATTCTAATGTCTTGATATACTTAAGGTACTGATGGAGAGTCTACCCGGGGGGTATCTTATCCGAGGGGTTATTGCGGGAATAACTAGAGAGAAGCCAGAGTAAATAGGAGGAGAGAGAGTCGATCTTATTAAATGAACTCGAGATGTGGAGTTGGGATCGTTTACAAGGAGAAATTGGCTGCTATTTATAGCAGCAATAAATGCGATGAGAGTACACGTGTCAGTAATCCAATGGCCGAGGGGTCACATCAGCCGGGTGGCACCGGTAGTGGTACGTTTGACGTGCACTTTGTCGTGTGTGCACTCAAAATAAATATCAATACGACACTAATACGTAGTATAGTGAAGTAAGGTTCGTATCCACAGGGAAAGGAATATTTCTCTTTTTAATTAACTAGTAACAAAAAGGGGGGTTTAGGTTTGAGTGATTTAATTTAATTAAATACGAAGATGAACGAGTTATGTGGTTTAATTAATGAGAAGGAGACTTGGCTTTGCTTTTATCCACTTAATGAAATGTTCGTCGATCCCGGTTATATCTTTAACTATCTTCCTCTCGAATACTCAATCGAGGAGTATATCCAATTCATCGAGGGTAGTTATTAATAACGAGACGCGTTCATTAATAAAACTTACTACCGAGTTAATATAGAACACGCGCCGTATATTCACTCGATAGTAGCAATAAAATCAAGATGAAAACGATTGAGATTGATAACCTCAACACAAGCGGTTTATTGGTTTCATCAATATAATTAATTCCCCTTGGTTTATTAACCATGAAACGCATGCATTAATAACCCAAGTTTACTACCGCGAAAGGACCGAATTAATAACAAGCGTATTAATCGACCGATTCTAGTAATAATTAATATATGAAACAAAACTAGTTGATCCTTTAAGTAATGTTCAAAATATTAATATGAAATATGAATAGGAATTAATTAATACTCAAGGAAGAATATTAAAGAAGATGAATCCTACTATAGTTAATATCAAGATGTTAACTAATTGTCATCTTAGTAACACTCTCCAATATTAACATAGAGGAAGAAATAGCTATTACTATAACTAATGTCAAGATGTTAACTAATTGTCATCTTAGTAACACTCCCCAACATTGATATAGAAATAGTATTTAAAGGAAGAATTAATATTCAAGGAAGAAGATTAAAGAGAAT
Organism: Cuscuta epithymum; assembly: GCA_945859915.1. Taxonomy (NCBI): domain Eukaryota; kingdom Viridiplantae; phylum Streptophyta; class Magnoliopsida; order Solanales; family Convolvulaceae; genus Cuscuta; species Cuscuta epithymum. The sequence continues at coordinate 1,531,751 of CAMAPF010001042.1, read as the reverse complement.
AACTCACAACTTACAAATTCATTAAGCTTCAAAGTAGCAAAACCAAGATGGAAGAGTTTAGCTCCTCATTTGGAGACTAAACATGATAGAAAATATAAAGAAAACACTAATCTAAACTGAGCTAAAGAGTATATGTGAATTGGTGATTTTATTGTGAATGAAAGGGGTGTATTTATAGGCTTTTGGGAGCTGCAGGGTCTGATACCCGATCGGGTATATAGGATACCCGATCGGGTATCTTAGGAAATTGCCCAGAAAGTCGCTTTTCTGGGCATACCCGATCGGGTATGTCGGCATACCCGATCGGGTATGTGACAAATCTTCACGAAAATCTTCTCCCACGATCATTTGTTCTCGGATTTGATTTGGACAATCGAATCAAGTAAATACCCGATCGGGTATAGGCAATACCCGACCGGGTACATGAGTATTTTCTCCAAATCGAAATCTTTCTTGTCTCCTTGCACTTTCCTTGATCTTTTAAGGTCCAATCTTGATCCCTTGGATGATCTTTGACCTGTTTAGCTCAGAAAAATCCTAATCTAACTAAATTACAAATAAAAATGAAAATAAAGTATTACACCAAAAGTGTGTAATTTCCACAACTAGAACTAATAAAAACTAGTTAAAAATACAAACATACAATCGGAAATTACATGAATATCAACTCCCCCACACTTAGCTTCTTTACTCGTCCTCGAGTAAAGTCAAATGTTTAACAGTTCCAAGTCCTCAAGAGTTCAACAATCAACAAGAAGAAGCAAAAGACCACCAAGGATAAAATTTGAGTTTTACATTGAGTGTTTAGCTCAAAGAACAATATCTTCTTGGGTTTCATGGCCTTCTATGCTCATCTCTTTTCTTCTCCTCTTTTCATGTTCAAGAGATTAAATGATGTCCTGTAAAAACAAATATATCTCTCATATCTCACATTTTGCCTAGGAGCCTTTTCAGGTTTTCATCCTAGCATCTCTTTTTTATTTTTCCATCCTTTCCACTCACTCAATTTTTTTATTAGCCCTTTTTGCTTAGATTGCCCATTTTTGGGTTTTCAACCTAACTAGCATTTCTTTCTCTCTTTTTTTTTTTGTTTTTTGTTTTTTTGTTGTTTTTCTTTTTCAAAAAAAAAAATAATGCCAGTTACAAGGTATCAAACTTAAGTACGTATCAATGAGTGACTCCCCCTCACTTAGTTCGAAGCACTGTCCCTAGTGCTCGTCTCCGTAATAACCTTGTTGGAATGTACATCCTTGTAGCCCTGAATCCGAAGCACTGGCCCTGTCCTGCTTTGGTGCTATTGATTTCCTTTTTGGAGCTTGAATTTCCGGGGGCTGGGGTTTTGGGTTTTATGGAGAGGAGAAAATATGGGGATTTTTTTTTTTGGTTTGTAAAGGGGAGTGTTTTGGTGGTGGTATGAGGAAGTTTGGGTGAGTATTGATGGAGATAGTGAAGAAAGAAGGTTTAAAGATGGAGGATTTTGGAGAGGGGGTTCGAAAATGTGGGTTTTGGGCTAGGCTTTTGGGCTAAAAACTCGGGTACCCGGTCGGGTGACATGACATACCCGATCGGGTATACGCGGGTTGGCTTGTTCCGGGGTCGGGCCCGACCGAGTTGGGGTAATACTCGATCGGGAAAATCACGCCGTAGGAATTCCCATAAGTCAATTAAATATACCCGACCGGGTGAATGGTGTAACCCGATCGGGTACCTTCCCCTGGAGCGCTCTCTTTTTTTTTTTTTTTTTTTTTTTTTTTTTTTTTTTTTTTTTTAAGACAGACACTCAACTGAATGCAAATAATCAAAATACAAACTTGGGTTGCCTCCCAAAAAACGCCTTAGTTAATGTCGCGGCACGACGTTATTTTTATTTTATTTTCTGAATTAAGTGGGATCATAAACATCCCTTTTATCCTTCTTTAAGGCCTTGTTTGGCCTTGTGTCAATTTTATTTTTCGGCTTTTTCCAGTAAGGCCGAGCTTTCTTTCTTGCTACCACCTCAACCGTCGGTGGTTTATCTAGTGATTCCTCCATGATCAAAATTGATTCTTTAAAGGAAGAGTGATTTTTAATAGAATTATAAATGTTATATTCTATTTTCCTTCCATCAAATTCCATAGTTAAAAGTCCGCTAGAAACATCAATTGTTGAATTAGCGGTTTTTAAAAATGGCCTCCCTAATAAAACAGGGACTTCATGTTCATCACTCTCCATTTCAAGTACGTAAAAATCGGCAGGAAACACCAGATCACCTACCGAAACTAGCACATCTTCCACTATCCCCTTTGGGAAAACAGTTGATCCATCGGCCAGTTGAATTATGACGCTAGTTTTATTTAAAGGCGCAATGTTCAAGGATTTATAAAGACTATAGGGGATCACGTTAATTGATGCTCCTAAGTCTATCATGGCCCTAGAAATTGTGTCTCCTAGCTTGCACGGTATAGTGAACATGCCCGGGTCAGTACACTTTTTTGGGAGTTTTCTTTGAAAAACTGCCGAAACATGTTCACTAATTTCAACTTTCTGTTTTCCTTTTGAGTGTTGTGTCCTCTTGATTGTGCATAATTCTTTTAAAAATTTAGCAAATCGAGGGACACTTTTAATTAAATGAAGGAGTGGAATGTTTACCTCACAATTGGTGAAAGTCTCATAGATATCCGCATCTTTCCTTGGCTTCTTTGTTTCCCTCAGTGCCTCGGGGAAAGGAGCTACTGCTTCATATGATGACAATGGAGGGGGGTTGGCTTTTGTTGACTCCTCCTCGAATTTAGCTTCCTCCTCACGGTCAACCTCTTCAATCTCTTGATCTTTCTTCTCTACCTCTTTCAATGTCGTCCCACTTCTCAACATGATGGCATTCACATGTTGCCTCGGATTTTGCTCCGTTTGAGATGGGAGTTTACCCGAGTCCTTTGCTTCAAGTCGGCTCACAGCATTTGAAATTTGGCTAACTTGAGTTTCCAAATTTTTTATGCTTGACTTTGTCTCATGTTGGAATTGTATCATGGTTTGTTGAAATTCTCCCATGTTTTGTTGCATGGTAACCATGTTTGAGGTCAAAGTTCGGATCATCTCATCAGTTGACATATTAGATTGAGAATTTGAGCCTTGGGTGGTGAAAGGTGGTTGAGAAGATGAGTTGGCTTGTTGAGGGTTCCCATATCTCAAATTTGGATGATCCCTCAATGCCGGATTATAAGAATTTGAGAAAGGATCATACCTTCTTTGTTGATGTCCTTGGAAACCGAGGGCGTTGACTTGCTCTTCTTGGAGTGATGGATATGAATCAGTGGGGTGCCCAGTTGATGTGTAAATGCCACAAGCTTTGACCTCCTGAATTTTTGGTTTTAGAAGGAGTTCTTTTACCAAAGAAGTCAAGCCAGCAACTTGACTTTCTAGAGCGGTGGTGCTGGATTCCGCAGCAAGAACTCTTCGGGTTGATGATTTGCGGCTGAATTGCCGTGAGTTCTCGGCCAACTCCGAAATTAAGCTTGTCGCTTGTGAAGGAGTTTTATTAACAATGCCACCTCCACAAGCGGCATTCACCATTCTTCTATCATCATTAACAAGACCATCATAAAAGTATAAGATGAGGTCTTGTTCAGTGTATCCGTGATAGGGGCAGCTAGCACATAGCTTCTTAAAACGCTCCCAATATTCATACAATGTCTCATCTTCTTTTTGTTCAATGTTGCTTATTTGTTTTTTCAAAGAAGATGAGACAGAGGCAGGATAGTACCTTTCCAAGAAGTGTTTTTTCATAGCCGCCCATGTGTTGATACTTCCTGAAGGAAGATAGAAAAGCCAATCTTTTGCGGTGTCCTTCAAAGAGAATGGAAAAGCCCTCAGTTTTATTTGCTCTTCCGTGACACCATTTGGGCACATGCTTGTGCACACAATATGAAACTCCGACAAGTGTTTGTTCGGATCTTCGCCTCTCAGACCATGGAAAGATGGTAGTAGATGGATGAGCCCAGATTTTAGCTCAAATGTATTACCTTCATCAAGAGTGGGGAAGGTAATACACAATGGTTGTTGATTTAGATTAGGAGCGGTGAGCTCCCTTAAGGTCCTTGTCTCGAGAGCCATGTGGAATGACTCTTCAGATTCGCTAGAGCTAGAGCTAGTGTTTGAGGATTCCTCCGAGGGTGTGTGCGGAAATAAATTTCTCAACCTCTCGAAGGCTTGTTCTATTTCGGGGTTTGTTTGGTAAGTAAGTTCGTTTATAGAACGGGTTTTTACCATATACTCGTGAAAGCTCAGAAATAGAAAAAGTAAGAACTCTTTATATTTTATTTATTTAATTTTTTTATTTTTATTTTTCTTGAATTAAATTGAAAAGAAAAATGATTGCCTTTCCCCGGCAACGGCGCCAAATTTGACGTGCACTTTGTCGTGTGTGCACTCAAAATAAATATCAATACGACACTAATACGTAGTATAGTGAAGTAAGGTTCGTATCCACAGGGAAAGGAATATTTCTCTTTTTAATTAACTAGTAACAAAAAGGGGGGTTTAGGTTTGAGTGATTTAATTTAATTAAATACGAAGATGAACGAGTTATGTGGTTTAATTAATGAGAAGGAGACTTGGCTTTGCTTTTATCCACTTAATGAAATGTTCGTCGATCCCGGTTATATCTTTAACTATCTTCCTCTCGAATACTCAATCGAGGAGTATATCCAATTCATCGAGGGTAGTTATTAATAACGAGACGCGTTCATTAATAAAACTTACTACCGAGTTAATATAGAACACGCGCCGTATATTCACTCGATAGTAGCAATAAAATCAAGATGAAAACGATTGAGATTGATAACCTCAACACAAGCGGTTTATTGGTTTCATCAATATAATTAATTCCCCTTGGTTTATTAACCATGAAACGCATGCATTAATAACCCAAGTTTACTACCGCGAAAGGACCGAATTAATAACAAGCGTATTAATCGACCGATTCTAGTAATAATTAATATATGAAACAAAACTAGTTGATCCTTTAAGTAATGTTCAAAATATTAATATGAAATATGAATAGGAATTAATTAATACTCAAGGAAGAATATTAAAGAAGATGAATCCTACTATAGTTAATATCAAGATGTTAACTAATTGTCATCTTAGTAACACTCCCCAATATTAACATAGAGGAAGAAATAGCTATTACTATAACTAATGTCAAGATGTTAACTAATTGTCATCTTAGTAACACTCCCCAACATTGATATAGAAATAGTATTTAAAGGAAGAATTAATATTCAAGGAAGAAGATTAAAGAGAATAACTCACAACTTACAAATTCATTAAGCTTCAAAGTAGCAAAACCAAGATGGAAGAGTTTAGCTCCTCATTTGGAGACTAAACATGATAGAAAATATAAAGAAAACACTAATCTAAACTGAGCTAAAGAGTATATGTGAATTGGTGATTTTATTGTGAATGAAAGGGGTGTATTTATAGGCTTTTGGGAGCTGCAGGGTCTGATACCCGATCGGGTATATAGGATACCCGATCGGGTATCTTAGGAAATTGCCCAGAAAGTCGCTTTTCTGGGCATACCCGATCGGGTATGTCGGCATACCCGATCGGGTATGTGACAAATCTTCACGAAAATCTTCTCCCACGATCATTTGTTCTCGGATTTGATTTGGACAATCGAATCAAGTAAATACCCGATCGGGTATAGGCAATACCCGACCGGGTACATGAGTATTTTCTCCAAATCGAAATCTTTCTTGTCTCCTTGCACTTTCCTTGATCTTTTAAGGTCCAATCTTGATCCCTTGGATGATCTTTGACCTGTTTAGCTCAGAAAAATCCTAATCTAACTAAATTACAAATAAAAATGAAAATAAAGTATTACACCAAAAGTGTGTAATTTCCACAACTAGAACTAATAAAAACTAGTTAAAAATACAAACATACAATCGGAAATTACATGAATATCAACGTTCACCGCATTGAATGCGGTTGGCGGATGCGACGTGACATTAAATGCGGTGGTTGGCTGTCTCCAAAAGGAATCTTCGATGATTGGACATGTTTGGCCGAAGGCTCTTGCGGAGCCGGGGGCTCTATGTGACCAAGGACCTCTGTGTAGCCGAATGCCCCGTGTAACCGAAGGCTTGATTTAGCCGAAAGCATCCCTGATGCCGAGGGCTTGATAATGCCGAAGGCTCATGTTTTTCGCCGTTTTCTCCCAGAAGCTTCTTACGCCAGAGAAGGCTATCCTGTGAGCTTCGGAGCCTTCGGCTAAGGAGGCCGAAGGCACCGTAGTGTGTATTCTGGGCTATTTTGAGGCTTGGGCCGCCGCATTTGGCCCTGAGTCGTTCTCTGGGCTCAATGGACTTGTGTAGGAGAAGTAGGAGTCTATGGGCCGGGGGTTCCTGGGCCATATACTCCATCAGGTACATGTATTCCAAATGTAAAACAAGTATTGAAAATTTTAAAATCTTATTTTTAATATGGAGTATTTCTTTGATTTCAAAATATAATAATATTAAAAATTCTATCTGTGCCGTCAAATGATGTGAACAAAATTAAAAACACAATATTTATGTTTATTTGTTAAAAAGAACTTTTTTTGGAAAGCACAAAAAATCTAAAGAGACTGGTTTTTTAACCCCAGGGGGCGTCGGGGGGAGGGGGTTTGGGGGGCCTAGGGTAAACTATTGCATGCAAAATAAATTTAATAGCTATATTAATGTTGCTAAACAGTAACTTCAGTCGATCAGTCACAACTACGTGTTTGGTAAAAACGTTGTTGATAAGCTGAAAACAAGGGTTGCCAAACGGGCTAATTGCTAGATTAGGGCTATGTTTGGCATTTCGAGTCGTAAGTGGAGGCTAATGTCTGAACTTTTAAGAGATATTGTCTGAACTAGAAAATATTGTCTAGAGCCGAATTTTGATATGTTGCATATATCTAAACTATAATTACTTGAATGAGGTAAATCTGTTTAACAAAAAGAGATGAAATGCTCAGATAAATTGACCTGACCTGATCAGATCAAATCATATTAGATCACAATAGAAAATCAGACAAAAAACAGTCCATTAAAAACATTTCTATGAAGTCCTCAATAAAATTTAATTTAGAACTCCGTGTTAGATTAGAATTCAACAAATCTCATGAGTAAAATTCCGAGTTAATTAGTTTATTATGGAGTTAATTGCAATACAAGCGGAAGTGAGGCATGCATACAAAACCAAATTAACTTATTATGAAGTTAATCATTCATATATTAAAAATATTCATGTGTAAATTTTCATTTGTCACCAAATTTGATATGGTGACACATAATTTGGTACTAAAATACAAAAAGGGACTACATAAATTATACAAATAACCTCAAAAACTAATTCCTTGATTAAGATCTAATTGAGAAAACAAATCTAAAAGGCATTTCAAAATCATGAATACGAATTTTATTCACTGATTTTGGTGGTTTGCCTTCCGGGTTAAAAAAAAAGAATTTTATTCACGTAGGAATTTATGCATTGAGGTCATTTAACTCTATAATTCAATGTATCAAATGACTCAAGGTAAAAGTAAGATATGTTTAATAACTCCAAGCCACCAACATCTTAATGAGATTGTTGAGCTATGATAGAATTGCATAGCCCATGATACTCATTTTCCTATTTTTAACCACACACATACAACATTCATAATGTCATCATATATTTGAAAACTCAAATTTCCATAAATTATCATTGGACCATACTATAAGTTCGATAAAATTTATTTTACTTAATAAAATCATATTATCCTCAATAACTCAATCTAATGAAAAATAAATTGAATGCTACCAATCACAATATGCAGCCTATTGTTGTCGATATCGCCTTGATTAAAATAGAAATGTCACAAAACTATACATAGTATATTCTAAAAACTTCTCTTGAAGAAAAAGATTGAATGACTAATTTGCAAAATTCTAAAACCTATAAGGGCTAATATCTTTAAAACAAATTAACTACACGAATGAAATTTGAATAAAAAACATGCATTGAACATTTTCTTTTTTTAGATAACTATAGTTAAAAAGATTAATTTCATTTGGATGCAACTGAGAGTTATAAAAATGCTTTTTCATTAGAAAATATCGATTGCAAACACATTTAGATAATTAGTTCAAAAATATGACATACTCAATAAATTAGAATATGTAATATAAACCAAAGTTATTATCGACTAAACAAGTGACTTTCCATTAGTAAAACTCAAAGCAAAATCGTTCTAACCCGTGCACGGCACGGGTAAACATACTAGTTGTTTATTCTTCCGAGGGATGGAGCCAAGAAGGGAGGTGTGGTGTCAATTGACACCACTGAATTCCCCCCATAAGTAGTTAAATAAAATTTTTGAAAATTCTAAAATTGACAATCACTGAAAAATAAAAATTCTTTGTATAAATGTATGTAATGCTTCATAAATTGTAAACTGACACCACTCCACTAATTAAAGAAATGGGGGCAATGTAATTTTTTTTTCAAAACTGGAACACCAACTTAAATCAATTGAAAGTCAACCAAGCATTTCATCCCAACTGGTTGCGAGGTTACCGTGCCTAGTGAGACGTCTCGAGTTCGAATCCCGCCAGGCACATAAGGGGTTGAAACTTAATGGAGTGAGTTTCAGCCTTGATTACACCAGGCTCCCCCGGCCCCCCGGAGTATTAAAAAAAACAATTGAAAGCCAGGTAATAGAAAATTGGAACACCAACTTAAAAATGAAAAACGTGTTGAAGCTCAAACACTCTTGCAATTGGTCCAATCTTTTGATTTTGCTTTCACCTTACACTTGATAAACAAATGAGTTGTCAAAATCTTTACAAAGAAAGGATCAAGATATTGTTAATGCAATGGAATTGGTTAAAGTTGCCAAAGAACGACAATATTTGCTATTTTTGCTTACAAAATAGTGTTTTGTTAAATTGACATCATTGACACCGGTTCCTGGCTCCGTCCCTGATTCTTCCCCTATGATGTGTAAATAAATTCTCTTTTATGCTTTTGCTATTGTATATTCATCAACTATATGTAAAATTATTTGCCTAGAATTGAATTCCAAATAGTTAAAAGCTAACGAAATTGGTAAAATTGAAATATTAAAGAAGGATGTTGCTCATACCTTAGGGGTTCAATTTAGGGAGTTTGTTGCAGAAAATGCGAATACAACTTCAAAAAAAAAACTTTGGACACAAATGTGTAGACCGTCTCAAGAGCAGACACACCCGTCCCTTTATCTCAGAGAGGGGCACATCTACCATTTGCGTTGAGGTGGGGCCAAATTTTAATTACCAATACGTAATTTATTTTGCAAAAAATGTTAAAATTACAAGATGTAGTTATATAATTTTACAGAAGTGCCAAAAAAAAAATTACAAAACCGAAAATTTAATTATCTGAAAAGAGCCATAGATACCTAACCAAAATTGGCTCGCGTCGGTTACTGAAGTGTTCAATACCAATTTTCAAGTTGATTTCTCGAAAATCAATTTTCTTTTGACTCCATAATCTATATTCTATGTAAAAAAGTAAACTAATTAAATTTCACCTACCTAGCAGAATGAATTGAACTTATTAATTTTTCAAATCAATATTCAAAAGTCCAATGATGTGAACTAATTAATTTTTTAGACTAATATTCGAAATTCTAATGAATCGAATTAATTAATTTTTCAAGCTAATATTCAAAAGCCAAATGATTTGAACTAATTAATCTTGCAGACCAATTACAAAAGCCCAACAATTTGGATAGTGTGTAAAAAAATTTACTCATGTTACATTGAAAAGTTATAAATATGGTGCCCAGGGGACTTGAAGCTAACTCCTTTTGTTGCATAATTAGTGTGCTTCCGATAGACCAACTTGACTGGTGTTCACAAATTGGCATTAGTTTTTTTATATCATAACTACTAAAACACTATATACTAATATATACATATTATATATATGGGGAAAATAATTAAAATACCCCAAACTTTGAAAGGATGTGAGATGAGCACCTCAAACTTGCATATATAATTTAAAGACCCCAAACTTATTTCTTTCAAAAATGTAAACTTATGGTGTTAATTGCATAATTTAAAATATTTTAGAATTCATGAAGGCCCAATTAACATTCTAAAGTTCCATTGCGAAATAAATTACATTACCCCCAATCTATATAATTGCAACACTTTTTACTTTTCTATTTTAAATTATGCAATTAAGCGCATAAATTTACATTTTTGAAAGAAATAATACATGGAAATGGTGCAAAAATAACATTTTATATAAAGTTTGGGGTATTTAAATTACAATTGCAAGTTTGGGGTGCTTACCTCACACCCCTTTAAAGTTTGGGGTATTTTTATTATTTTCCCTATATATATACTAATAATTATATTTTTTTGAGCATGGGCCTAGGCCCAGCCTGGCCATGGGCCACATCCGCCCCTCATCTTAGATACTCCGGGTATACAAAACCTTTAAGTAACCGATACACACACACACACACAAATGTTCATGTCCGGAATTCCGGACAGTAACCGCCGTCCGGCTGGCGGCGTTTGGCCGCCTTCCCGGTGGTTTTTTTTGATGAAATTTTTATGGCATATTCTCCATCAAGTCCAGTTTATCCACACAAAATTCAGCTAAAAACTCAATCGGGAAGGTTGTCAATTGATTTTTGCAAGTTAGCTGGTCCGGAATATGTTTTTTCCGGACCAGTTAACTTGCAAAAATCATTTGACGACCTTCTCGAATGATTTTTTGGCTGAAATTTTTTGTGGATAAACTAGACTTGATGGAGGACATGTGACAAAAATTTCATCGAAATATTCTACCCGGAAGGCGGCCAAACGCCGCCGTCCGGACGGCGGTTCCGGTCAGGAATTCCTGACCGGAAGAGTACTATATCTATATCTATATATATATATATATATATATATAGATATGTATATATATATAGATATATGTATATATGTACATATTATAATAATTAAAATTAAGCATATCTCTTATCAGTGTATATATATATATTAATTTTAATGTATATTTACTTATGATTATTATTGTTATTATTATTATTTATTTTAAGAGATTTCTCCAAGGCTCTTAGCCTCTAGGTCCATATGGTTGGAACTGAGTGCTTTGCTCATGACCTGTTTAGATGAATGAACTAGTTGATAGCCCGCAAGTCACGATGCTACTAGGATTTCTCAACCTTATGTCAAAACTACTTTAATTTAATTAGCCTTTAAATTACACTCTTAGTTACCGTTCATGTAGTACTTTTATTTATATTGTTGAAATATATTTTTAAAAACTATTTAGAATCTATTAACATACACTATAACTTTGTATTTAAAAAAAAACTATAACTTTGTCTAGCCATCGCCATTTGGGGCAGTTTCCTGTAGGGAACTTCCACCTTCTCTCTTGGAAGTTGCCAAGAGACATCTCACACCTTCTTGGAAGGAGGTCTCCAACATATGAACATGGAAGAAGATTATTTGGAGATAGTTAGGAAGCTTTCTAGCCATGTGAATGGAAACTTGGATGCAACTTCCTCTTGTCTCCAAACTAGTCCTATAAATAGAGTGCTTCATGTTGTTCATTATCATCGGTTTTAGAAAGTGAGAAAAGTGTGTGAAGAGTGAAATACACTTAGAGTAGAAGTATATTGGTGAGGATTGATTTTTTGTAATAGTTGAGTACTTGAGTGTGAGAGTTTGCTCCTCCTATTGTAATTCTGTTCTTGATATTGAATAGAAGAATTTTCCAATCCCAACATTTCCGGCGGAATTTTTTGATGAATTTTTTTGAGCATCTTATCCATTAAGTCTAGTGTACTCATACCAAATTTCAGCTAACAATTCAATTGGAAAGGCATTCCAATGAATTCTCCATTGCGCTTTTAACTGCGCAGTTATCTTCAAGAATTCATTTGAATGCCTTTCCGATTGAAGTTTTAGCTGAAATTTTGTATGAATAAACTAGACTTAATGAATAAGATGATAAAAAAATTCATCAAAAAATTCCACCAGGAACCGCCTCAAATGGCGACAGTGAGACAAAGCCTTTTATATAAGGGCTTATTTGACCTTTTATGTAAGTTCGAGGACATATCTGACTCTTTTCCCAAAATTTTTGTACTAGTCCACAATCTATGATAATTTTACTCGATTTAATATCATTTTACATACTTCCTCCGTATTTAAAAGTTTGCTTCACTTTTCTGTTTGGGATATATTTAAAAGTTGCTACACTTTCCCTTTTGGTAAGTTTTTATAAAAATACTCAATTACCCTTATTTTTTTTTTTACTTTTTATCTTCTCTTTCCTATCTTTTCACGTTCTCTCCTTTTCTACACTATTCATTACCCCTACTATTCTCCCTTTAAATATTGTGACAACACCTAGTGTAGTGATATTTTAAATAATGAGGGAGTATAAAATTTGTTATTAAATTTTGTGTTTGTTTTTCTTGGTATTTTATCAGGAAGAATGATAAAATTAAGACTTACAACTTTTGATTAGACATAAATGAGACTTACTTTCATTTTAAGTAAAAAAAGTGTCTAAAATGATATGAAATGTCTCAAGTGCCCCTAAAACTCTAATCTCAATTCCGCCTCTCTCGATTCATCCTCATTCAACCTCCTTTCTGCTATTGGAGAGCCAAATACTACCTTAGTGTCACGCACGACTTTGACGAAAAAGCCGTCGGAGACGTCATCCACCTTCAACAGCGATGAAGACGACGAAGACAAAGCTTTGGTTCACCGATGACAAGGATGGAGCTCTTCGGAGATGGAGATGGAGCTCTGGAATATTTTGGAGCTCTACAAAGACGCAGACGGGACATGTGTTGCCATTGCAACTCCTTCTCCGCCGCTACAACTCATCTCTACTTCTTCTCGTCTCCAACCCTATCTTCTTCGATGATTGGGGGTTGAATCGATGGAGTGTTAGGGTTTCATGGCAATGGCAGTGTGGCTGAGGTTCTGGTGTGACGGCGATGCGACCAGGTTCCAAGGCGACGAGGTAGTGGCCGAGGTTCCAGGGCAACAGTGGTTGCTGGAAAGGGGCTTCGGAGGCTGGGATGGATACCTGGGGCTAGGGTTTGGCTGCTGGTGGCGGGTTAGGGTAGGGTTGGTGAGGCGGGGTGGGGTTGTGAGCATGTTCAAAGAGCGAGGCAGTGATGGTCACTACCCAGGTGGGGTGGTAGCCGCTGACGCGACGATGGTGGTCACTATGCCTGCCGCCGTTCATTGGTCATTGTCACTGCCGCCAACAATTATCATTGTAAGTGTTGTCGACGGTGATCATATTATCACTATTATCAACGATGGTCAATATCACTATCGCCGGTGGTTGTCATTGTCGCCAGCGGGGATTGGCCGACAGTGGTGGTGACTAAGGCAGGCACCCGACTATGGTCACTGTTTCGAAGGTTGCTGCGTTGGAGGTCGCTACCAAATAAAGTCACTAGGAATTATGAGTAGTTTAGTAACTTTATTGTTTTTAGTCACTTTTTGGAAATTTTAAAAGTGACGGACCCTGTTTCAAAAAAAGTGATGGGCCCGGTCTAGTTCGACTGATCACCTGGCAATCCCTGTCCGGTCAGGTAGATGAGTCGGCAGTCCATGTCTGACACGGTCACCTTTTTTAAAAATTGTTTTTAAAAGTGTAGAGTTTCAAAAAAGCCGTTAGGTTGTCAATCAATAAATAAAAATGAAAAAATTAGTCAAACTGGTCGTTGGGATCGACCAAGACCGGCCGCTTCGGGTGCCAACTTTCCTATACCTGGGACCAGAACCCTATTTGGGTGGTACCAGGACTAGTTCCGGATCAGGATCGTACTTTCTGTCTTTTGACCGATCCGAGGATTGGGTGAAAAATTTAATAAACATCTTTTCAGATTTGAAAATGAAAAATTGGAAAATGAAAAACAGAAAATTGGAGAAGGAGAAACTGAAACAATAATTGAAAAATAACTCTATTAATAAGCGGGGCCTGATCTTTTTTGTCCGAAAGCTTCATTTTAGTAATACTGGTGGCCCCATTTTATTTTATTATACTAATTTTTAGTCGAATTTCGTCAATCGTTCGTGATATGGGTGTTCTACTACTACTATGGCTTTGTTTGCAACCCCTTAATTTAAGTGATTGTGGCGTTTTTCTAAGAAAAAAACACTTATTTTACCAAACACTACCAACTTTACTTTCTCGGTTTTCGTGTAGAATCTACTTTTTACTTTTTCTATTACTCAAAAAGCACTTATTTTACCAAACACTACCAACTTTTACTACTAATCACTTTTTTCCAAAAAGTGTTTTTATTTAAGCACAAGCATTTGCAAACAAAACCTATATCTCAATGCAAAATATGTTTGGATAAAACTTCCCTCCTAACAGAGTCACATAAAAAAATTGATTGTGGAAAGTGGAATCTAAGCTTGCCGATTGAAAAAAGGAACCGTAGAAACAAAAACTCGGAAGTCAACTTTCCATAAAATGTGGCCGACTTTCTACGGTAGTGCAATTGAAGTATACTTTGGTGGTGCCTCTTCCACCCATTTGTGTGCAGTGTGCACTAATGCATACCGCTAATTCTTGGGTTTATGTGTAGAAAGATACGGAGTATCATTAAATCCTCTGTAAAGAGAAAAAGACAATTGTAAAATAAGGAGTAAATCCATATGCATTTAGGTCATGGGCGTATTTGGCATTCAACAATTAGTGATTAGCGGATAGCGGATTATATTAGCGGATTGTTAATAGCGAATTTAGTCAGCGGGTTTGACTGACGGAATAAATTGGCGGGTTGTTAAAAGATGTTTGGTAATTTAGCTGTTTGATCATAAAATTAGTAGAAAACGTCAATTTTCAAAACGTCAACCCAAAACTCTCCTGTTAGTGGCGTTTTCATTTCAGCGTGTTCGTCCAAAACGCTAGTGCCGAACCGCTATTTACCAAACAACTTTTCACTTGCTGAAAACGTAGAAAGTGATCAAACCGCCATTTTTCGGCTGAAACGCCGTTTACCAAACACCCACAATATGAGAGCATCTTTATTGCAATATAAGGAATGTGTCATAGACAAATGAAAATTTATAAGTAGAATATATCTGTCAATATTTGAACGATTATATATGGTTTTGGTAAATTCACTTTACAATGTCAAACACAATATCTACATTGTGACATCGTGGTTGACATTGTTTAGAAAAACTTATTAAAAAGGCATGAATAGAAAGAAGCAGAGCCAAATGTCATGAATGTATTCTTTTGTATCTTTCTTTTTATACTTCCTACGTGTCTCAATATCTTCCGAATTCTATTTTTCGTATGTCCCAAAATAATCTTTGTTCATCCTTTTTGGTAAATAATTTGTGGTTTACAACACATTCCTACACATTTTTCTTTCCTTTACACAACTCGCCACAACACAATAATCTATGTTTCTCTTCTTAATGCTCGTGCAGAACGCACTTTGGGAGAAATTAAGGAATAGGGATGGAGGTAGTATATATCTCCCCATGGGTTTAATGCACAAAATCCCTCAGGACCGTCTTCAGAGTTTTGATGTCCTCGACGAATTTTTTAATTCGAAGCCGAAGGAAAATGATTTATATTCTCGTACCTATCAATAGAATCCTCGAAAGATTATATAACTTGATTTTTTTTATTCTCTTCCAAACACTTGAGCAGTGGCGGAGCCACTTTAGTGCAAAAGTGTTCACTTGAACACCTAGTTTTTTGCAAAAAGTGTTAGTATACATGTATAATTTTAGTTTAATTAGTTATTGTCTTTTTAAATTTTAGTTTTAGAAAAAAATGAACATCCAAAGTTTAAATGATAGATCCGCCACTGCACTTGAGTCTTGTTTCTTTCTCATTATAGTACAAACTACAAAATAATAATTTAGTACTAATTATTACTAGTATATTACAAATCAAAAAGTAGTTAGTAAAATAATTTAAAAAGAACCATGTTTCAGAATGAATTTGATAAATAATTATTTCAAGAACAGATTTATAAAACAAATTTTTACAAGCTAGAAAAAATTAGTTAACTAGATTGTAATAAGAATACAGAAAAAATTACTAGTAGTTAATTCCAACATTTTGTTTTCTGGGAAAATGGTTAAGTGAATGGTTTATCATTGAAGGTAATTTAAATTTACAGCGCCGTACGTTGCCGATCTACCTGTATGTATGTGCCTATCTTTGGATCTGAATATGTCTCATTTTCATTACGGATTCAGGTAAATAGGTAGAATTTGATGTGGGGAGGATGATGAAAAAATCAGACGGATTCAATCTTGATTACAACAACCAGCTACTTCTAACTCCCCGTGAATTTTGTGCCAAATTTTTTTTGTTTCAAACTTAGAGGCCGTTTGGTAACAATGTTATTCGGCTTATCAGACTTATCAGCCAACTTTTTCACTAAGAGCTGTTTGGTGACTCTTTTTTTCAGCTTATCAGGCTTATCAACCAGCTTTTTCACCAAACATGTAAGTTTTGATTTCGCGCGCTGAATTGTGTAATAAGCAAAAAAAGTAAGGTTGAAATTACTTTTCTGGCTGTATTGACTGAAGTTACGGTAGAGGATCATTTTAGCTATTTTTTCATATAATTTTTTATTTTATTTATTAATAAAAATATTTTAAATATAATTTTTTCATGAATTAGTAGAATCAACCAATACAACCACTTCAGCCAAAACTTTATAAATTTGAGCAGAATCAGGCTAAACACATAATTTTTGCTTGTGAATGCTAATTGTGTAATAAGCAGAAAAAGTAAGGTTGAAATTACTTTTCTGGCTGTATTGGCTGAAGTTACTGTAGATGACTATTTTAGCTATTTTTACATATAATTTTTTCTTTATTTTATTAATAAAAGATATTTTAAAAGTAATTTTTTCTTAAATCAGCAGAATTAGCCAATGCAGCCACTTCAACCAGAACTTCATAAATTTCAACAGAATCAGCCAAAACAACCGATTTTGGTGCTACTAAACGGGCTCTTATTGTTATAAACTTATATGCAAGTGTCTAACAATGATGGCCGTTTGTTGGGCCCAGATAATATTCATCCAAATGGGCTAACAAGCTGGAATAATTAGCTCATTAATAAATAGCCGAAGCCCACCATACCAAAGGGAGTCCAATTACTAGCTCTTGATAATTCAAAATAGAAGATAAGAATGAGGAAGAAGTCCAAGGCTAAATGGAGGCCGTTGCACGTGGAGAAGAAATAGGGAATAGTTGCTAATCTTGGGGAGGAAGTAAATTTCATTCAATAAATATACTAGCTCAACTCCAATGTAACCAACGATTATTCATAATCACAACCGCATCCACTCTATCAATATTCTGTACTCAAAGCCTCATATTCAGATTGTTCATCAATCCCATTATTATTTTGAATCTATTTTCCTATATTTATTCGTCCATTATTGATTCAGTATTGCTTGATTCCTAATTCGAATTTAGTTACGATTAACTTAATTCGTGCAAAAACAATTGGCGCCGTCTGTGGGAAATTCTTGCAAAAAGAGAATCAATTATGGCCGAAAGTTCTAACTCCCTGTTTAATGAGATTCAAGCACAACTAGAAGCCGTCCGAGAAGAGCTCCGCGCATCCAAAAGTTCCGACGCAGCACAATTAGAAGCTGTCCGGGAGGAAATGCGTCAACGAATCGCCTTTCTCCAAGGTGAAAATGACGCTTTGAGATCTCAGGTGCAATCGGTGGCATCCATAGCCTCAAGCTCACGACAGGGCGAGGATGTGGCTACCATGGCAACGAGACTGGACATGGGTTCGATTCCGGCTTCAACCGAACCTTTCATCCCTCACTTCAGGGCCGACACATCTGGAGGAGAAGGGCCCTCAACTCGTTCCTTTCCACCCCCAAATCCCAGAAGGAACATATTCCGAAATCTGTTTGCACAGCCCCAGAGACAACATGTTCCAAATCATGTCGACATTCGCAGATATGTCGACATCAACAACCAGAGGCGACAAGTTCCAAGCCATGTCGACATCCCCAGACATGACGACATAAATAATCAAAGCTGTCAGGAGCCAGAGGTCGTCACCATATATTCGCCTCTCGAAGCAGCGGATCCGCAGATACAAACAAACTTGATAGATCCCTTGGCCGTCATCATGGAGGAACTGAGGGAATTGCGAGAGAAGTTCAACAGCATACCTGGAGTCCCACGTCCGCTTGACATGGCGACGCAAACTTGTTACGCAGACTCACCCTTCGGACGACATATCACCGATGTCGAGATTCCGAGGAAGTTTGTCGCCCCCTCAATGAGACTGTTCGATGGGACTTCTGATCCGGTGGAACATGTCGCTCAGTACAAACAACAAATGTTGGCCGTCTCGGTCAGACCACATCAGAGAGAAGCTTGCATGTGCCGAGCATTTGGGACAACGTTGACAGGACCAGCGTTGACATGGTTCGTCAATCTGCCGAACGACAGCATCAATTCATTTGCGGAGCTGGTCAACTTATTCAATCAACAGTTTGCAAGCAGCCGAGCCTTGGAGAAGCGGACTAGTGACCTCTACCGAGTAGTCCAGCGACACAATGAATCCTTAAGGGATTACTTGCACCGATTCAACAAGGAGAAGGTGTCAATCCCTAGGTGTCACATACCGACAACAATTGAAGCATTCAGAAGAGGACTACTGGAGGATTCAGAGTTATATCAGGAGTTGACGAAATACCCTTGTCGGTCCTTCGAAGATGTCCAAGCAAAAGCACTGGCTTTCATCTGTCTAGAAGAAGATTTACGATGTCGTCACGGACAAATTGAGCAGGAAAGGGGGCACGGGAAGTCAGAATCTTCCAGGAGATATGACTACAAACATGGAAAGCCTTATTCGAGGCCTGAGGAATAAGTCGTCACTTCTGTGACAAGATAGATCAGATGACATGATCAAAGTCGTCGGACGGGGGGCATGTCGTCCTATGGTAGGCAGGTTCTAAAAGGCTGCAGTACGGTACCTTTAAAGTTGTTTCACTTTTAGTTTATTATTTTCTTTTACATATTGTTGTCATTCCCGTGACGAACTAGACCATTCGACATGATTGAAGTCGTCGGACAGGGGGGCATGTCGTCAGGTAATAAACCCGACGAGATGAGTGAAATCGTCTGACTACAGACAGATTCTGACGATGGATATTTAGTTTCATATACATATTCTCAATTGATTACTTTCATTTATCCACAAATGATCACTAACTTAAGCATCGGAGGGCCGTTGGCTTTTAGCCAACGGCCGACGTTAGCGAAATATTTATTACACAGGTACAGTCAAGAATTGATGATGACGGAATCCTAACATGCAAAGCCTTACAATACGTCAAAACACAATTGACGGGGGGCTTACATCAAACAAAGCCTTACAACACGTCAAGACACAATTGACGGGGGGCTTACAGAATTTTAGGGGAAGAAGTGGGGTTTTCATGTACGCTAAGCATGAGTATAAACACCACCGATTCTCCGCAATGTTTTGGCCAAAACAACAGACAGATCATACATCACAAATGCTGACAACATCAAAGTCAGACAAATACAAAACAACAACAGTACACGTACAAGTGACATCATCATGTCAAAAAACAACCACATCCAAAACTACAGAAAATACAAAACAGAAGCACGTGCTCCAAGAGCACGACAACACAAGCTCCAAAATATAAGGAGACAACATGAACGACATTGACATACATCATAAATATTCATGTCGACGATATTACTAAAACAACAAACGAAGCGGTGCTTAATTTTTTTGCAGGTTACAGTCACACTCACAGAGTCAAACCCATCATTTATACAACGAGGGACAAAATCATAATTGCCAACCAAAGTGTCAACATCAACGAAGGTTGACGACATGTCTCACCAGACAAGTGACGAGTTGACAAAAGCGTCTTGTTACATGAATGACACAGGTTGACAACATGTCTGATCGGACAGCTGACGAGTTTATATGAGCTGTATTCAAGGATGACATGTATGGATGTTTTCAAGATTTCGACAAGTTGACGCTTAACAGGTTGACATGTGCGTCCATACGCCTCAACTTCTCGAAAGGGGGCAATTGTTGGGCCCAGATAATATTCATCCAAATGGGCTAACAAGCTGGAATAATTAGCTCATTAATAAATAGCCGAAGCCCACCATACCAAAGGGAGTCCAATTACTAGCTCTTGATAATTCAAAATAGAAGATAAGAATGAGGAAGAAGTCCAAGGCTAAATGGAGGCCGTTGCACGTGGAGAAGAAATAGGGAATAGTTGCTAATCTTGGGGAGGAAGTAAATTTCATTCAATAAATATACTAGCTCAACTCCAATGTAACCAACGATTATTCATAATCACAACCGCATCCACTCTATCAATATTCTGTACTCAAAGTCTCATATTCAGATTGTTCATCAATCCCATTATTATTTTGAATCTATTTTCCTATATTTATTCGTCCATTATTGATTCAGTATTGCTTGATTCCTAATTCGAATTTAGTTACGATTAACTTAATTCGTGCAAAAACACCGTTGATGTTATAAAATATTTGCTACTCTTGATTGGAAATTCCATATGATGATATTTTCCACCGAGATCTCTGAGGCCTCGTTGTATATCTTTGAAGATTTGTTCTTTGTTAAAATTAATGAGATTTCTTTTTAGATGAATGTTTCTTTACTAAAAATCAAATACTAGTTGTACTGTTGTAGTTCTTGATGAATGTCGCTGAGCTAAGTTGTTTCAAACTCGTCTTAGGGTGTTTGGATCTGATTCTTAAAACTGCTTTTGCTCCCCCATGGAGCAGAAGCAGAAATTAGAGTGTTTAGGTGAAAGTGCAGAAGTGATTCTGATGTCTAAGTGATTTCGGTGTCTAATTTACTCTTAGAATCATTTTTTTTAGAAGCTGGGGAAGAGCAGCTTCTAAAAACTGGTTCTGATTCTGCTTCTACTTTAAAAGAGAAGTGTAATTAGAATCAGTTCCAAACACCCCTTAAAGAGATTGCGTTGGATTCCAATTTCCACATCAATAAAATCACAACCACTACTCCCTATGTAGCACGGAAACTCTCGGAAAAGACTATGTTTCCCGTTTCGGAAACTCTCGGAAACTTTTTGAAAACTTTCCCAATAAGCCTTTTGGAGCAAAAATTGACGTTTCTCGTTTCCTGTTTCCTCATGATTTTCGCATTTCCGTCCAACACAGCTACTCCCCTGTTAATTAAAATTCTCTTCGGACAAAGTAAATAATGTATTTTGAATTTAGCAAAATATAAGTAGTTTAGCAATTTAACACACGGTGTAGTTTATCAAAATTTGTACGCGAGTATAATTCTAGTATATCAATGTGAGTGGTTTGTGAATTTGTCTGCTATATGTGGGCTTTCCAATTTGCATTGGCTTTACGAGTATAATAATATTAATGTTTTCAATTGGAATTTAATGTACAAAGAATCTGATATACGCAGTAGCTGCTTGCACTGTATACAGGTAACAGACTAACAGGTGGTGTTTTTGATCTACATTTAAAAATTTCTTACCCTCCTTCAAAGAGAAACGGATGTTTGACAGTTAGAGTGTGGGAGAAATTACAGGAGTATTTTGAGGGTGGGAGAAATTGCAGGAGTATTTAGGGATGCTCTAAATTGTGGTGGTAGATCAAAAGCAGAATCAATTCTGAACACTTCCATAATTTTATATTTGGAAAATGGTCAAATAACTCCTTGTAGAACTAGACTACAGGAACCAAATTGAAACCTCAAAGAATGAGTGCAGAAAGTAATTCCAATGAGCTTCCAGCATCTGGGACAAGAAAGAAGTCCCTCACTCCTTGTTACCCCAATTCCTCAAGCCAAGGATGAATCCGAATGATATCTTCTACAGAGGAAGCTGACGCGATGGGGATAGCCAACAACAACGAAAGAGACCGGAGAGAGTGCTCGAGCTTTGGAAATTGGAAGGGAAGGCAGTCTCTATTTTCGAAGTTTGAAGAGTAGGAGAAGACGATCGCCCGAGAAAAAAGAGGTTGCCCGCCGTTGCCGCCATGAAAAGGGAATGTGATTTGTGAGATGGTGCCGGAGTTAGTCATAGCAGACTCGCATCCGGAAGGGAACAAGATGATAGGTGCTAATGAAATACTACGTCGTATTACTCCGTATAGTCAATGTTGTGCTGAGTCACGATGTGAGACATGCCTGCCACATGTAGAAAGGCAGATAGACACCGTTCATTCATTTGCATTACAACTCAGCATCACAGGTAAAATGCATATTAGCGTTGGAGATGGTAATTTTTTTGAAGTATGACGTGGCAATGCATATTAGTCGGCAAGTCACCGGTTGTTCTGGTCATTGCTGATGTGGCAATCCAATCTAGGGGTGGGCAATCAAGCACAGGAACTGTGGGTCGGGCCAGATAATACAGGTTCAGGGCGGGTTAGAATCGGGTCCTAATTTAAGAAAACCCAAACGGTTCGGGACAGGTCGGGTCCTTAAAAATTTAAGAACAAAATGGGCCTTAAAATATGAATAAAAATGGGTACCCGGACCGAACAACTTTAAAATAGTACTTTAATACTCTATTATATTTAATATAATATACTAATAACACTCGAAAACTCTTCAGAATCTTATGTCTAGATAATGTCATTCAATTAAAGAAACTTGTCAATCAATTAAAAAGAGTTTCCGTACTGTTCATACAATGATACAAACTCCTAAATATTTTCCCCAATTCTTTAATCCAAATCCATCAAGTTTTCTTTCTTCTATATTTTTTGGAAATAAAGATCGTTACTCAATGAAACGTGCATATTCATTTAATAATCTTAATTTTTCTTATATTTTGAAATTTAATAAGTTTTAAATTATTTTCATAGACAAATATGTAGAGTAAGGGGGTGTTTGGAACTGATTCTGCTTCTGCTTCTGCTTCTTTTTTAAAAGCAGAATCAGAATCAGAATCAGTTTTCAAAAGCTGGTACCCCCCAGCTTCTAAAAAAAACTGATTCTGAGAGTAAATTAAAGCTCCAGAAGTGCTTCTGGAATTTCACCCAAACACTCCAGCTTCTGCTTCTGCTCCCTGAAGGAGCAGAATCAGTTTTGAGAATCAGATCCAAACACCCCCTAAGTAGCTTGATTTCTTATGACTTTATAGTGCTATTTTTTAGGTTTATGAATGATGACTAACAATTTTTAATTTAGGTGGTTGTGTTTTGTTTAATTTATAGATTTGTGGGTAAACATTTTATCAACTAATTGAAAATGTTTTTTTTAAGTTTACTATATTATGGTTACATTAATACTTAATCAGTCTAGGAATTTTATACCTAACTAGAAACTTTGCTAGCGTAGTCGTGTTTAAAAAAAAAAAGAACTGAGGACTCGGACCAAACCGGCCCATTTCAAAAGGGGCGGGTAAGGTGTGGTTCCTATTTTGAGACTTAATATACCCGGACCAAACCTACCTGTTAAATTGAACCAACGGCTCTTAAAAAATTATCAATTACCTATAGGGGTGTGCACCGGGCCAAAACCGGACCGGACCGGACCGAACCGGACCGGAACCGGAACCGGAATTGGCCAAATATTAAAACCGCCAACCGGACCGGTGTATATCCGGTTCTGGACCGGAACCGAACCGGCCAAACCGGTTGGAAACCGGAACCGGTCCGGCTAAACCGGTTTCTGTTTTCTAGCAAGATTTAACCTTACAATTCTTGATTCATACTCCCAAAAATGACTAAAAATTTCAGAAATCTTGTAATAAGGTTTAAAAGTTATAACATGTCTAAAAATCCCAAAAATGCTTGTAAAACATTAATCACTCGTCTAAAAAAACCAAAATGCCGCATAAAGTATTATGTTTACAAGAAGATAAATATCTAGTTTGCAACTTCATCCAACAAGAACTTCAACCAACATAAACCGCAACATCATTACGAAATAATAAAGCTTGCAACTTCAAGACTTCAAGGCTCAAGCAACATAAATCAGCTCGTCCGTAATACAACTTGCCTCCTCCACACCTACAAAAATTAAATTTACATATTACACTAGATAAATACAAACGTGAAGTAGTAGTTAAACACTACGCTCCCAATATGTTGCTGCCTGCTGGTGAGGGAAGAAACCCAAACCTTACCATTTTTGGGAGTGCACCACCAAGATGAATATAACTACACATAAATAACATGATGATTTTGGTAAAAATTAGTGAAACTAGGAATAGAAAAAATGAAGATATGTTTTCAGTGACATGATTCCACTTGGAGATGCATATGTCAAAGGTTCAGCTACAGTTTTTTTAGAACTAATTAAGAATACTACAACAAGCAAGTTGAATACATTCCACCACCTAATAACGGAGTAAGAACCAAGATAATTTGTTCTGGACAGAAAAGTGACCACAAAAAATTGCACACCCATAGATCTATCATCATAAGCTCCATACATTCTAACTAGCAACTAACTACCAAGAAAGGAAAAAAGACCAGCCAGATTCAAACTGCTCAGATATGTGTACTGTTCAAATTTGTGTCGTTTTTTGTTATCTCTTCCAAATACACTTTACCACCATTACACATATCTAAAAATTGTTTATTTGATTCTGAATAAATAATACATATGCTAAAAAAACAAAGCTTGATGATTTTGGTATTGTTTCTAACTCCATATTGATCTGTTTATATTTAATATTTTGGGATAAGAACCAATTGAACAGAAATTTACCTTTTTCCACTTCATGCAATTCCATTATATTTTCTTCCACATCTATCCTTGTTTTTCGCCAATTAGCTCTAATCCAATCTTGACCGCAAATAAGCGCTTGCACCATCTTTTTACAAAACAAGAAATAAACAAGAATAAAAACAATAGCTTTAAAAAAATGATGCTAATTTACTAAATAATAACATTACCTTGGGAGTCAACGAGCTCCTAAAGTGATCTAGAGTACGCCCTCCTGCACTAAATGCGGACTCTGATGCCACAGTTGATATCGGGATAGCCAATATATCACGAGCCATACGTGCTACTACCGGAAATCTAGGACTGTGTAGTTTCCACCAAGTCAGAACATCCCTCTCTTCCTCATCCCCTTTTTCTTCATCAAGGTAACGATCAAACTCACTTCTTGAAAATTTTTGCGATCCACTCATTTGTCTAACCCGATCTTTCACAAGATTCATCAATGTAGAAGAACCAACAGATGAAGAGGCTGCTCTAGAGTTACTAGTTACCCCACTCTCATCAATCACAACTGGAGGAGCAAACACTCTTCTATACTCCTCAAACAAATCATAAGCACATTTCTTTATCTTTTCAAATAAAGGTTCTGCACCCTTTTCACCATAAGTATTAACAAGAGCAATCTTCACCCCAATCAACTTAAAGTTTGGATCAAGAACGGTACCCATGTATATCAACTTGTTCATCTTTTCAATATCACCCCAATATTTGTCATACTTTTCTTTCATTTTAGTTGCCATATTTTTCATAGCAAGTTGATCACTAGCAACACATTTTTTCAACAAATCAAAAGTATGACAAATATGGAAGAAAAGAGTATTACTTGTGACATACAATGAGCCCGACACATTTTTAGTCAACTCATAAAATTCCTTCAGAAAAACAACGAGAAATTTAAGCGTCTCCCAATCCGCGTCACCAAGGGGATCCAAACGTCCCATATCTTCCAACTCCCTAGGAAGATCAACTCTCACAAAAAACATCCTTGTATTTCAAAACTACGTCCAACATTTCATATGTGGAGTTCCACCTAGTAGGACAATCAAGAACCAAGGACAAACTACAATCTATTTTTAACCTCTCCACCTGCTGATTAAAAACCATCAACCTATTTGGAGAATTCTTGATGTACCTCACAACAGCCCTAAATTTATCAATGCAACTAGCATATTCTTTCATGCCATCCCAGACTATGAGATTAATGATGTGTGCAATACACCTTACATGCAACAACTCACCATCACTGATACCACCAGATTTCATCACCATACTTTTCAAGTAAAGACAAGCAACATCATTTGAACTTGCATTATCAACTGTCACAGTAAATAATTTTTCACCTAACCCCCAAGCATTAAAACAATCTTCCACAGCCCGACCAATAGCATACCCTTTGTGACTAGAAATAGGGCAAAAATTCAAAATTCTTTTTTGTAACCTCCACTGGTCATCAATAAAATGGGCAGTCAGACACATATAATTAATCCTCTGAATTGATGTCCAAGTGTCAGTGGTCACACAAACCCTCTGGCATGATTTGTTAAAAAAATCCTTCAATTTTCCCTTTTCTTCAAGAAAAAATTTATAACAATCACGTGCAACAGTGGTTCGTGAAGGTATATGGAAAAGGGGGCAAGCTATTTGCATGAAATGTCTAAATCCAGGTTTTTCCACAAACATAAATGGCAACTCATCAATAATAAGCATGTGGTATAACCCTTTCCTAACTTCCTCCAAGTTAATACCTTCTTTATATTTCAATGCATTGCTCTCTCCATCATTAGACACCACAAAATTAGTAATTAAATGAGCTTGCTTACCTCCCTACCGTCTATTGGCCGGAGTGTTTTTGCAAGATGCAGCATGATTCTTGACGTTTGTTGTGCCATTGACATTGGGATCCGCGGCAAAAGTACTGTCACAATAAATGCATTCTGCTCGGATATTATCTTCTTCATCAAGATACTCCCAAAACTGATCCCAGTAGTCACCTCTCTTTCTGTGCTTTCGCTTGACATAATTGCGGCCTGGTTTGGGCTGTTTTTGGACATAAACATCAGCACCTTCAAGTGGCATTTGTTCTCCAATTTCTTCAGGCACCACCGGATGAAATTCCATTGTGGTTTGTTCATTCACGATGCATCTTTTTTTCCCTCGTGGCCGGGAGGATGGAACAGAATCACTTGACATCTGTTTTTAAAAGCAATTACAAATGCATTGTGTTAACATACTTGTAAGATTGAAACATTTTCACATCACCAAATATTAATTTACATTGCCTGAGAGGCTGAAAGTACACAATTCTTTATCAGATATAAACTTACATTGCCCGAAAGTAAGTCATTCACTGAGTTCATATCCATTTGTTCAATCCTAAATTAAATAATAATGCTTATCAAAATTAGTGACATATTCATTATGAGGACTTCACAATAATAACTGCATAATACTGGTCTTCATGAAATTGGGTTGGCAGTTTCAACCAGTAAATTTTTAGCATTGTTTTTCTGCCTTATTGGCCTGCTTTGTTGAGTTAAACATTTAAAGTTGAGATTATTTAAGAAAATATATATTTTTTGAATAAAAAATAAACATTTGGATCAGGGAAAAGTTTATACAAACTATCCCTATTATATAAGATAAACTACTAAAGTCTTATTTACTTATTGGCCTGCTTTGTTGAGTTAAACATTTAAAGTTGAGATTATTTTAGAAAAATTTTACTTTTTTAATTAAAAAGTAAACATTTGGATCAAGGAAAAATATATACACTTAACTTGAATTTCATACTCGGTCATTCCTAGCAATCTAGCATACTTTCAAACACTCTAGCTTTGAATCGAGATAAACAAATTAAGAATGGGAGATGAAACCTGGGAATCTGGGTTACTGCAGGTCTGCCACCGTCTAACCACTCGCCGACTATGGTCAGCTTTCCTTCACGTGTATCAGCGGCTAAGGTTAGGCACGAACTGGAATGACTCTACTCTGTACGTAATCTAAACTTCTAGAGAACGAAGGTTGAGGTCTTGTAGGAGTTGAGGGACATGGACGAACAGAGGACGTCTGGAAGAGAGTTGCGTTGCTAACCTGCTGTTCTGCGGCTTCTGACTCGCCCGTGCTTGTTGGAGTTCTATTCCACTACGGTGTAATTAGGTTTTCATAAGAAACTATGATCCGGTTGTAACCGGTTATAACCGAACAAATCCGGTTAATAACCGGAACCGGACCGGAATCCGGTTTCCTTAAAATGCAAAACCGATAACCGGACCGGCTACAATACCGGGTCGGACCGGTTCCGGTTTTTCCGGTCCGGTTCGGTCCGGTTTTCCGGTTTGGCCCGGATTATGCACACCCCTAATTACCTAGACCGACCCGAACCCTGCTCACCCCTAATCCAATCCGGCGTTGCATAATTAGAGAACTTAAACTTCTACGTAATTATGTAACCTACACAAACAAAGAAGTCTCTAGAAACATCAATTCATTATCCATCGATGCGAACCTCGATCATTCGATGACTCAACATTCGACTCCCAGATCATTAATATGAGATTGTAATCTAGATCGAGGTCAAACCACACCAACATCGGTGCTAGATCTGGCAGCACAAACGGGTGTGAATTCCACTGGTGAATCTAGAAAGGCAACGGAGCAAAGGAGTCACCATCATTGGTCAAGTAGCTAATCGGGATTGTTCCCGCTGATAAATGCACTATACCTGAGCTTGACTACACATTCTGAGCTCGGGGCTTCGCTAATTAAATGTGGACCTGGGTGAATTGGCAATCAAGTGCCACACTTAGCTCCACCTACGTCACTAGTACGACAAATGTGCTAAGCCCATGTCACCTTGATGGTTACTTCATGCAATATTCTCGATAGCACACGTGTGACGCACACATGCGTTCTCGTAAACAAGAACAATTCTGTTATGAACAATATCAATTAGTTAGCTGCTCAAAATATTTCTTCAATCAATTTTACATGTGTTACCACACTATTAGATTAGTACACTGCTTCTTGTTAGCCTAGATAGAATATCATCTTTTTACTTGTTGGTCAAGTATTTTTCTCTTAGCATAAATATCATCTTCCAACACGAGGAAAGCGATCCGAATTTTTCTGTGCAAACTTTGTTGTTACTCTGATCAAATTCCTACTCGATCTTACTCAACACATTTTAAGTCCGTCTTATTTCTCGGATTTTGTCCACCCCCAGGTTAGAGATCCATCACCATGTGTTACCATATTCACACTAGGTACAGAAGGAGCGAGTTGCATCTTCTTTAGTTGTACCAGGAAGCATTGTTGGTCACTATCTTCTCAATCAGTGCCTTTGCATCTTCAACTTGCAAATTGGAAAAGAACCATTGTTAGAGGATCTGGCATCATGGATCCTCCATAGAAATAGGAAATGATCTCACAGTTGTTCAACTTGCTATGAGGCAAGTTCTTCTTAGTACCTTGAATCTCTTTCAAGCTTCAGCTAATGTCTTTACAGATCCTTGCTTGAATTCTTGCACTTGCTTCTTCAATTTGAGCGTCTTAGAAGTAGGGAAATACTCCTTAATGAAAGCAATATCAGTTGGTCCCAAATTTGCAGGTGGTGGTATGGATTGTTGTCCGACCACCTTTGAGCATCATGTCTGAGTGAGAATGGAAAGAACATCATCCTCACCTGGTCATCAGCCACCCAAGTATCACGAAGGTCTGACACATCCTGAGGAAACGGGTAATGTATGCCACAAGGTCTGCATTAGGTGCTCCTCCAAACTGGTTGTTAGAAGCCATCCTTATTATTGTTGGCTTAATCTTGTAGTGATTAGCAGTAATACTCGACACGTAGATGATGTCATACTCTTAAACTTCAGGTGTGAGGTACTCTACTTTGATCTGCCCTTGGTAGAGAGGGTTGTCGTGCAGGACATTGGCTTGGAATGGAGGATGTTGTTTGGTTTGGCTACTGGTTTGGCCTCTGCTGCATGTTAAGAATCTGGTAGTGAACATGGAAAAGGTTAATAGGAGGACGTTGCTAATTTTGAAAGTTTGAATTCTGGAAATTCGGGTTCTAAATATTCTGGCCTGCTCATCGCAACCCAAGATGTTGAGTTTGAAAGGAAATTTTGGGAGCAGTTATGTTGTTTTCAAAGAACTCATAAAGAGGAGGAAGATTATTGCGGAGCTTGATGATTTTGAGGAAGGATAGGAGGGCGATGATTTTGGAAACCGGGAGAAAGATTTCCCGGTGAAAGTGGGGGTATGTCTTGAAGTGAGGTGTTGATATAAAAATCAGGTTGTGTGGTAGCGGTGGTGGTAATGGAGATGGGGACACTAGATGTCGCCGCTGTACCGGATGAAAATGTGTCCATGGTGGATTCTTTGGCTTTTCACTCCACTCTCTGGTTCTGTCTGGCTGACTTTTCAATTCCAACAAGATTAAGAGGGACTAGCGGTTCTCTTCTTAGAACGAGTATGCATAAAAAATCTTACCTACAACGTTAAAAGAGAAAAATCCTACGAAAAAATAAAAACTAAAACCACTCGTTAAAAATAAACAATCATTAAATTCAACACCATCCTTTATAACGGCGCCAAAAATTGATGTCTTTTTCTCACACTAAAAATATTGTAGGAGTATAGTGATAAGTACGTGTATAGTATCCAAAAAGGGAAATAAGAATTAATCAATTTTAGTGATTCAACTAAATAAAATAAACGTGAGTGTGAATTTGGATATTTTGAATTGAAAATGCGAATAAAAGAATGTTAAATTAAGAGGTTTCAAATGAATTAATGACAAAAGGACGCATGGATTGATTCTGGGATAATCATATTTCGGGACTAATCAGGCTTAATCACATGATATTTATTTAATTGAGCACATTGATCAATACTAAATTCTTATCATTCTCATGGCGTAGAATACAACGAAATAGAAAGCCATGTTGATCTCTCATGCGCAGACTCCTAAAATTGTTGCTAAAACGAGCGAGAGCATACGACTCCCTAACCCCTGCTAATCTCTTTGCTAGTGGCAAAGTGTGTATGAAGATGTCCTAGAACCATCTAGATCTCTCTTAAATATATTTTATGTGCAATTATAATCCTAATTGCAGTTCTAGTTACAAAAAATAACAATTAAATATTCAAACAGAAATTAAATAAAGATCGTGAAATATCAAACCATCAAAAAAACTGATCGTGGGTCATGATTAGTCCTTTATATGAACACTAGCGTGGTTACGCACTTTGCGCGGCGGTCCAGCCCAACGTTTGGTAAAGACGGAAAAACAGGACTGTAAAAAAGCTGTATATTACAAAAGTATCAATTAACCAAGTAGTCTTCTCACTGTCCACCCTTGAAATTTCTTCATTAAGCCACTTATATTGAGGTGTATATTTGACTGAAAATGGTGGAGACATAGCATAACATATTTAGTAAGTATGGAATACAGACATTCAATAAAAAATAATCCCATAAAGGTCTATTTTTTATTCCGTCTCTTTGACCATAAATTTCAGAAACAGCTTTAAAAAAATATGATGCTAATAACAACTCAGTGAGTATTGCAAATCCAAAATAAACTACGGAGTATATCAAAAAATTGAACCTGTGGTCAATTAGACATTGGCACATTAGTGTCGTCTTACAGTATTTTCTGAAAGAAAATGAACCAAAGTAACAGGAAAAGTAAACTACCAAATGGGGATTAGGTAAATTAACAGCAATTCCATGAAATATGGCGTCTTAGACTTCCTCAGAGGTCATTAGAGGAGTTCTTGTGGCTGCTTAAGTTTTTTCAATTCATCATTGTAAAATCGAACATCAGTAAAAACCAGTCAGCCTTAAAATGTGAAAAGTGAAACTAAAGAAACTGGAGAATTAAGGATTGGATCATCCAACAAAAAAGAACAATTTTTTATTAGCTGCTTGCTCGCACAAGCCATGAAAATGAAGAAAGGAAAAGTGCATATTTATAAAAATCAATAAGTATACTCCCTGAAGGTGCTGGTGCGAACCAGCGTTTGAAAATTACATACGATCTAAAAACAAAAAGAAAAATCATATCAAAAGAACTGAAATGAATTGAAAAGGGAAAAATCAGATGCAAGCATACCTAGATTAAAAGGCAAAACTTAAGCATTGCATGATTTTAGTCCTTAGTCTGGTTGAGTCCTAGTGGATGGAAGTTCCTTGGATTGGAAGTCATGTTTCACCACTTTGCCCCTTAATATCTTGCTTATGCATTGTCTTGTGCATCTTCATCTGCCACACATTGTATGCAACGGTAAAAATGACAATTTGTAAGGAGAGTTCATATAAATATATACGTCAAGCTTGTTTATTCCTTGCAACCTTCATGAATGGAAAAATATTTCCTTTTTAGTTTTTAGTTCAATTGATAGGAAACAAAGTTCTATCAGTTCCCATTTCACCTAATTATCATTAATTGTTAAAAAAACAAGACTTACTTTAGGAAGTGCAAACCCCTCTTCCCCACGAACACGACCTTTTCTTCTAAAGCTTTCAGATTACCTAAATTGAAAGAAAAACAGAAAATAAGATCAAAGCACACATCAATCAATATGTTTCCCAAATGACTTGCAGTTGTACACCACAATTTTGTATTTTCCTCTATAAACATATTGAGACAAATTTTACCCCACCCCCAATTTATAGAAGGTAACATGTTAGAAAAATGACTAAACAACCTAAAAACTATGAAACTGCATTTCGGCCAAGCCAGTGATCCACTATAAAAGAGTGACAGAAGAGAATTTCTTTCTAGAGCAGCAAAATAAAGTTGGCTTACCTCCAGTTCTACCTGCATCTATTAAATAAGTTCAACAGGATCCCCTGAAATGCCACGAAAATAAATAGCAATGTACACCTAGAGATTGAAATTTTGAAAACTAAGGAGAGTTAATTAAATTGAAAAACTTACAAACCTTTAAACCTTTAGATGTCTCTTCAATTGGTTGATGCTTATTCCTCAACTCTTGTAATTAAAATTCGGTAACATTTTGATAGTTGGCCTCTTCCAAATGGAGGATGCTTCGTTTTTGTTCTAGATAGCACCTGGTCAGGTCTGCAATAAAGAAAATAGATTAGTTAGTTATGTCAACGATATATCATTTTTATGTGGATATCTTATATTCATCATAAAAGATAATCAACAATAACAATCACAAGATCATAGCATGTACCTCGGCCGCCAAAGAGTACTATGATATTTTAGTGATTAAAAAACACAGCTTACTGAAATGTACAAAGGTTACGTGATGGTTACATGATTTTCCTAGAGCTATATTGATTTTCCGTGCTAGCATATCTTCATATGCTAAATGAAACAAATTAATAGATGAAATTGTACCTCCAGGCTTCAGAAGGAGGTCAGGATCCACAGCTGAAAGCTTAGCCGGCCGACACTGGTAAAAGCTTAGCTTATGAAATCTTCAGTGGCGATCTCCTTAAAGCCTGGGTCCGCAGCTCATCGCCTGCTCTTAACCCTGATGGACTGAACTAAACAGATCAATATAATATACATGAAATTTGGAAGGAAATAAAATGTGAAATTTAAAAAAAATGTGACAAAAAAAGGAGTATTTATTTTTAAATTAATTCAAAATCATTTTTTATTTTTATTTTTGGCTGTAGTATATAAGGACTAAGAACTATTAAGAAAGTAAAAGTGTATATATAAAGTTGAACAATCAACAACTTCAACATATTTCACTTTCCTTGAGGCCAAACAAAAGAAAATAGCTTGAGGGCGAGTATATAGCTCATAGAATACATACCATTTTTGTCTGTGCCTTAACTGCAACAATTAGGCGAGTATATTCCTCTATCTGCTTGGGTCCAATAATATAAACGGTAAGAGAAGTTGAGAGCATTGAGGGCGTTGTGATGTTTGTAAAGAATTGAGCTTTAGAATACACACCATTTTTATATGTGCCTTAACTGCAGTAATTAGGCGAGTACATTCCTCTATCTACCTGGAACCAATAATATAAACAGTAAGAGAAGTTAAGATCATTGAGCACATTGTGATGTTTGTAAAGTAGTTTTAAACATAAAACTATAGTCATTAGACTACTAAAAAGCTCACCCATCAGGTTTCTTCTCCCTCACTGAAATAAAATCTAGAGCTTCAGACCAAGTGAACTCGACGTGAAAGCCAAGCACGATATCCACAAATATGTGCGTAGTGTCTGGCCTGTTCGAAATAAGTAATGACAGTATAGAGAAATAAAGCAAGAAAACAGGTTCAAAATACATGAAATGCCAAAAGAAAAACTTCTAGTTTGTATTCAACTAAAAAACTGTACTCCCAGTACTTGATCGAACTATATGCATTAAAGTTGTAATAATCTTGGGAAGAAGTTTGTATAAAATTGATAGTAAAAATTCAAGTAAATTGGCAAAAGAGTAAAATTAAAGAATCGCATAAACAACGGTCCTCTATCCGTATTGAGGGCCTGATCACATAAAGAAGATAAAATATGAAGCAACCATGAGTTTTATCACATAAATTCAATCATATGTGCAACTAATGTGTCTAAACACATTAGTCAAAACTATGGCTCCTTTTATCCATTCCAAATTAGTCTTCTTTTCAGGATTTCAGGATAAATGACTAAACTTCTGATGACTATACCCAAATTAGTCTTATTTTTAAGTAAACATTTACCTTGGGATAAACATGTGTGGAAGCTTAGTGTTGCCAAATGTTTGAAGAGAGATAAATCCAAATGTTTGATGATAATTCTGTGTTCTTCTATGATGTGCCTTGACATCAATAGCAATGGTATGATGTGCCTTGACATCTTGAAAGTATGTAGAGCCCTGCCCCGTTGAGTTCTAGCTAAACCTTCTTATGAAATAAGTCTACTACTTTATCATTAACCAAAACAAATAACCAATAAACCTATTAATCAAAACTAACATACCTCAAACAAGAAAAGTGAGTTTGAAGAAGGAAAAATAGTTCTGTAATGTTCTCTATATATATTTATGATGGGCAGAGAGTACATCATAGCACATGAGAATCCTACCACGAAATGAAATAGAAACAAAGAGAAGCAAAATAAGAAAATAAACTTAGCTAAAAGGTGATGATTATCGGGGCAGAGAAGGTACTCCCTGGATGCGGCGGCTTCGGCGGAAGAATTTTTGCCAACCCTAACTCTGAATCGAAGAGAGTAGAAACAGGAGCAATCCAGACTCGGCGGAAGGTTTAAATCCGGTCTCGCAGATAGATATCGAGGCCCATCTACAAGCTGGAACAGGAGCAAACAGAGCAAGAATTCGCGGTTAGCTTTCCTTGCGCCAAGCTACAATGACCGTCCAGCACTGTTTCAACGGCAAAGCAACAAGGGTCGTCGGAAAACCAGCGCAGGCCCAAAACGAACAACAAAAAACAAACGAGTAGTGCAGCAGAACAGTACCGAGAAAGTGAAAAGAAGAAAAGGGGCAAAAACTTGCAAAGGGGGAAAGAGCCGAATGAGCGGATGGATGGGAAAAACAAGGCCATCAAAGTTGTAGAAGAACAGAAACAAAGTCAGATGCGTGTCAAATAGCAGCTGCGTGTGGAACAAGGAGGAATTGTGTCAGCGGCGAATCCAGCACGGGCAATGAAATGGGGCGTTTTTTTTACTGGGTTGCCACACAGCCGGTGAAAAAAAACAGCAGCTTTCCCCTTTTGCAGTTACCGTTTAACAAGGAAGAAGGCGTTGCTACTGTAGCAACGGAACAGAACGAAAGATAACTTCCTTCCAACATTTATATATTAGGGAGATGTGAGGCTAGAAGGCTATTACTTTGACTCGTATTAATGAGAATTTACCGAATTTGCCGAATTGTCCTATTTTATGCGTGTACCAATTGAAGTATTTTGAATAGGGGACTACACCTCTTTTCTGTTACTTGTTTGATATTATATCTACTCACAATTAATAATTGAATTAACAACAGAATTGGAAAAGAATTAATTGTCATTAATTAACAACAGATGAAAATCTCGTTCCTAGCGCTCTTTGTCTATAAAGTTATGTCTAAGAGGCCGTTTGGCAACTCTCATTTTCGGCTTATCAGGCTTATCAGCCAACTTTTTTACCAAACACGTAAATTTTGCTTTCGCGCGCTGAATTGTGTGATAAGCAGAAAAAGTAAGGTTGGAGTTACTTTTCTGGCTGTATTGGCTGAAGTTACTGTAGATAACCATTTTAACTATTTTTATATCAGCAGAATCAGCCAATGCAGCCACTTCAGGCAGAACTTCATAAATCTCAGCAGAATCAGCCAAAACAGCCGATTTTCGTGCTACCAAACAGGCTCTAAATATGATAAAATAGACTGTATAAATAGAAAACAGAGAAACCTAGCTGAACTTGGACCTCTGCAAAAATCCGTCATCAACTTTCTTTGCCTTTTCGCACATTTTATTCATTAATCCTATATTGAGTTAAACTATCCATTATTAGAACATATTTTCTCATGTTAATTTAGGAGTGAATATTTTAAGTATTGTGTTTGTGGTTTTATGTATATACATGTTTCAGTTTTATTTTTCAATATTCGAGTACTTCACTAGAAATTTTATTAATACATAAGTGATCCTTAATTTTTTTTACTCAGACCCTAAAATTGTTAGGACCGGCCATGCATTTAGTCATTTAGGTATTTCATTATTAGTTTTTGACAAAATGAAGTTTATTATGATGCTATGGAATGAGTAAAATATTGATAATAATTAATTACATAATTTAA
The DNA here is from genome assembly GCA_945859915.1 of Cuscuta epithymum. Lineage (NCBI taxonomy): Eukaryota > Viridiplantae > Streptophyta > Magnoliopsida > Solanales > Convolvulaceae > Cuscuta > Cuscuta epithymum. The sequence goes on along the minus strand of CAMAPF010001042.1, from coordinate 1,495,171 downwards.
TTCTTTGTAATGTTAAATACATTGAAAATTTAATACTCAATAGTAGATTAGGTCATCAGAGAACATATAACCTATGAAGCACGGATACTTCCCTAGGGTAGCGTATCGGCGTATCCGATACGTTCCCGTATCCGATACTCTAGGATACTCGTACCGTACGTTCCCGGGCCGTATCTGCAATTTCTAAAAGTTTCCATTTTTTTTTGTAATTTTTTGAAAGTTTCCGATACTCGTATCCTGACGGATACCCGTATCAACTTTTTTTAAAAAACAAAATCCCAAAATTTACTTAATAAAATTTTAAAAAAAAAAGAAAATCTAAAACTACATTTTACTTGGTAATCAAATAATAGGCCTATATGGCTATATCCGAATTAAGTCATTAACTCATACTCCGAATTGAGTACTTGCACTTTTAATTTCAAGATTGTAGTTGTTTGACTTATTTCTCATTTTAAATTAATGACTTATTGACTACATTTATATTTCGAGATACACTAGTGTATATGAGAAATATTATGAATTTATTACTAAGTATCTTGAAAAAGGAAAATGTTTCAATGCAATGAATGGGTAGAAATCATAGGATATTATATGTATGTATATATATATATTCAAAAAAAATCTATTTTTAATATTTATAAATAGACCCCTATAACTTTTAATATTTGTAAATACACCCCCATAACTTTTAATATTTATAAATATGTCCCCGTATCCGTATCCTACTTTTTTTTGTTTTGACGTATCCCCGTACCCGTTTCCGCGTTTCCGCGTTTCCGCGTACCGGTATCTGTGCTACATAGCATATAACTATATACTAGTTGTTTGGGCATGTAAGAAAAAAATAAAAATTCAAAATTAAGTCATAAATTGTGAATTAGATTGAAATGTCTAATATACGCTATAGTTATTAATTATTATGTTTTGATGTATTAGTTTTATATAAACATATTGAAGTCACTTTTTGTCATAAGTAATTAAAATGTGGTGTATTTAGGAAAAGAAAGATGTCGATTTCATCATTCTTTAAGAATCTGGATTGTTAAAGTGATGACAGGGTTAGGAACTTTATCTACGATAGTGCAAGATCAATCAAATTAGTCTCCTTAACCGAATTAGCCCACCACATTTCAACTTTTTGGATCTGCCACTGTCATCAAGATCAAACTTTTAACTTCGGGGGGGGGGGGGAGGGGGGGGGGGAGGTTGAGATGTCTACTATTTTATATTCAATTGTAGCGGCATTTTACATGTCTATCTAATTCGATCTCTATCGTCATTCACAAGTTGTCGTATGTGTCTCACAAAAAAAAAAAATGCTTAAAGTGAAAAGTAATGGCATGCAAGACCAAATGTTTTAGCTAATGACATAATCATATTGAATTACATAAGATCTTAGAAGTTTTTTGTTGATCTTTTAACAAAAGGTTACGTCGAGGTGAGAATCTATGTCGAGATAGACTTTATAATATCACCTACTTATGTGTGAAAGTTTAATCATTGTGTATGCTCAATGTTCTAAAAGGTGCTAAACGCTAGTCGGGCGCCAGTCCAGTGCCTAGGCGGGGACTAGTCAGAGACACATAAATTGTATTTTTATCAATATTTTTGCATAAATATGATAAGTAATACATAGTAAACCGGTAGTATCGTGTTTGTGTGTGCATGAAAAATATATACACGCGCATTAACACGAATGAATGATAGAATTGTCACATGCAATAATATATGATAACTGATCACTTAACTGCATTATGTTATAAATATTAAAAAATTATATATTTAAATAAATATACAGAAATATATATGTCGTAGTAGTTTTTATCTTAATATACAAGTATCTTTCTTCATATTTGTGATTAAAGTTGAAGGTACATATAAAAAGAAATTAAAAAACAAAAATTGTTCAACGAATCTAGATGCCCTAGGCGGTGATTAGGCGCTCTAGGTGGGAAACTAGGCGCCATAGGCGGCTGACTAATTCACCTAGGCGCCAAACCAATTAGTCGGAGCGCTTAGACAAAAGTCGGGGCGCCCGGCCACCGTCTAGCGCCTAGACAGGGACTAGTCGGGCACCTAGAATGATTTTTAGAACAGTGTATATGCTAGATAATTTTCTATGAATGATTTAAAACAAGTGTAATCATTGTCTATGTATGACAACACTTTTAATGTACAAGAATAAGATAATGAATATCGCACCAAATGTCTCATGTTATTTTGTGTACGAGTGACATATTCATTTTATTCCGTTTTATGTGTCTCTGTCAATCTGTCATGCAAAGAAGGTTAAACTTTAGACATGTTTATAACATTTAATACAAAATGTATATATAAAACTAACACATCAAAAATATAATAAAATATAGTCGAGGATTATTATGTTTATTGAATTAAAAAGCTCTATAAAGCAAGAGTTAAGAAGTGTGTATACTTTCATAATTTGTGGGGATGAAGACAAATAGGAAGGCCTTCAACAGGAATGGGCATGGGATCATATTGCACTTTCTCATGTGGTACAAGTAAGTTCCACCTAAATCTCATAATCACATTGTGTAAAAAAATTAGTATCTCCAACCGAGCAAATTCTTTACCAAGGCACATCCGCGGCCCTCCTCCAAAGGGGACATATGTGTATGGCGGATATCCTTCTTCAAATCTCAATGGATCAAAGTTCACCGGGTCTTGGAAAAAACTCTTATTGAGATGTGTAATAGGAGCATTTCCATAAAACTGTCAACATTCAAAAATCATAGGTTGAGCTACATTTAAATGATGATTATATTATTGTCGTTACTTTTACTACTCGCTCCTCTAGCTAATACTAAAAATTACGAGAAAATAAATATATATGGGAAAACAAGACGACTACTTAAGGCTGAATAAATATTACTCATCCGTCCCTTATAACTTAGTCATGTTTGTCCGACATGAAGATTAATAAAATAAAAACTGTGTGGTTAAAATTTGTGTAAAGGAGAGGGAAATATCAGAACTACGTAATACTCCCTCTGTCGCCCAAACATTGCCCCGTTAAGTTTGTCTCATACCATATTTGGTAACATTTGGGTGGTTACAGTTCATGCTTATTTTATTCACACTTTATCAATTCAATACTGACCACACAATTCTACTTTTTCTTAAAAACCACACCACACTCCTTTGTCCCAAACTTAGGGGGGCGGAGGTAGTAATTGATTAAAAATAAAAGTGACAAAGTATTTGAGATAACCAAAAAAGGAAAGATGACAAAGTTTTTAGGACGAAGAGAGTATTAGTTCTATATGTGCTTGTGGAAATGATATGCATCTTCAATTTGTTGGATGCTTGTAGTGCATCTCTCTGGTTAAATCATTAACTGCGTAACACACACAGTGGGAATGAAATATCTACTATATTTTCATAAACAACAAGCAGTCACAATTCTAGATGTAGCCGCCCATCGCCCCATACTACTACCTTGTTTAATGTCAAAAAATTATTGTTATACAAAAAACACACATATTAAAATAGTTGTTCTCTCATAACATTTGGATGTTAACAAATATGGAGTATATTTTAATGATACTTAAGTAGTGCATATGTACTTTGATGATAATAAATGTACATTGTACTTTTATAATATATTTAAGTAAATGATTACATTATATGGAGTATTATATTATTATTTGAAAAAAAACGGTATGGGGCGGTCACTTTGCAGAAAAGAATAATCATCCCCGATTTTTGTTGTTGCCATCTAACAAGAAAAACCTCATATTATCTTTAATTACATTTCCCCCACCAAATATAGTATAAGAACATAACAAATGGTGACCCTCATAAGACTATTAGGTTAAATAAGTAAATTGACACAATTTAAATGTTTGACCAATTGCTAGCTAGTTACTTTTACACCAAAAGTGTTGTGTGTGTGCACATTGCAGTTTTAGAGCAAATGATGCTCTCTGTGGTTAATAAGAAGTCAAAAAAGGAGGAGATCTTTTTGTTCACAATGGAGCTCATTTATGTTTTAAAAAAGATTGTGTATGTTGACAATGAATTTCATTTTATTCATAAAGTTGTCACATTTTTGGCATTTTTTGTGCTGTTAAATCTAAAATATAATGTGCTATATGAATATATTGAGTATTATTATTACCTTCCATCCTTTGGGAATGTCATAACCTTCATAGGTGATGTCCTCAAGTGCTTCTCTGAAGGTTCCAGAGACAGCGGGATACAACCTCAAAACTTCAGAAGCAACATTCCATGAATACTTCATCTTTTGTATGTCATTCCAGTTAAGAAACTCACCAACTTCTTTTGATGCTGCAATCTCTCTTTGCTCTTGAAGGACATTCTCGTAAACATGAGGCAACTCCCCCAGCTTCTTTACGAGTAGGGTGATAGTTACACTGGAAGTGTCATGGCCAGCAAACAAAAGCAAGATTATATTGTTCACTATGCATAACTCAGACATGAAGTTCCCATCATCGTCTGGTGTGAGAAGCAAATGTGAGAGAAGATCATTGGCGGTTGAAGCTCCATTCTGCCTCATCGTTTCTCCTCTCTTTTTCACTATCACAAGAAGCTCTTCCCTTATTAAACTAGTGGCTCTTGTTGCACGATAAAATCTCGTCCCTGGGATATTCATGGGTGGTGATATGACTCCCTTGAGGAAAATGTTGAATAGGGCCGAAAGCTTGTTTATTTGGTTTGGGTCTTCAACACTCATGAAGAAGCGGCAAGCTAGTTCGAAAGTATACAACCTCACAACATGGAACACTTTCAGTGTCTTGTCACCTTAAAACACACCAAAGATTCTTTTTTCAATATGTGTGTGTATATGTATGTATGTATGTATGTATGTATGTATGTATGTATGTATGTATGTATGTATGTATGTATGTATGTATGTATGTATGTATGTATGTATGTATGTATGTATGTATGTATGTATGTATGTATGTATGTATGTATGTATGTATGTATGTATGTATGTATGTATGTATGTATGTATGTATGTATGTATGTATGTATGTATGTATGTATGTATGTATGTATGTATGTAATTATGTATGTATGTATGTATGTATGTATGTATGTATGTATGTATGTATGTATGTATGTATGTATGTATGTATGTATGTATGTATGTATGTATGTATGTATGTATGTATGTATGTATGTATGTATGTATGTATGTATGTATGTATGTATGTATGTGAGGAAGCAGTCCAACCTAGCTGGTCGCCGACTCACTCTCCCTTACGGGAGGTCCCAGGTTCATATTTTCAATGGAGTGAGATTGAGCCAAGTTTATCCCAGGCCCCTAAACCCCTTGCCCCCGACGCCCCCCGCGGTAAAAGTAAATGTATGTATGTATGTATGTATGTATGTATGTATGTATGTATGTATGTATGTATGTATGTATGTATGTATGTATGTATGTATGTATGTATGTATGTATGTATGTATGTATGTATGTATGTATGTATGTATGTATGTATGTATGTATGTATGTATGTATGTATGTATGTATGTATGTATGTATGTATGTATGTATGTATGTATGTATGTATGTATGTATGTATGTATGTGAGGAAGCAGTCCAACCTAGCTGGTCGCCGACTCACTCTCCCTTACGGGAGGTCCCAGGTTCATATTTTCAATGGAGTGAGATTGAGCCCAGTTTATCCCAGGCCCCTAAACCCCTTGCCCCCGACGCCCCCCGCGGTAAAAGTAAATGTATGTATGTATGTATGTATGTATGTATGTATGTATGTATGTATGTATGTATGTATGTATGTATGTATGTATGTATGTATGTATGTATGTATGTATGTATGTATGTATGTATGTATGTATGTGTATGTATGTATGTATGTCTGCATGCATGTATGTGTGTGTGTCTGTGAGTATGTGTGTATGTGTGTATGAGAGTTCAAATAAAAGGAGCTTTAACGTGTAAAATAAAATAAGAATTAATCTGACTATTACAAATTATTTATCTGATGCACAATAATCCTATCTAATGCATTTCTAAAGAAACCTTATCCGATGCACTTCTAATATACTCTCATTATTATCTTCTATTTTTTTTCACCCTAAAATAATCTCTTTTTCCCTTTTTGGCGAGAAAAATTGTGGTTGAGAGCATTTCTTATATCTTTCTTTCTTCTTTGCACAACTTACCACACAACATTATACAATTCGTAGTTTCTTATCTGCGTGGGAAAAAACTGGTAGATTATATTGAGACAGAGGGAGTATTATTCTTGTTTGAAGACTGACACTAATTTATCTAGATTCAGAAAATATATAGAATAAATTCCACTTTTGGCCCTACTAGTTTTATCTCAATCGCACATTTAGTTCATGTCTTTTGCTTTGTACAAATTTGGTACTTGACTAATGTTTCTTGATCACTTGTAGATCTTCTATGACGATTATAATCACAAAAAGTACTACCACAAGAACCATATGTGGGTGAAAACACAATAGACATGTATCAAAAGTGATAAGAGCCAAAGATGTGGATGTATTGTAGAATTAGTGTGATACTTTTAAGACAAAAAGTGGAATTTATTCAAAACCATATTATCTCAGTTGTTAATTAAATAAATGCAATAAGTTTAATTTATGTTATTCGGTCATATGTTCTACTTTGACTACATTTTATTTATTAATGTTAATAAATTATTTTGAAAAAGTATTGTTAAAGTTGTCTCATCACAAATTGTCAAAATTGTGTCTCAAAAACTTGAAAAATAAAATGTTTTGAAATTGACATGTTTATAACTTTATATAATTCCTACGTATTTTGAGTTTTGACCCGTAGTTTTAAAATGAGGTGTGAAGGCTGACCGTGCCAGTGAGTGTGAAGATGCTGCTGCGTGACCAAATCCATAGTTTTGATGTACAGCTGCTTGAGAGCCGCCGGGCTTACGAAGTATGACATCAGCTTCCTCATCTGCTTCCCTTCCTCGCCGGCGCTGGTTGCCAGGCACACTCCCAGCAGCTTCTGCACGGAAGCCGGCCACCACGTCGCCACCAGCTTGTTCTCGTTGCTGAACAGGAACTTGTTCCCGGCCGGCCCGCTCAGCACAACCACCTTCTCGCCCATCAAGCTGGTCTTGAACACCCCCGACTTGTATTTCCTCACTCTGTCCTCCACAAATTTCTCCGACCTCCCTTCCCGGCTTAAGCGCAGGAACTCCAGAGATTCGCCGATCACCGGCCATCCCAAGCTGCCCGGAGGAAGATTCCGGGATCTTTTCTTGGTGTTGTAGGTAAAACGGGCGGTGGATAGGATGAGAATAGAGGCCAAGACTATTAGAACGCCTATCAACATTGAATCCATAAGTGTAGGATCGCTTCTAAGAATTTCATCCCAACATGGAGGAGGCATGGAGGAGAAGATATGGAGGCATGGAGAGTACTACCTCACCTATAAAAAGGAAGCTTATTGTCATCATATCAAAAAGCTAAGGGAGAAAATTGTGTGTAGAGTGTATAGGTTTGGGGATGGGTTTTTGGTATTGAGAAGGCTTGACTCCTATAATTCTCATCGAGAAGAATATTTCAATTCCAGTGATAATAGAGCAAGGTTGTACTTTCCTGACAATCTTCTACCCGAGTATTTGTTTTTTGGGAAAACTATCAAATAAGCCCCCGTACTATACCGAAAATGTCGATTAGGTTCTCGTACTTTACAAACACTCAATTAAGTCCTCGAACTATTAAAAAACGTTCAATTAAGCTCTTTCGGTCGGTAAGTAACCGGTTTCCCGGTTAAATGTAACCCGTTTCCCGACAGCCGCCGTTGCTGGGGTTCGAGCACATCGTCGCCGTCGTCGCCGTTTAACCGAGAAACCGGTTACTTACCGACCAAAAGGACTTAATTGAACGTTTTTCAATAGTTCGAGGACTTAATTGAGTGTTTGTAAAGTACGAGGGCCTAATCGACTTTTTCGGCATAGCACGGGGGCTTATTTGATAGTTTTCCCTTGTTTTTTATATATAAAAAAAATCTACTGGCCACAAAATTCTTGTTGGTTTTGTGTCTTTAAGCCAATTTCACATTCATGTGGGAGGATTGTTGAAAAATTAATATTATGGTCATTTTGAAAATATAATATGTAAGGGACGACCCACGACTTTATTTTTTATTTTAATAAGACTTAGGGAGTGTTTGCAATAGCTTAAAAAAAACACTTCTCAGCTTTTGGCTTAAAAATAGAGTTATTTACTAAATACTACCAATTTTTACTTTTTCTCGGCTTGCGTGTGAAAAGTGCTTTTCCCTTTTCTATTACACAAAAAGCATTTATTTTACCAAACACTACCAACTTTTACTTTTCAAAATCACTTTTTTCTCAAACACTATCAACTTTTACTACTAATCACTTTTTCCTTGCATCTCCAAAAGTGCTTTTTTTAAGCAGAAGCAGTTGCAAACACTCCCTTAGTCCTAACATATTGTATTTTGTGAGATGAACGTTTCCATAATATATGTGCAAAACCATTTAGAAATGAATGAGAAATTATCCTCCAATGTAACGTTCGTGGATGACTTGTTTGGCCCGCACTGCCGCTTCTGTCGTCCAGTTGCTACTTGTGTTACACGTAAATTCGTCTTAAGGAGACAACAATGGTTGGACTCTGTTCTATTTATTTCTTTTTATTTAATTAATGCATGCAGATTTATTGAATTTTGAATAACATCTCCTTTAGTTATAAAAATAACAAGAACAATAATTACAAATGAACAATGTTGAGTCGCTAATGAAGCAAACATTTTAAACTCCAATTGCATATTTGTTGGTTTTATGGGAAACCAACACCACCATTTGATGTGAGAGAACATAATTGACCGAAGACTAACCGCTCGACCTACTGGCATCATGATGTGATGCATCGTTGCGCTCACTAGTGAGGCTCTACGTTGCCGTAGTGAATTGTCGCCTTGTAGGAATGTTCCACATGAATCTACCTTTATTTCGAAAATATAGAGTAATTTGTTCCCTCACTTGTTTTCTCCTTCTGCCTTGTGTTCTATGTTCGTTTTTTTTCCTAAGCCGCCGTTTGATGTGGTGATTCTTTTAACTGGGATTTACTTAATTCAATTCAAGAAATCCCTAAGGCATGTAGGATATGGTATCCGTCGTTTCTTCGTGCAGCTGCTTTGAGCTAATCAAAATCGATCGTTGGCCTGGTTTTTCTTCTAGCGGCTAGAGTGTCCATTGTTTTTGTAGTTTTTTGTCGAACGATACAAGGAGGGAGGTAGAGATTGTTCGCGAACGTGAAAAGGGGACGGTGAGAGGGAGTGGTGTAGGGCAGGAACTGGATTCAATGGAAGAGTTGGTGCACCAATGGATGAGTCGGAGACATCGTCCACCTTCAACTATGACAAAGACGACGAAGACGAAGCTTTGCTGCACCGATGACATCGATAGAGCTCTTCGGAGATGGCTATAGAGCTCTGGAATATTATGGAGCTCTACAAAGACACAGACATGACATGTTATGCCATTGCAACTCGTCCTCCGCCGCTACAACTCGTCTTTAGTTCTTCTCTTTTCTTCTCGTCTGCAACCCTATCTTCTTCGCCGATTGGAGGTTGATTCGAAGGTGGGTTAGGGTTTCATGGCAATGGCATTGTGGATGAGGATCGGGTGCGACGGCGATGCGACGTTCCAGGGTGATTGCAGAGCGACCGAGGTTCCAGGGCGGTGGCGGTTGCTGGAAGAGGGCTTGGGAGGATGGGTTGGAGATAAGGGCTAGGGTTGACCTACTACTAGTGGGACAAGGTTTGGTTGGTGGGGCGGGGTAAAGCTGGGAGCATGGTGGAAGAGCGGCACGATGATGGTCACTGCCCTGGTGGGGTGGTAGCCGCCGACGCGGCGATGGTGGTCATTGTGTCTGATGATGGTTATTGTCACCGCTGACAGTGGTCATTGTCATTATCGCTGGCGGTGGTCATTGTCAATGTCACCGGCTGGATCGGTCGACTACGGTGGTCACTGCTTCGAAGGTTGATGCGTTGGAGGGTCACTATATTGGGTCAGATCACTACCAGATAAAGTCACAAGGAATTATGAGCAATTTAGAAACTTTAATGAGAATTTTAACATAAATTATCTTTTTTGCTCAAAAGCTTTATTTTAGTAATATTGGTGGATAAACCCTATTTTATGTACTAATTTTTAGTTGAATTTCGCCAACAATACATTCATGGTATGAGTTTGTACTACTATTATAGTATTATATACGGAGTAATTGCAAAATATTTTTAAACAAAAGTTCCTCCTATAAGGTCACATCAAAAAATTGATGCGCAAAGTAAGGGTCTGTTTGCAACAGCTTCTGCTTTTAAAAAAGTGCTTTTTTAAATGAAATGGGGAGAAGTGATTAAATAAAAGTTGATAGTGTTTGAGAAAAAAGTGATTTTGAAAAGTAAAAGTGGGTAGTGTTTGGTAAAATAGGTGTTTTTTGTGTAATAGAAAAAGTAAAAGCACTTTTGTCGCGTAAGCCGAGAAAAATAAAAGTTGTAGTGTTTGGGAAAATAAGTGCTTTTTTAAAGCCAAAAGTTGAAAAGTGCTTTTTTAAAAGCAGTTGCAAACCAACCCTAAGTAAGCTTGCCGATTGAAAAAATGAACGGTAGAGAAAAAAAGTATGAAGTCAACTTTCTATAAAACGTGGCCGACTTTCTACGGTGGTGCATCTTCCATACATGTGCACTAAGGCTGAAATAAGTATTTGGTGGTGCCTCTTCCACCCATATATGTGCACTAAGGCATACCGCTAATTCTTGGGTTTATTTGTCAAAAAGATGCGGATTTCACCGTGCCTAGTGAGAGTTCTCGAATTCGAAACCCGCTAGGCACCAATGGAGTGATCGAAGGGATCGAAACTCAATGGAGTGAATTTTAAGCCTGATTATTTCAGGCCCCCAGCCCCCTCCCCCAGACCCCCCTGGAGTAAAAAAAAATGGAGTATCATCAAACCATAGGTAAAAAGAAAAGAATCCTTATATCATACATCCGGGTGTATGTATATCCGGCACAACTAAAGAAGACAACCCAATAATTAATACTTGCCAAAAAAATTTGGGTGTCATATTTATAATTTTAGTGAGAAATTACGGCTTCCTTTAAATGGGCAATAGATTATTTTTAGTGACCATCTTATCTATTTTATTGAGAATTAGGAGGCTAATAGTGAGTGTCACGATCTCTGCTTCATATCTTTTAATTCTTTTTAATTTCTTTTTCTTATTTTTTCGTTTATAAGAACTTATTAAATTATATCTATAATACACTACTATGAATTTCAATATGCAAATTTAATATAATTTGATACTTTTGAAATATACAATACAAAATGTTCATTGATATGAAAATGAGCATACATAAATTACAAAATGTTCATTGATATGAAAATCGTAAAGTTTGTTAGTTTAACATAACGACTTTCATTGAGCATCAAACATACTTTATTGAAATGAAAATCATGGTTTCTATTAAATGAGAAATAATGAAGTTTTAATAAGCATCAAACCTATTATATCGAGTATTATTGAGCATTGTGAATTCTCTTCATAACTTCTGATATACTCTTTTTCTTATTTTTTTCTTTTATATAATTTTCTAAATTATATCTATAATAGACTCCTATACATTCCAATATACGAATCTAATTTAATATTAAACTTTTAGAATATGCATCAAGTAATTTTATTGATCATCAAAATAGTTTCATTGAGCATCAACTTTCCTCTATTGAACATTGAAACTCTACAATTGAGAATAAAATTTCTAGACCTATTGAGCATAAAAATTTTCATTAAATAGTCAGTCGTAATAGTACTTATCTTAAAACGTTATATTGATATACATTTCGTGTAAATATTATACTCATTAGGTATATCATAAAACTCTTTTTTACTCATTTTATAATGTTATACCAATGCTCATTTTTTTTAAAGTGATGCTCATATATGTATAACACAAAAATCATTTCTATAACTCACACATGTAACATAATCATTACAAATAATTTAGTATAAATCTTTCTTAACATTAAAATCTCTAGTATGCTCAAATATTATGAGAATACATAACCTATGAAATGAACAAAAAAAAATTAAAATGAATAATACACCAATATGAATGGCTATGTCATTTTAAAATGTCTTGTGTAATGGTCAGTTTAAAACGAGTATTACACTAATATCAAATGAGCATAGATAACTTACGAAATAAGTATCGAAAAATTTAAAAACTCATTTAAAATCTCTAGTATGTTTAAATATCAATTTGTGTGTGTTCAATTAATATTATATTCAGGTGCAACAAACAATAAGATATTTCATGAAAAGAGGAATGAATTTTCACTCCGAATTTTTTTTAAACAATTGGTAGACAAAAAATGTACTCTACTTTTCCTTGCTTTCTTTGAACAATTTAAGTTCCCGAAATGGGACTAAAAAAGTTCGAAAATTCCAAAATAGGACTGTCATGTTTTTATTCCCAAAATAGGACTAATTACTGCCAAATTTGGAAAATACTGCCATTTTTGAAGTCTGGTACTGCCAAAACATGGCAGTAATTAGTCCTATTTTGAGAATAAAAACATGGAAGTCCTATTTTGGAATTTTCAAACTTTTTTAGTCCCATTTTGGGTAATATCTCTTTATTCTTTTATTTAATTTATTTCATGCTATTCCTTACTAAATGTCCTATATCATTTAGTATTTTTAGTATTTTGGAAGACAAATAGGGTAAAAAAATATACTTTTCTTATCATAAATATGATAAAAAGAAAAATAAGTATTAATGATTCATCGCATAAGATCAGCTCAAATAGGGGTAACAACGCAGCTCATTTAAAGTCTATAGGAGTTTCTTCTCCCTGCAGTTTTTCTTCTTCAAGCTAACAAACCAGTCACAGAGTTTCCTACACACAACCCCACACACACACATATAATCAAATACAAAATCAATTCTTTGATAACACCACCCCGCTGCACCCATCCCCTCTCGGTTCATCGTTGAGGTCAAACGCAATACCTTCATTATCCTCCTCAAGGATTAAACCTTGATAATTTTGCACCAACTCATCCATTGAATCCAATTCCTTCACTACACCCCTGTAAGGTGTTAGAGACTGTATAACCAAGCCCTATCCGTCGATCCAAGTTTTTGACGAACAAGTTTTCCGTACAGTTTCCGTACAGTTTCCGTACAGATTGGGCCGTACAGATGTGGGCAACGCGCGTCCTAATTTAATTAGGGGTTATGTTTTACTCTCTATAAATACAACATCTCTCCCTTGTAATCCCTGGATCCGAAAATATTAATAACATTCCTGGCTTGGTAGCGCCCCCAGACGTAGTCATTCGTGGCGAACTGAGTTATCAATTTTTTTGTGTGTTCTTTATTGTTCTTCGCGTTGCGTGAGTTAATTCTTAACAACCCCCCAAACATCCCCTTTTCACCTTCTCCACCTCCCTCCTTGTATCGCCCGACAAAAGAACTACAAAAACAATGGACACTGTACTCTAGCCGCTAGAAGAAAAAAACGATCGATTTTTATTTGCTCAAAGCAGCCCCACGAAGAAATGACAGATACCAAACCCTACATGCCATAGGGATTTCTTGAGTTGAATTGGGTAAATCCGAGCTAAAAGAATCACCACTTCAAATGTCGGCTTAGGAAAAAAAACAAAACATAGAACATAGGGAAAAGGAGAAAACAAGTGAGGGGACCAACCAAAATATAATCTCATGTTTATTTTAAAATGCTAAAACTTTTTTATTTTTACTCTGATTTTTACAAAAAATATACTACCTTCGTCCAATTTATTTTGCAAATTAATTTTTTTGGTCAACTAATGTTAAAGTTAAATCACCCTTATTGATAAATAATTCAATTTTAATAAATAAAATTTACATATTTGGAAACTTCATGAAAATCTTTAACAAGTTGCAAAGTCTAAATTAAAATTTAATTAAGAATTGATATCCTAATTAATTTGGGACGGAGGCAGTATCATAATTCATAAATTCTTATTATCTTTCATGTGACACCAAAATATATCAAAACTCACAATTTTTTATTATCTTTTATATGACACCAATGTTGCATATATAAAAATAAAAAAAAAATTCTATTAATTTGTCCAGTTTAGGATCGTTTTTACCATGCCCACAATTAATCGGAAGTGATAGCTTAGAATAAAACTACACAAAATCTATCACTTTTATTTATTGTTTTATTCTTTGTGCTATAACTTATGCAGTTTTATAATCTATCACGCCGAAGTAATAGTGTGCATATGTTAAAGAACGATCACAAACTACACAATTAATAGAATTTCTTTTTTATTTTATTTCATATATTCAAAATTGGTATACTATCATAGGAAAACTAATAAAGAGTTATAAATTTTGATATATATTTTTCTAACAATCAGAATGCAGATAAAAAGATACTTCGTATAACACATGAAAAAATAGATGTTTTTTGAAGTATTAATTTTTTTTTATATATTCGATATTGGTATCATATGAAAGATAATAAAAAGTTGTGAAATTTGATAATTTTTTTTGTAACAATCAGAGTACAAATAAAAAAGTTGTAGCACTTTAAAATAAACATGAGATTTTATTTGGTGAGACCCCTAGCTCATTTTCTCCTATGCGCCTGCGTTGTTACGTGCATTAGTTGTTTTTCTCCTAAGCCGCCATTTGAAGTGACGGTTCTCTGATCTTAAGTGGGGTTTAGCCTGGCAATATTTTGGAAAATACTTTTAACGCGACCTTAATTTGGTAATATTTTTTTTATTTAACATTATTTGAAAAAACAAAACTCGTGGAAACCTCTAGTCTAACTTAACTATAAAGTTCTATTGTTAAATGACAATCATAACCTTTTTAAAACCAATTTTTGATAAGGAGTATAAACTCTCCAGTTAATAAATCACTCTATATTTCCGAAATAAAGAGTGAAATTGGATTATTTCTTACACAACGGAAGTACACCCTTGATATTATATCTGAAACAGGTCTTCTTGGAGCTAAACCAGCCACATCTCCTATTGAACAAAATCACACATTATTGCGTGCCACCACTGATGTTCTTTTAGATCCCGAGCCTTATCGACGCCTTTTGGGAAGACTTATTTATTTAGCAGTCACTCATCCTGATTTGGCCTACTCAGTGCATATTTTATCTCAATATTTGCAACAGCCACGACAAGAACATTCAGATGCTGCTTTAAGGGTTGTCTGATATCTGAAAGGTTCTCCGGGTCAAGGGATCCTCCTTCGAGCCAATAGTCCTCTAACTCTCAAAGGATGGTGTGATTCTGATTGGGCGGCATGTCCCCTTACTTGACGTTCTTTAACTGGTTGGATTGTTTTTCTGGGCCATTCTCCAATTTCCTGGAAAACTAAAAAACAACATACTGTCTCACGCTCCTCCGCAGAAGCCGAATACCGCTCCATGGCCGCCGCTACTTGTGAATTAAAATGGTTGAAAGGTCTTCTTCTCAGTCTCGGCGTTAATCACTCTGAGGCTATTCCCCTATTTTGTGATAGTCAGTATGCCATTCACATCGCACGAAATCCGGTGTTCCATGAACGTACCAAACACATTGAAGTTGACTATCATTTTGTCAGGGATGCTATCAATGATGGTGTGATCTCCCCTGTTCATGTACCCACTACTTATCAACTGGCGGATATATTTACCAAAACATTAGGAAAAACTTTCATGAGGAGAAATCGTGGCTCAGCATGTGTGCACCGAAGAACAGCGAGCTGATATACTCACCAAGGCATTATCAAGAATTAAATTTGCAGAAATGTGTGAGCTGCTTGGAGTCAAAGATCTCACCTGATCAAGTTTGGATTAAGGGGGAGAATGTTGGAATTAGTCCAAACTTGTTCCTAAAATCTTGAGCATAACCCATGATCCTATCTTATTGCTTAGTTGGTTACATGGCCGGTCCTAGGGGGAGGGCAGCAGGGGCGACCGCCCTAGGCCCGAAAAAAAGTAGAAAGAAAATTAGGCCCAAGTTTTTTCTTTATATGTAATATGTAATATGAGTAGGCTTCTTTTTTTATTTATAATTTCAATTAATTAATTAGGCCTAACGTGTAGTTTTTGTTGACAATTTGAGAATTTAAAACATAAGTAAAAAGTCTTGAACAAAGCTAGACAAGTTTTTAAAAAGAATATAAATTTAATTTTATGGTTGTAAGTCAACACATTTGTTGTTGAATCAATAAAAGCACATCTCTTCATATCTTTTTGGAGTTTTTACGAGAATATTACTAAAATAAAACTTATTTACATAAATATGACTATTCATTACTACAATGTAGTGCTGTGGTAACTAAAGTTCAAAACTTGAACATAAATTACTATGATTTCATTACTACTCTAGTAATGAATCATATTTTTGTAAATTATCTTTATTTTGGTCATATTTATGTAATTATTTCTATCTTTTTAGCATTTGATTTTTTATTCTTTTAATTACAAAATTACCAATTTATATTATTGTCTTTGGGCTGCCGGTGCCTCCCAATTCTCAAACATCATCCCAATTATCTATTATGCCTCAAAAAACTTAATAGATTAGCAATTTTAAACATTGCACATGTGATCTTGGAAAAGATTGATTATAAAGCAATCATTTATGGTTTTACTTCACAGTGTTCTTTTTGTGATACGTGTGTACTTTTGTCCAAAAATGCAATTCAAATTAAATAATATATGAAGGTAAATTTTATCTTTAACCTTTATTAGATAGTTGTAAGGAGAATTCCTGAAATAGGAGTAATTTTTTTTAGAATTTCAAAATAGCACTGTCATGTGTTTATTTTCTTAATAGGAGTAATTACTGACATGTTCCGAAAATACTACCATGTGTAAAATATGATACTACCAAAATATGACATTAATTACTTCTATTTAGAGAATAAAAACATGATAATCTTAGTTTGGAATATATAAACGTTTTTAGTCGTATTTAGAGTAATTTCTTCTAGTTTTACTATACTCCGTAATTTTACATTAAGTAAGTATAATTTACTGTTTGTCTTGAAAATAAGGCCAAAATAGATATCGCCCATAGGCCCAAAACTGGACAGGACCGGCCCTGGTTGGTTAGTTTGTTTTTCCTGATTTTTAGAATAGTGGGTAGTGCTCGGTTAACTAGTTACTTCTCTTTATTTAAATAGCAGCAGCTTTTGTGATTAAAATGTAGTCTGGAGTATCCTCTTTTGTAAAGTATCGTTGTTATCACTTTAACATAAGCACCAGAGAGTACTTTTCCTCCTTGCCTTTAAAGTGTTTGATTAAATGCCTCAGTGAGATTTTTCCTTCAAATTGCATTTTTCAGTTTGTAGAAATCCTGGGCTGCATACAACACGGTGTGTGGCAGGGTGTGCAGTGGCTTTTTGAAAATAATAGTTTTGTTTCTTGCCGAGACAAATCCAAATCCAACGATATAGCATATTTCAATTCCGTGCCCAATTGATGTTCTGTATAATTGTATGGTGCGTCATAAAAAGTGAAGAATGAAGTTGGTAATTAAGTTATTCACAAAAAAAAAAGCATATTTCAATTTCGGGCCAAGCTGAAAAACACGAATTTTCTGGCCACTAGTTTTTTTTCGAAAAAAAAATACTTCATCCGTTCTTTTTAATTTCAACGGTCCACTTTTCACGTTTGCCAACGCACAAGTTTGACAATTAATATCTTTTATTCCTTATTAGTAAAAAAATAACAAATTCATAGTATGAAAATTAAAAATGAGAGCAGTTTAAGTTTTTTTTTTAAATTTAATTTATAATACATCAATAAATAAAATATAGTCAAAGTAGAATATGTGAATAGTACAAAAAAAAACGGAAGTTGTAGAAGATTGTCTCCAAAGTACAACCTTGTTAGAATTGGAATATTCTTCTTGAATAAAATTATAGGAGTCATTCAAGCGGCCCAAGCCTACTAAATACCAAAAAACCAACCCCAAACCTATACACACTTGCTCAGTTGCTCTTATTGGAAATCATTCTACACACAATTTTCTTCCTTTTTGTTATGATGACAATACGCTTCCTATTTATAGGTGAAGTAGTACGTACTCTGTGCCTCCATATCTTCCCCACCATGACTCCATGTTGGGATGAAATTCTTAGAAGTCCTACACTTATGGATCCAGCCTTGATAGGGGTTCTAATCAGAGGCGGATCTGGGTATAGGCCAGGCAGGGCCTAGGCCCAACCTCAAAAAAAATAAAATTAATAGTATATATAGGTATTATATTATATATATTGTTGTTAAGTAATGGTATAATTACAAAGAAATCCAATAAGTAACCAATTGTCATCTTAGCGTAGTGGAAGCAGACCAACGCATGTAGCCTTGACATCTTGAGTTCGAAGCTCATGTTGAGCATTGTTTTTTAACTTTGTAATAATGGGTGGTGTAAAAAAATCATTTTTTTCCTTCTAAAATCTCTCTCTCCCACGCCTAAAAAATGAAAGAATTCTTCCTTCAAACATATATACTATCTCCCTTAATACTAATATATTGTGAGTAAAAAATTAATTTTTGGTCTTGGTAGGTGAATATTAGTTAAATATATGTATAGGCTTGAGGTGCTTTTTGTATTCAACAAAATTCTTAATACTGTTATATATTTAATTATTTTTTTCTTTGACATTTAAGTTGCAACAACTTCTATGTTATACTCCCTCCGGTTTTATTTAATCTTCACACTTTGACTTCACACAAAATAAGGAAAAAAAATTGACTTTACTGTTTAGGGACTTGAGTACACTGTTGAGACACTGTTTGACACTGTTTGACACTGTTTGGCACTGTAGAGACACTGTTTGGCATTGTTGAGACACTATTTGACACTGTTTTGAAGTAGATTTCTTTGCCAAAAAAGGAAATAAGGAAGTGTGAAGTTTATTTTAGACCGTCCCAAAAACGAAAGTGTGAAGTTCATTAAAAACCGGATGGAGTATTGGAAAATAAAATTGTCAAATAACATACTATTGTAGTACATGTTGACAATTTTTTGCAATATACTTTATTTAAATAAATTTTGGCCCCACCTGAATTGCAATGCTAGATCCGCCCCTGGTTCTAATCGTCTTGGCCTCTATTCTCATCCTATCCACCGCCCGTTTTATCCACACCAAGAAGAAAAGATCCTGGAATCTTCCTCCGGGCAGCCTCGGATGGCCGGTGATCGGCGAATCGGTGGAGTTCGTCCGCTTAAGCCGGGAAGGGAGGCCGGAGAAATTCGTGGCGGACAGAGTGAGCAAATACAAGTCGAGGGTATTCAAGACTAGCTTGATGGGCGAGGCGGTGGTTGTGCTGAGCGGCCAGGCCGGGAACAAATTCCTGTTCAGCAACGGGAGCAAGCTGGTGGCGTCGTGGTGGCCGGTCACCATACAGAAGCTGTTCGGAGTATGCCTGTCAACTAGTAACGGCGAGGAAGCGAAGCAGATGAAGAAGTTGATGTCATACTTCTTAAGCCCGGCTGCTATCCAGCAGCTCTACATCACAAAAATGGATTTTGTCACGCAGCAGCATCTTCACACCTACTGGCACGGTCCGCGATCATTTAACATTCATTTACTTTTTTCTTACTTAGCTCAACCATATACATTATTATATTTTCACTCTATAATCACTTTTATAAATTCTGATTTAAATCAAGCCGGGAAGAATTTTATAGGACGGAAGGCATATATTATTCTCAATCGAGATAAATTTCACTTGAAACAAAGACGATACTCCATTCGTCTCAATATAATATATTGAAGATAAAACCCGTTTTGTCTTGTTAGATGGATATTTATAGATGGATATTTAATTATTTATAGATGGAAACAAACAATTGGGGATGATTATTCCTCTAACAAAAAATTTCATTGACTTCCCTGAGATTTGATGTATTATCACTCTCACTCCTGCATTATAAAACATGTACTCTTACATCATATCCTTTAATGATAGTTAAGTAACTTTTAATTTATGTTTAGAGAAATTTATAGATATAGTTTCGTCATTTTTTATCGTGTCCTCTTTTAATGACATAATAATTTTCAATCACATATGTGATCCAATAATTAATAAATATATCCATAAAATTATAGATATAGATCCGCTAAAGACTCTTCTTCCACTGGAAATCGAACCTAATAAAACCAAAAACTTACCTTGCTCTAGATAGTTCCCTTTATGCCTTTGGATTTGAAAAATAACTTAATTGAAAAATGCCGACCAAAACATGCTAAGATTGACCAAAAATGAGAGAAGCCAACCGAAATTAATCGGAACTAACTCTAAAGTATATTTTGGAAAATAAATTTAATTTTTTGGTCTGTTATTGCACCTGATTTAATTTTGTATGGGAAATACTTACTTTCATGATTTACATTATCAGCGGATAAGGTCCAGGGACCAGAAAATAAGGTTTTAGGCCAAGACCGAGACGGGAGTAGCAGAAAAAAGTCTCGGGCCTCACTTTTTGGGTTAGGGACCGGTCGGTCCCGATTCCGGTCATTTTTTTTTTGCATTGAAATCATTGTGGGGCATTATTTTAAAACAGATGAAGGTTCATTTAAAAGTTGAAAAAGAAGTGGGGAGGGAGACATAGGATTTAAAAATATAAAAAAATAAATAAAATCGAGAGCAGACCTAGATTGGATGGGAGACCGGGGCAAGAAATATAGGTCTCAGGCCTCCGTCATTTTTTAGCATCAACCGGTTTGGGTCCGGAACCGACCCAAAAAGGGAATATTATTTTTGTCTAGGTCCGTGTCTACCACTAATTCACATTTAAGCATGATCATATTTTGTCAAATATTATTTCACAAGTTATTATTATACGTATAATGATCTCATTTTGAAAGAGTGTGTAAAATGAAAATTAGAAAAGTTAGACGGTTCTATTTTTATGATAAATTTTTAGAATGGTGAATGTGAGAACCAAAATTTATTTTAGAGTCAATTTTGGCTAATTTTGGTTGGTTCGTTTTAATTTTGATTAATTTTATCACGTTTCAATCAACTTTTTTCAATTCAGTCATTTTTATCGTCTTTTGTTTTATTAAGTTTGATTTACGGAGGAAGAGTTTTTAATTTGAACAAGTTTATTAATTATCTTATCACATTTGTGATAGAATAAAAGTACTGATAGAGTTGTATTTTTATTATGTATTATTTCTATTTTCACTAGTTTTATTTGTTGTTGTTTGCGAAATTATACACTTTTGGTGTAATAGTTTATTTTATTAGATAGATGTAATTTGTTTAGATTAAGATTATTCTGAGCTTAAAACGGGTCAAGATCATCCAAAGGATCAAGATTGGACCCCAAAAGATCAAGGAAAGTGCAAGGGGACGAGATAAAAAAGAAGATTGAAAAAATATTTCATATACACGATAGGGTATAGGCAATACCCGATCGGGTATTGAGTTGATTTGGGTGTCAAAATCAGAATCTGGAGAGACAAAAAAAACGTGCAGGATTTTGAAGATTTGACTCATACCCGACCGGGTATGCCTAGAAAAGTGACTTATTACCAGGAAACTGCCTGAAATACCCGATCAGGTACCCTATATACTCGGTCGGGTACACCACCCTGCCACCTCCAAACACCTATAAATACACCTCTTTTCCTTCACAATAAAATCACCAATTCACATACTCTCTTAAGCTCAGTTTAGAATAGTTGTTTCTTTATATTTTCTGGCATGTTTAGTCTCCAAATGAGGAGCTAAACTTTCATTTCTTGGTGTTGCTCTTGAAGCTTGTTGGTTATTAAAGTTAGGAGTTATTTTCTTAACTTCTTCCCTTGAATATTAATTCTTCCCTTAATCTATCTCTATATTAATGTTGGGGAGTGTTGCTAAGATGACAATAAGTTAACATCTCGACATTAATTACTACTAGAAACGATCAACGAACCGATGGTTAATCGTTGATGGTTTCACAAGTAAGTAACTTCGGTTTATTATTGCACAGTCGTGGTTAATAAACTTAAGAGGGATAATTTTGTTGGTTAAACCGAAACTGTTGTGTTGAGGTTATCAATCTCAATTGATTTCATCAAGGAGTTAAGAGATTAAATGCTACTATCAAGTCGGTATATGACGGTGTTCTATACTTGACTAATAGTAAGGGTTATTAATGAACGGTCGTTGTTAATAACTATCCTCGATGAATTGGAGATACTCCTCGATTGAGTATTCGATAGGGGATAAGTTATAGATATAACAAGGATCGACTAAATATATCAACAAGTGGAAAATAGCAAAACCAAGTCTCTTTTATCTCATTAATTTAAATCATATAAGTCGTTCATCTTAGTGTTTACTTAAATAAAATCACTCAATTCCAAAACCCCCATTTTATTTACTAGTTTTATAAAAAGAGAATTATTCCTTTTCATGTGGATACGAACTCTACTTCACTATACTACGTATTAGTGCTAGTATTGAATTTATTTTGGCGCACCGTGACAAAGTGCTCGTCAAACATTAAACTTGAACATCATAAAAGGTTGCAGAACTATATCTATAATTTGAAACAATGGCACCGTTATTAGTCCCTGACTTTCTAATTCCAAAAACATGTCAACTTTTTGATTTCCCCAAAAAGTAACTGGCTCTTTCGCGTGAGAACGAAAAGTCGCAGATCTACGCACATTGTATGTCCATCGGCTCCACCATTTCCCAGCTTCTTCTCCGGCGGCTCCCTGGCCATATCTTCTCTCCTTCTTCTCCACCTATCAGCCTTGCACCACCAGCCGTCAAGTCATTTTTCTTCTCCGCAGTCAAGTCATCTTTCTTCTCCGTAGCTCCTCAGTCGTCCTTGGCACCTCCGTCGGCCATAGCACTTCCGCAGTTGCCCATCTCACCGCCACAATCCGCCACCGCCTCCATATCGTACCGGCTCCATCTTCAATCGCCGCCTCCGTTGGAATCTGACGCCGCCGCCTCTGCCGGCTTCCAGGTCGCCCGCTCTAAATATTCTTCGCTATAGCCTCGCTTCCGATGCCCACGGAGTCGGGATTTCAAATCTAATTTTCAGATCTGGGTTCGTTTTGAGGCCGGAAGCTATGGTGTGGTTTGTGTGGCTAGGATGCTGTGTGTCTCAGGTGTAGTGGGGCTGGGGCGGCCGTTTCGACGGTCAAGCACAGTGGTGCGGTGGTGATTAGCCAATGCTGAAGGTTGGGGCTGAGGTTTGGGTTTGACGGCTGGCTGTGGAGATGGTGGCCGATGTGTGTGGTGGGGATTGGGCGGCGCTGGAGTGGGTTAGGCTGTGGCAGTGGACTGTGGAGGGAAGAAGGGGAGGGGGCTAGGTTGGGGTAGAGGGCATAGCATGTTTCAACGACAAGGGTGGTGTCTTGTGGTGGGCAGCGCAGCGGTGTCGATGGAAATTTTCACCGGAGATATCGACGGAAAATTTTTCTGCCCGTTAAAGTGACATGTTTATCCGATAGTGACATTCATTAGTTACATGAGAATATTATAGTGACGTTTATTAAGTGACACGAAAATATTACAGTGATGTTTGTTAAGTGACTAAAATCGACAATGACATCATGTTTTCCAAAAATATGACCTTCTTAATCACTTTTTTGTCCTTATAAGAAAATGTTCACTTTTTTGAAAATTGATTAAAGTTTAGTAATATTCAAGGTAAAAACCCCTATAATTTTCTCTAAACATAAATTAAATTATTTAATCATCAATAAAGGATAGGTAGGGGTAAGAGTAATTTTTATACTCTTTACCTGCAATTGTGCCCGTCTTGTTTTTCTAGAGTCACCGCCCCATTATCAAGTTATCAACCAAATACGAAGTATATATTTTCAAATCGTAATATAATACTCCGTATGATGTAAGAGAAATTTGCTGCCGGTAGGATCAAATCCTACCTCTTTTACAAAAACAAGACTACCTAATGTTTTTCCAATTCGTATTACCTATTTAGTTCTAGATTAGAAAACCTATTTCTAACTTTCCAAATTTGCCCTTCAGTTTTAAGAAGCAAAACAAAAAAATCTTCGCCTCTAATCATCGTCATCTTCCATGTTTCATTTTTTCTTCCGAATCGTTCCTCAGGGAGGTCGTCATCGCCGGTAACCTAAACACACACAAAGGCCAAAAAATCAATTTTGCAGCAAATCACGTCCATGGAGAAACTACTCCTACCGTTCCTATTTGGATTCCAGCTTCTCCCCCCCCCCCCCCCCTTATTCCCCCTATTTCCGTGAAATTGAGTTCGATATCCTCCCTAGATGATTCTAATAAGGCCATTCCTCCCAATTTCAAGATCAAGTTCAATGTCCTTTGAGTTTTACGTTACCTGCTCTGCTATTAAGCTATTATCAGAATTTATTGTCTGTTTAATGACTACTTACTGTCTATGTATTGTCTGCTATTGAGCTATTGTTAGAACTTATTGTCTGTTTACTGACTACTTACAGTCTATGTATTGTCTAGTGTTTGCAAGTTTGATTTTGGATCTGGTTTCTTCAAAAGTTTTACAGAGTACCTGATGGCCTTGTGAAAATATGAAATAGAAGTTCGAAATTAGCAAAATCAATGGCCAGAATTTAAATTGATATTTTCATATTGCAAAAACTTTTAAAAAATCATTTTTCAAAACAAATAAATTGAAATGAATAAAAAAATTAGATCTAAAACCTTGAGATAACCCATCATTGAAGTCTCTCATTTTTTGAATCTAAGAAATTCGGATCTAAACAGCAATTTTTATTTTCAATCTCAAAATTGAACAAATAAAATCAACAAAAGAGTTCAAAAGAGCTCAGAGATGGAGAAAACAGAGTACTAGGAAAAGGAGGATGAGGATATTAGGAGTAGAAAGAAGATGAAAAAGAAGTAGAGGAAGAAGAGGAAAAAGAAGAACATGAACACTTACTTGTGAATCGTCTTCAGCCGGTGGCTAATTTGGGGAGAAAAACCGAAGCCCATACTACATGGGAGAAGAAGATACCGAACCAGAGAAGGGGATGGCAGGAGGGAGAAGAAACGCAGAAGAAGATACGGAAGCAGAGAGGGGGATGGCAGGAGGGAGAAGAAACGCGATAGATAAGAGGGCTGGGAAAAGAAAGCCGGTGCAGGAAGAAGAAAGGGCGGTCAAGGGTATTGTGGTCAAAATAGGCATTGTTTAGTACTACGCTTACTTCTAGTCCTAGTTTTAGAAAGTTATTATGATTAAGTCTTATTTGTATAAATCTCCCATGATGTAAGCATTTACTTGAGTATACTACAAAATTACAGTGTGCATTTATTATCATCGATGTACATATTCACTTAAGTATCATTAAAATATATTTATGAACTTCAAAATAATACTCCGTATGAGAGAACCACTATTTCTAATATACTTCTTTCGTTCTTAAATAAATGCAACGGTCAACATTTCACACTTGCCGAGACACAACTTTGACCATTAATATATATAATTTTGTATTGTAAAAAAAATTAAAAAATTATATTTTGAATATTTACAATGAGACAAATTTAACAAATGCATTAATAAATAAAACGTAGTCAAAGTAGAACATGTGAATAGTGTTAAATTCAACATGTTGCATTTATTTAAGAACGGAGGAAGTATGTGTTTGTAAATTGTAAAGATGGTTGTGTACTAGTATTTACGTCCCACTGACATCGATAGATGAGGAAGTGGTGCGGTTATTAAGAAAAATGAGTTTATATAGTTGATATTGAGTTGATAAAGTAAGAAAATATCAAGAATTATTTAGAACCGCACAAATTTTACCAAATTTAGTGTGGGACAATCTTAGTGGGGGCGGATCTAGAAAGAAATATGAGATAATCTTCGCAGAATGTAGTGAGTAGATTTAATCTCTCTATACACACATATATTAAACAATAGATATATGAATTTAATAGTTAATGCCGTAATGGTACAACCCTATTTAATAGAATTTAATAGTTAATGGAATTAAAAAATGAATAGTACAACATCATGTTATTAAGCACCGGGATTCCGTGCTAAACGATTAACCTAATAGGAGAAGTAGTACAATACTTTATTGAGTATATGTTGGTTTGTATCTTTATATGTAGCCGTTGTGGATTGTATAACACATTTTACATTATTGACAAGAAACAAGGTAGTAGTGTGGGGTGATGGGTGACTACATCTAGGATTGTGACTGTTGTTATTCATGAAAATGTAGTAGATATTTTTTACTTTGGGCGGGTTACCACAGTTAATCATTTAACTAGAGAGACACACTACAAGCATATGAGGAATTGAATATGAATATCATCCCTATAAACACACATAGAAACAATACTCCCTCTGTCCTTAATAAGTTTGTCATCTTTTTTTTTAGTTGTCTCAAAAACTTTGTCTCTTCCTCGTTAATCACTTGTTATGTAGTTCATACGTACTATTTCCCTCCCCTACACAAATCTCAACCATACAGGTTTTACTTTGTTATTCTTCGTGTCAGATAAAAATGACGAAGTTACAACGACGAACGGTGGAGTAATAAGGGAAAATTCCCGAAATATGAGTAAAAGCGTTTGCGTTTTACAAAATAGGACTGTCATATTTTTATTCCATAAATAGGAGTTATTAATGCCAAGCTTTAAAAATATTGTCATGTTTAAAGTCTGCTACTGCCAAAACATGGCAGTAATTATTCTTATTTTTGGAAAAAATGATAGTCGTGCTTTGAAATACTTTTTAGTCTCATTTAAGGCAATTTCCTAATAAGTATTGTAGTATTTATTAAGCCTTAAGTATTAGTCATCTTGTTTTTCCACATAACTTTTATTTTCTTGATTTATTTTTGTACTGGTGAAAGGAGTAGTAATAGTAAGAGCAATATGATTTTTGAATTTTGACAGTTTTATTGGGATGCTCCAAATACACATCTCGATAAGACTTTTTTCCAAGACCCGATGAATTTTGACCCATTGAGATTCGAAGGACAAGGACACCCGCCTTACACATACATCCCCTTTGGAGGAGGGCCGCGGATGTGCATTGGTAAAGAATTTGCTCGGTTGGAGATACTAATTTTTTTACACAATCTCATTAGGAGATTTAGGTGGAGCTTACTTGTGCCAGATGAGAAAGTGCAATATGATCCCATGCCCACTCCGGTTGAAGGTCTTCCTATTTGTCTTCATTCCCATAAATTATGAAAGGGTACTTCCTGAATGTAAAGAGAAAGATATGTGAAATAATATTATGTTCTTATCTTGTTTTATAGAACTTTATAATTCAATAAACATAATGATCCTCGACTAAATTTTATTTTTATTTCTGATTTTTGTGATGGTTTTATTTGTACATTTTGTATAATATGTTATAAACATGTCTAAAGTTTTACATTCTTTGCATGAGCAACACACATAAAATCGAATAAAATGAATATGTCGCTCGTTTTTTTAACCCCGGAAGGCCAACCACCAAAATCAGTGGGGTAAATGCCGGGGGCATTTACCAGATTTTATTTAAAAGCTAAAAATACAACTTGGGGGGGCTAGACCTGACCCAAAAGAACAACAAAAACTAAAAACAACAATAACCAAAAACAACATCAGTAAAACCAAGCAACATTGAAACAGAATTAATTTCTAAGATAAGGAAGGCCAAATAATAAACTTTTTTCACTGGGTCCGGAAGATCAGAAGCCTGATTAAAGATAACCAGCTGATCTGGATTGAGATGGGCAAACTTATCCGCAGCCCAATTCGCCTCTCGTAGAACACGCCTGAAGGACATACACAGTCGCTCGTAAATAAAATAACATGAGGGTTTTGATGCGATATTCAATATCTTATTCTTGTACATTGAAAGTGTTGTCATGCATACACAGTCATTACGCTTTTATAAATCACTCATAGAAGATTATCTAGCATATACACTGACTAAACGTTCATACATAAGCAGGTGAAAGACAGCTGGTGGCGGACCTAAATATTTATATTTTGGATGTTCAAAATTACACGTTTTCCCTTAAAATACTACGTAGTAATAAAAAAATTAATACTCTAATTCAAACATATATATTCCCGTTTTTTTATATTTTTGTGTGTTCGCATGAACACTCTTGCATTGAAGAGATCTGCCACTGAGTCAACGGTAGTAGGACTAAGCAAAACCCGACCCAATATATTTGATCCCCTCGAATAATATCTGATTGGATATGGATATCTGAACCGACAACCCATATCTAAAGTTTTGACAGCTATGGGCAGGTACCGGGTGGTGGGTAGGGTTTATAAATCCTGAACCCGATCCGCCCAAATACCCCAAATACCAAAACGACGTTGTTTAGCGTCACACACGCACGCACACACATACACATACACACACACACACACACACACACACACACACACACACACACACACACACACACACTTATACCTCTGCTAACCGGCCTAACCCTATCTGCCTCTTCGATCAGTCTTTGGCTCTTCGCTCTGTCCTCTCTCTTCCGTCTTCACTCTTCAGACCTTCTTCAATCACAATTCTAGCCATTGTTTTTGGTGTTTTGGTCAATCTAATGTTCTGAAATCCTATTTGGTGGAAGCTATCAAATGAAACCCTATTTGGTGGAAGTCGTTCGTTCGAAGTCTGAAACCCTGTTTCTTGGAAGTTCTTAACTCTAACTCCCTAAGTCCTAATCGTAGTCTATCTCATCATCTCTGAAGTATTTATAACTACGGTTTTGTTGAGAATTTCTTATTTGTTACAGTGTTAATGTTGATTTAATTGATTCATATAAATGATGTAATTGTATTGTGGATTTGAGGAAGCAAATGACCTTGATGAATAGATGATGATGATGATGATGATGATGATTGTATTTGAATATTTGATAAATTGATAGTATGATGATGTTGATGATGTAATTCATGTTTAATACCATTATACATTTGATGAGTGATTATGAATCTATGATGATGTTGATGAATTCATGCTTGATACTCTATTGTTGTGAGTTTGTGACTAAGTTTTGGTGAAATACGAATCCTCATTCCTGACTGAATAAGTGTTGTATATCTGAATTTTGAGTACTAAATTGTGCATATTTTAAATGTGAACTTTGAGTATTGTAAATGTGCGATTAGAACATTATTTATTGTGTTCAATTTAATTGTAATTATCTTTTGAGTTTTTTAGATAAATATTATTACCAATATTCTTTGGAGTTACAAAAAACTGACTAACAATAAGGAACATGTTCTGGAGCATGGGAGTAAGGTAGGCCATGAGGTCATATTTTTGTTAGTGGGGCTTAAAGTGGTTATATTTGTGTAATTTTTTCTTATCTTTTTTATTAGATTAGTATCAGTGGGCTTTATAATTAAAGTGGGCTAGCTAATTAATTCAGAGAGGAGTGCGAGTTTCCTAATTCTAATAGGAAGTTTGATTCTCTCTCCTATAAATATATGTAGAGGTTCAAACTATTCCAAGAGTTCACACATTATTCTATTGCACGTATATCATTCTTTTGAGCTCTCTATTTTATTCTCTCTTTCTTTCTTTCTTTCTTTCTTTCTTTCTTTCTCTCTCTCTCTCTCTCTCTCTCTCTCTCTCTCTCTCTCTCTCTCTCTCTCTCTCTCTCTACTTTACACGTATATCATGTATTCACTAATTTATCTTTATAAATATACAATATTGATTGTTGATTGATATTCATCTTCTACATCTTTTCTAGAAATTTATTTTGGGATAATTTGAGTTTGCACCCCACATTATTATCTAAATTGGACTTTGCACCCCGTTTTAAAAATCTTTGTTTTTGCACCCCAACCTCATATGAAAAGACAAAAATGCCCTCAATCAGGAATATGTTGAAGGTCAACAAAATTGTTAAAAGAGGGGCATTTCTATCTTTTCATATGGGGTTGGGGTGCAAAAACATAGAGTTTTAAAAACGGGGTGCAAAGTCCAATTTAGACAATAATTTGGGGTGCAAACTCAAATTACCCCATTTATTTTTAGTGTTAATCGACTGTTGAGCATGGAAATTCACATGTGACAAAGTTGTATGCCTTATGTTTGAATATGCATATGTGAATGATGATGATGATATGGAGCCTCATGCTTGTTTTGAACTCTTAAAGTTGTATGCCTTATGTTTGAATATGCATATGTGAATGATGCTGGAGCCTCAGACTTGTCCTGAATTCTGAAAGTTGTATACCTTATGTTTGAATATGCATATGTGAATGATGATGGAGCCTCAGGCTTGTTCTGATTTCTGAATTCTGAAAGCTATACGCCTTGTGTTTGAATATGCATATGTAAATGATGATGAAGCCTCAGACTTGTTCTAAATTCTTAAAGTTGTATGCCTAATGTTTGAATATGCATATGCTTGAATATGCATATTTCACCAAAATATATAATATAAAACCAAACGTATGACTTAATTCATATAAGTCATTAGTCCCATTAAGATTGTCTCATCTTTCCTTTTAGATCTATCCCACTATAATTGCCTCATACCAAATTTGGTATAATTTATGTGATTCTTCATTATTCCTACTTTATGGAGATGACGCCGGCGCATGGGGGCGACCGCAGCGACGGGGGAGGCGTGTGCCGCGGAGATTGGGGCAGCGGGTGCCGCATCGACGGGGACGACACGTGCCGCGGCGACGGGTTAATGGGTATAGTATTTAAAATATGAGTAGAAAGCTAGGGTTTTATAATATCAATCGAAGGGCATATTATGGTAAAAAGAAATGTAAGGGCAAATTAGTCCATTAAAAATATTTATTTATTTATTAGATATTATGAATTTAAATAAGGAGTATTATATTATGTTGGGAAAAACTAATGAGAGCGTGTATTGGAAAAATGGATGAGTTTTAGTCATTAATTTTCTCTTAATATAATTAATAATATTAACAACCATCCTCGTTTTCTTATTTAATTTTATTTGCTCATATGCATATAATTGAGTTATATGATTCTCTATTATATACTACGCACTACCTCCGTCCCATTATAAGGTTCCCGTCAACTATTCACATGGTCAACTTAAATCATTTTTTATCTTTTACTTTATATATCAATTTTTTTATCAAAGTTACATTTTTTATCAGGTTTTGTAGCAGTTTTAATGTAGTTTCTTAATATGTAAATTTTATTTGCTAAAAATAATCAGGGTGTGAACAGGGATTAAGTTACTTTATCGTCAGTCAAGCCATACATTTGGTCTTATAGTATTTATTTAGTTATTTTTTATAATTTTTATTCGTGTATGTGTATATATGTATATTTAAAAAAAAATAGATTAGCTACTTAAATTTTAAGAATAATTCCATTGTTCTAAAATGTTTAAAATTATGAGATGTTAATAAAGCACCTATCATTAATGTTAATGGAAAATTTTAACGGAAGGACTCAATTAATATAGATTAAATAGATTAAGGATTAAAATGATAGATTTAATAGTTCAAGGACCAAATTTTCTCTCTCTCTAGGGTTGCCTCACGCAACCCCTACTTTTTTTCGTCCGCCTTCGAGGCTATCGAAGGGCGTGTTGGTTGGGTGATTTGGGCGGTGTTGTTGGAGTCAGGATTGTGGACAATCGGATTGGTGGGGAAGGAGGTGGTTTTGACTATTTATTTCGGTTTCAGAAGCAAGGGAAGGGGCGAGTTCGGCGATCAGGCTAGGAGGACGGTGCAGTTCCAATAGCGTAGAGCTTCTAAGGCGGTTTCCAGCAGCAGTGCGACGACGGAGGTTTAGATTTGGAGCATGGAAAACTTTGTTGATCGGTATAAACAATAGGCGGTCATGGCTGATGAGGAAGAGTTGAACCTTGATGAGGTTGAGGATGAGGGAGTTCCGGAGGAGGTGGCTGCAGCAGATTTTCCGATGACTGGTCAGGTGCTTACGGACCGTAAGGTCAAATTTCCAGAATTGAAAGAGATGATGCTCTCACTTTATAGGCCGGGGAAGGGTATGTCAGTAAAAGAAATTGGTGAAAAGAGGTATCTATTTACTTTTAATATCGTTTTGATATGATGTGTGTGCTGGAAGGAGGTCCATTGCAGTTTGAGCGTAGTATCTTAATGTTAAAAGAAGTTATGTCTGATGATATCCCACACAAAATTATTTTAAATGAGACTGAGTTTTGGGTTCAGATCCATAATGTTCCCTAAAGTCTTGTTAATCTGGGTACTGCCAGACGTGTGGGAAATTTTATAGGGGAATTTATTAAATATGATGATAATCAGAAAAGTGATAAATTAGAGCCATATATGCGGGTTAGGGTTCTTATGAAGATGGATAAACCGCTGAAGAAGGGGAAAAATCTGAAAAAAGATGGTAAAAGTTTTTGGGTGATTTCAAATATGAAAGGCTACCCAACTTTTGCTTCATTTGTGGCTTTATTGGACACTCAGATAATTTTTGTCCCTTAAATTATGAAGAACGCTTAGTTGTAGAAAAAAGATTGGGATTCCATCTTAGAGCAGGAAGCGGGGTGAAGACCAGCCCAACAGGATGTAATAAGTGGCTATTGGAAGGTTCATCGAGCTCTGGCAGAACGGGTGGATATACAGGGGCATTTAAATCAGAAGAAAAGATTGGAAAGAAAGAGAAAGAGGCAACGACTGAATCAGCCCAAAGCTTTACCAAAGGAGGGGGGGAGGAGTCAAAGGAAGAGGTTTCAAAGAGAAGCAAGATTGGGAGACTCAGACAGAGAAGGAGCAAGAAAATGACAATATGACTTTGGATTGGACAACAAACAAGAAGGAAGCGGGCTTTGCTCTTTAATTAAGCCCGCCGAAGCTGCTGACAGGAGTATGGAGGCCGCATGTCGGAGGGACTGCTCGAGTCTTCTGGCTACGACAGAAGTTTTTTTTCTTTTGTTTTATTTGCTGTTTCCGTGATTGTTATTTCCGTTATGCTGTTGATTTTTCTTTTGTGTTCCTGATTGTAAGACGTTGTTTTTAGATGTGAGGATGAGAGGAATATGGTGACCGTTTTTAGCTTTAGGTTTCCCATTTATGGATCAACCAATTAAATTGGTTCTCTGAAGGTGATTAATTCTGAGTCTGGTTCGCAGGATAACGGTTGTCAGTTTTTTTTTTGTCACTTAACTCATACTCTGAATTATCGGTTATCAATATAAGCCGAATTTTTCCAAAAAAATAGTTCACGAACCAAAATGATATGACGATGATAGTTCTAACTATTTATGCATTTTGCTCCAACTAATTTTATAAAGAAGGTTCGAAACTTCAAATAGACAAAATAGATGTAGTGCAAAGAAGGGAGAAAGACATAAATAGGATCAAAACATTGGCATGGAACACAAATAGGAGTTCAAGTTTTTTAAACCCCAAATAGGAGTACTTTTTCCGTCTCGGACAAAAATAGCCCCAGCCCCCAGATCTCAAGTTGCGGGCGCCGTGTCGCAATTCCTCCAGTGCAACACAACCAACCAGATTCTTCATCTTCCTCAAAGCTACCAAACACCCATCTCCAACAGTCCAACACCAACAATTTTTTACCCTTTTCCTCCTAATCATCAACCGCACAATTTAGAAATACGGTTCCCAGCATATATTGCTCCAAATATACGCAGGCACGCATCATCGTTCACCTCTCCCACAATCAACAACAATGAGGCCCTTGGTGACTGGATTAATTATCAACAGCGTAATTGTTCTCGTTGGTCTACGGTCAGTGTTGAGTTTAATTCCGGTCTACCACATCTTGTCGCCGAAGTAGTCGGCGGATCAGTCACCGGCACAAGTCTTTCTCTTTTTCTTTTTCTTTCTTTCTCTTCTTCTTTAGTGTACGTTTAGCGACATATCTTCCCTGGATTTTCGTAGCTTTTCGATCTTGTTTTACTTTTCAATTTGATAATTCTAACTTTTGATTTTCTAGTTTGTAATACATTTTTGTGGATTCATTTACTATTTTGATGAATTCAGTTTTCAGTAACTTATTTCATCAATAATGATAATACGATGAAAACAATGTCTTCAATATCTTTATTTTGTTAGATTTTATTGCATTATTTTGGAAAGTCAATTAAATTACATTGTCCAACTCTAATAAAAGGGGAAAACAATGTCTTAATAAAATGTCATGTTAAAATAAAGTCAATTTTATTGAAATTTGGTGTCACAATTTAATCATTTATGGCTATAAAATTTTCATTATGGGTGACAAACCTCTGCGGGATCAAACTTTTCACTAACAATGTTACAATTTATAAAAATGTCAATGACAATGTTATAAAAATGCAAATGAAAATGGCATAAGAATGTCAATGTTATCTTGACAATGTCAATGTATAAAAATGTCACCGGATAAAGAAAATGTCCCAATGACATTGTCATTTGTAATTGTGACAATGTCAATAGCTATAATGACAATGTTAATTTTACAAAAAAAGTCACAACGTCGTAAATATGTTGTAATGTTAACTAATTACGATGACAATGTCATAAGAATGTCAATGACAATGTCATAAAAATGTCAATAACAATGTCATAAAAATGGCAATTAATTACAATCTCATAAGAATGTCAATGATTATGAAAATGACATTGTCAACATACATCATTTGTAATCATTAACAATTAATTTAATTTAATGAACTATTTCTTTAAGGTAATTAATTATGACTAAATTATAATTTATTATATTATAAAAGAAAAAAAGAAAAAGGAATTAAAACAGAAATGTACTCGTATTTTAAATAAAAACCTACAAAACCTTAAAGCAACCAACAACTAAGTCAATGCAATTCTCGAAGAGAGTAAAATGCCACATCCACAGTCCCAACATTTCTATGAAAAAAAGCCAGGACAGGGACAATCGTTTTCTCTGAACGGTAGGACCGTAGAAATCTGGACTCTTTGGTATGCTTTAACCGTAGGAATCTGGACTAAAATGAAAATTTAAGAAGAAGATCTAAAAAAAAGTGGATAGAAGTGAAAAGAGATGATATGATAATATTTCAAATAATATAATGCCATCGTTTAAAAGTCAGTGTAATACATTACTCCGTATATGATAATAATGTAGTATATATAATGTCGTTGTTTAAAAATCAGTATCATCAAATGACAATTAATGTATAGAGTAATATAATATCATTGTTTAAAAATTAATGTGAATACATGGCCATTCTTTAAAATTTCAAAGTCATTGTTCAAAAGTCAATGTAACCTAAATTGGGTCAAACTTATTATTGACAATGTATTACAATGTCTAGGAAAATGTTACTCCGTACAATGTAAAAAAAATCACAATGTCAAATAACAAGAATGACAATATTAATGCTATGGATAATGACATCTAATAATGACAATGTCAATGCTATAAAAATGATAACGTCAATGTCGATAACTGTCAATGTTATAAAAATGACATTGTTAATAATGTCAATAGTATAAAAATGACATTGTTATCAATGTATTATAATGTCATTAGATGACCATATAATGCATGCGATGTCATTATATGACAATATAGTGATGACATTGTTTGAAAATTAACCACTTTCATGTGACATTGTGAAATTATGTAATAACATAACATTATGACATTCTAAAAAATTTAATATTGTTTTCGTCAATGACATTGTGATATAGTGACATTGTGAAATATTAGTAGCATTGTGACACTCATATGACATTGCAATATTGACATTGTGATGTTATTATTTTCGTTAATAACATTGTGATATTGTGACATTGTGAAAATACTAGTAGCATTGTGACACAGTGACACTCATATGACATTGCAATATTGACATTGTGATATTGTTTTTATTGATGACATTAATATATTATAATAACATTTTTATTGGATTCAAAATCAATTAAGCAGTAACAGACCACAAACAAAACAAAAAACTATAAATGTGAAAAATTTGAATAAACAACAAATATACAGTAAAAGAAGAAATCTGATTTTTTTATGGATAACCCGTAAAATTATATTGAAAAAGACAACAATTGCAAAGAAAAAGGGCATATCCCTTCACCAACAATTCCAAAGAAGACTACATATTACAAACCACCTCGCAACATATCACCTAAATCCTAGAGGCCATACCACTCAGTAGCAACAACTTTGCAATAACATCAAAAACAAAAACTAGCTGGCAGAACACTCCTATAAAAGGGTAAGTAGAATATTAAAAGTCAATCATATTTGGTGGATAAATTCTATACAGGACTTTATATGTTAGAAACTGAATTTCAGCCAGTATACTCTTAACATCAGCCACCCTTCCTTAAAAAACTTTCAAATTTCTTGCCTTCCAATACTATGAATGGTGCAGCATAAAACCAACCTTACTGCTCATTCTAGCCCTTTGAACTCTTTTTTTACAGCATTTAATTACACTTTCAAGAATTGAATTCAGTCTCCTTATTCCCACCAAAGCACATACTGCCCTGCCCTCCATATCCCATTAGTAACGGGAAAAGCGAAAAAAAGATGCTCAATGCTTTACAAATCAGAATTGCAGAAACCACACACCCTATCAATATTCGAAAACCATAAGCTATTTGCTGTTGATAGCCGATTCTGGATACACAGCCACGCAGTGAAAAAATAGTTTGGAGGGATATAGTTTTTCTAAATCAAAGACATCCAAGGTTTTGAAACATTTTTTGTTCTCAGCAAATTACAAATTTTCAAAGACACCAACTTTCCATTGTGACGTTTTGCCACAACTAAATCAGAAATTCAAAATAATGAATGAAGAACAATTAAAAATGAAAGAAGAAGATTTATTAAAAGAAGAACCATTACCTCGCCGTAATGTAAATATGTAATGAAGAATCAAAAGAAAAGGGAGGAAAAAAGAAGATAGCTAGAGAAGAAAGGAGATGAGGATAAGCAGAGCAGGAGAAGGACTGAAGGAAGATCGAAAGCAGAAGAGTAGAAGAAACCACACGTAGCAGGGATCAGTCCGCTGCCGCTGACTCCGCCGCCGACTCTTAACCGCCTTCACCGTCACAATCGGAGTACGTGTAGTGTCCGAGCTTCTGTGTGCTATTATGAAGAAGCTGAGGTTTCAGATCTGATCCTCTGAGCCGTTCAAAGGCAGCAGGGGTAAAAATGGTAGGCCGGTTAAAAGTAGTCTTATTTAAGGTTAAAAAAAGTTAGACTCCCGTTTAAGTAAAGGAAAAAGGTGCAAATAGGCCCATGTACTAACCATAAAAGGTCAAATAAGCCCTTATTTAGGAGGCTCTGTCCGGCCGTCGTCATTTGGGGTGGTTTCCGGTGGAATTTTTTGATGAAATTTTTTGAGCATCTTATTCATGAAGTCTAGTTTACTCATACCAAATTTCAGCTAAAACTTTAATCGGGAAGGTATTCAAATGAATTCTTGAAGATAACTGTGCTTCTAACTGCGCAGTTATTTTCAAGAATTCATTTGAATGTCTTCCCGATTGAAGTTTTAGCTGAAACTTGATATGAGTAAACTAGACTTCATGAATAAGATGCTCAAAAATTTTCATCAAAAAATTCCACCGGGAACCACTCCAAATGGCGACGGTCGGACAGAACCTCCTAAATAAGGGCTTATTTGACCTTTTTGGTTAGTACATGCGCCTATTTACACTAGGCATGGTTTTAGCAAAAAATAGAAAAGTCAATGATCAATTGAGTCCTTATCCAAGAGAAGGATAAGGAAATTGCAGAAACTTATGGATCCAATGTTGACAGGGGTTCTGATAGTATTGGCCTCTATTCTCATCCTATCCACCGCCCGTTTTATCCACGGCAAGAAGAAAAGATCCCGGAATCTTCCGCCGGGCAGCTTCGGATGGCCGGTGGTCGGCGAATCGCTGGAGTTCCTCCGCTTAAGCCGGGAAGGGACGCCGGAGAAGTTCGTGGCGGACAGAGTGAGGAAATACAAGTCTGGGGTGTTCAAGACTAGCTTGATGGGGGAGGCGGTGGCTGTGCTGAGCGGGCCGGCGGGGAACAAGTTCCTGTTCAGCAACGGGAACAAGCTGGTGGCGACGTGGTGGCCGGCTTCCGTGCAGAAGCTGCTGGGAGTGTGCCTGACGACCAGCGCCGGCGAGGAAGGGAAGAAGATGAAGAAGCTGATGTCATACTTCGTAAGCCCGGCGGCTCTCCAGCAGCTGTACATCAAAGATATGGATTTTGTGACGCAGCAGCATCTTCAGGCTCACTGGCACGGTCAGACTTCACAGCTCATTTTAAAACTACTGGTCAAAAATCAAAGTAGGAATGATAAACACGTGAAGTATATTTTTCTGGATGGAGATGAATTAGTGTCGGTGGTGAAATTAAAAGTAGGGAAATTTATCAAAAATAAGACTAAATAAATCCTTAATTGTCAAAATAGGACTAAACTTTAAAAATTCCCTAAATGGGAGTTATTATCTCTAATTAGACATAAACACCCCTGGAGCCCTGAAAAAAGCCTGCCGTTGACAGAACCTAACCCATCGCCGGTCGCCGCTGGTCAACGGTCGCCGGTCGCCGGTCGCCGGTCGCCGCCGGTCATCGGTCGCCAGCCTCCTCCTCCTCCTCAGAACTTGATGTCGCCGCAATAGATTTGATCGCCGTTGGTGCAGATCTGGACGTCACCGTCGTAGATGTGACCAGATTTGTCCGCCCTTAGCCGCCGACCATGCAAATCGGACTGCCACCATTGGATGTCCGGCCGTCGCCACTGCAGATCCGGCCGGCCCCACCGCTAATGCCAACATTTCTCTCAGAATGCCAAAATGAATCAAGATTGCCATCTTAATGGCATTTTTGAAAGAAATTACAAAAAGTTCTGAAGTGTAAAAATGCCATTTTGATGGCATTCCAGAGTAATATTTGGCAATTTGAAGCACCCAAGAAGAAATAGAGCACGTATGTGCGATGAAACAAAAGAAGGGAAGAGAGAAGCACATGAGAGGAGGAGAAAAGAGGGGAAGATACTCCGGCTATAGATCTCGACTCACTATTCACTCGTTGCTAGGCTCTGCTCCTCTGCCCGCCTATATTGTTCGTTGCTGCTCGCCGCATCAGGAAGCTGTGAAAGGAAGAGGGGACATGGTGGTCTCTGCCGCTGCTCTCCGGCGCTAGCCGGCGTTGTTCGTCCATACTCGTTGTCGGTCGCGGTTGAAGCAGAAGCCCAAATCTGCGCGCAAAGATGCCGCACTGTTGAAATTCAGCGATGTTGAAATGCAATGTGCGAGT
Source organism: Cuscuta epithymum (assembly GCA_945859915.1). NCBI lineage: Eukaryota > Viridiplantae > Streptophyta > Magnoliopsida > Solanales > Convolvulaceae > Cuscuta > Cuscuta epithymum. The sequence continues at coordinate 1,455,897 of CAMAPF010001042.1, read as the reverse complement.
AAAATGATAGGAGGTCGTGAGCCTCAGATGGGTTAAATAGGTTAGAGGGTAAAATTGGAAGAAGAGTCCTATTTAGGGAATAAGATTATACTACTCCTATTTTGGAATTTCAGCAACAATTTAATCCTATTTGGGGCTATTTTCTCATTAAAAGTATTACTCCATATATTCTGTCATAAACATATACCCCGTCCCTAAATTAAGTTCCAAGAGAAGAGAAAATGTGTAATAATGTGAAAAATTACTGTCAAGAACAAATTTTTTATTATAACGGGAAGAAAAGTTTATTTTGGGACGTTCAAAATGGAAATTTGTAAGTTTAATTAGGGAGTATCAATATGCAGAATAACATTAATGACTCATATTTCATTACTTTACGAACATTACTCATATTTTGGAATTTTATAATTTTATTCATCATATCTTGGTTAATAAAAACAATTATTCCCTCTGTCCCATTTTATAAGATATCTTTACTATTCACTTGGTCAACACAAATCACTCTTAATCTCTTACTTTATATATCAAAATTTTATGAAATTTGAATTACTTGCTGGTTTTATAGCGGTTTTAGGGTCTGTTTGCAACAGATTTTGCTTTTAAAAATGTTTTTTTAATGAAATGGGGAGAAGTGATTAAATAAAAGTTGATAGTCTTTGAGAAAAAAGTGATTTTAAAAAGTAAAAGTTGGCAGTGTTTGGTAAAATAAGTGCTTTTTGTGTAACACGTAGTAGAAAAAGTAAAAACACTTTTCACACGAAAGTTGAAAAAAATAAAAGTTGGTAGTGTTTAATAGAATAAGTGTTTTTTAAGCCAAAAGCTTAGAAGTGTTTTTTTAAAGCATTTGCAAACCAACCATTAATGGCTTAATGCTGTTGCAGCCAAAGATCTGTTTGGTTTATCGTCGGTCAAACATCATAAATCGAAAGTATCTTATAATTCGGGATGGAGGGAGTACGTAGTACTGTATATAAGAGCAGGTTAGTGACCTGTTTTCAGTTTCATCGATTAACTTTTTCACCAAACATTTTAATTTTGATTTTGCTTGTAGAATTTTTACTAGTAATAATTAAAATAAGTAAGGTTAGAATTATTTTTTCTAGATGAATTAATTGAAATTAGATTACAGGACAATTTAGTTATTTTTTGTATAATTTTTTAATATCAATTTTCATAATTCAACAGATTCAACTTATTTAGCCTCTTCAGTTAGAATTTAATCGATTTCAGCAGAATCAGTCGATTAGCCAATTTCACTATTGTCAAACGAACTCTAAATTTAAATTTGTTTCATGTTAATATGGTAGGATCAACTTTGTTCATTTAAATTTCAATAAAAAAGTTACATTCCAAATTTGTAATACTTAACACATATGCACAACTTAATTAAATTTATGTAATATATTAAAATATTACGAAGTAAATGATATAAATTGAAGTGACATACGAAAGGAGACATGATATATACTATCCTTGCTAGATTAATCAAAAAATTGGAGGATTTTGTGTGTGATAACGGACTAATTCTAAGTCTCTTTCTAATAATATGACTTATTTACTCGCATTAAACTTTACTTTTGGAATATTTTATCAATCGTGAATATTGACCGACGTAAAGAGCTACACAATCGAAGGTTACCTTGGAGTTGGTGGGATTAATAGAATCAATATGGTAAACATATCATTCAACAATTTCATCAGTTTGATCTTCGTAACAAACTGAACATAAAATACGAAATAGGATTGATCTATCAAGTATTTCTCCTAATTAACTGCCTTATCTCTAACCAGGCGACCTTGCCTTGACCATATATTAGTAATGGGATGAAATTATGAAAAATGATTGTGACTTCCTTTTCTGAAACATTTTCGAGCAAATATCTTGAGAACTGTTGTTATAATAGAGTTCTTGAATATTGGATGATTGGTTTAGGGCTAATAAACTTATATACAAAGAACTTGGACCAACTAGTTGAAAAATTGATACCATCCATGAGTTAGCTCAACTCTAAGTTTTTTACTCATATGCATCTGTACTGCTGTACAGTATTCTATTAGGACACAAGATTGATACTACAAAATTCATTAACATACACAACATGGATGAGAAGTAGAGAACTTGACTAATTAATAGTTATCATTGTATATACTAGCATAAATATATTGAAAACAGAATATATTGAAAATATAATCTTTGGCGTGTGTTTAGGTGAGGAGACACTGAAAGTGTTCCATGTTGTGAAGTTGTACACTTTTGAACTAGCTTGTCACTTCTTTATGAGTGTTGAAGACCCAAACCAAATAAACAAGCTTTCGGCCCTATTCAACATTTTCCTCAAGGGAGTCATATCACTGCCCCTGGATGTCCCCGGGACGAGATTTTATCGCGCAATAAGAGCAACTAATCTAATTAGGGAAGAACTTCTTGCGATTGTGAAAAAGAGAAGAGAAACGATGAGACAGAATGGAACTTCAACCGCCAATGATCTTCTCTCACATTTGCTTCTCACACCGGACGATGATGGGAAATTTATGTCTGAGTTGCATATAGTGAACAATATAATCATGCTTTTGTTCGCTGGCCATGACACTTCCAGTGTTACTATCGCCCTGCTCGTAAAGAAGCTCGGGGAGTTGCCTCATGTTTACGAGAAGGTCCTTAAAGGTATGAGCACACACAATTTCTTATCCTTTTATACATATCAAACCTAACCATCTTTTAAGCTGTAAGGTTTTAGACTACTTTTCTTAATGCATTGACCTCATAGAACCTTAGATCTTAGTATAATATTGTTGGGATATATTATCCTGACCTACTACCGTTCAGAGGCCCAAGACACCGCCCCGGTACGGGGCCCAGTCGGTGTGGTCCGTTTCGGCCTAACAGACCCATTCCGGCCCAACACTGCCCATTTAGGCCCATTGGCTCAAATGGGGAAAACTCTCATACCCCTCCCCCATCTATAAATAGGAAGCAAAGCTTCCTGCTAAAGGATCCGATTTTTGGCTCTCCTCTCCCCCACAACTTCATTTATTGTTTTACTTCTTTAGATTAGAGAAGCTTCCCACCTCCATTAATGGAGTCCCAAGAAACTTGTACTATGTAATTTGTGAGGAGAGCATATTAATGAGAAAGAGCGGGCTTGGACATTAGTCTAAAAAGTCACGTGATTTTCTCCCTTTCCGGGTTTCCACGTAAAAATAACTAGTTCATACACTTTTATATATTTATTTACTTTTATACCAAATTCATCGTCTCTAATATCCAAAGTTTATGTTGGGTATTGGATCTACGAGACAAAAACTCAACATTGGCACCGTCTGTGGGAATCAGTTAAAAAAGATTTATGTGTTCTTGATGCTGCAAAGATTCTGACCGAATAGAACTAATTCTAACAAAGAAAAAAAGGAACAAAGATCCTGGGAAAGCAAGTAACGAAGGAGAGAATGATTCCGAAAAAAACAAGAAGTGGGAGATAGAAGCAAAAGTAGGTCGCAGTGATGTTCCAAGATCTGCAAAACTGTATACCAGGACAACCTCCCACACCGAGGTGACCCGGATGAGCAAACACCACTCGATGGAGCTCAATTGCAAACTCATCCAGCCCACTGATAGCGGATACCTGAACGGACCAGAAAAGGGTTCACTACAGCTTCCTGATCGGTTATCTTTATCGAGCCAGATGAAAAAACTTCCGCCAGGAAGGGGGTCAGGGGTAAGTGGGTCAGGGGTAAGTCTCGACTGGTGCCCGAACAGGCAGGCCCTCCGCCGTCCGGCCTTCCTGCTGCATGAGGATCACAAGACCCAACCGCCATACCAAATCCTCCGTGCCAGGCCAGGGCTATCGGGTTCTTACCGTGAAGTCACCTAGCTTCGGGACTGGCTCCCTTGAATTTCGAATAGGGTAGCAGATCCCGGTCAGTAGATTCCGTTCAAGCAAACCGGCCGCCATGCGATCAACAAAGCCGCTCCCCTGGTCATGCGGCAGTGGCCCCTCGATGTTCTAGAACTTGGCCGATCGGAGTTCCCGTTCGACATAAGGCCATATTTTGGTGGACCGACCTGGCGACATTGGGGTAAGGCTGGAGGACGGGTGAGGCTGTGAAGGACTCTATATTGTGCAAGTGGAAGTGGGAGATGTGCCCAAACTGAATAAAGACCAAGTATCGGGTCTTGATCCTGGGAATGAGTAGCACGGATTCCGACCACTTCTTGGAGCGGAACTCAAAATAAAGCATTGGGCTGGATCTCATGTGACCAAGTTAATTCCAATCGGGTCAATTTATTGACTCGACAGCTGAAATTCAGCCTACCCAGCTAAGTACTATGATCCTTTGTGCTTATACTTCAAAGTATTATTTGCCAAATAGGGTCATTGCTATTTGTTGGATACACCAATATTTGCTACGGATTAAAATATCCCAAGTTAAATAGCAACCGAGCGAAGCTCTAGCAAAAAGTTCACCATCATTCGAAATTAAATGATTGAGTTTTGGTAGGCCTATCGGCCGCCCCGGTCAACATTAGATGCTCATCCATTAAAGAATTAATGGTTTGATTAATATCATTACCAGTAGTTATTAGGGATTAAATCTCTCGAACAGAATAGTGTCGAACGAAGCTTTATAAATAAAATCACCAACATTTTAATTAAATGCTTGGTTTGACTAGGCGCGTTGGTCCACCGCCGATTGGCCCAAACTTAGCTAAAACGTCTCGCAAGGGCGTTGCCCGATGACGTATTTTAATTTACAAGACTCTTCATGGTCCCGCTCGGCATTCAGTGCTCGATCGATAATTATACCCAGTACGAGGCGAAGTACGTACACGTGTTACCATTTGAAAGAGCGACCCGGCAAACCCCTAGGTGGTTCCGGTTGTGGACTCTTACAGTTTGAGAAATAAATCTAGGCCAAGAGCTATTATTACCGCTTCGGCCGGTAGTCATGAATAAAAAGTAAAAAGAAATGTTACACGTGTGTGTATTTACTTGTATATGTTGTTCGGCTGTTCCGCCGTATTACCATGTTGATTGTGCAGTGAAATTCGATCGTTCGATATTCTCGAACGGGGAGATCATCAAGCACAGAGATGTTCATGACGATTCGGCATGAAGCGCATATACATTCAGTTTGGCAATATAAGACCATGGAAATATAAGACCATGGTAGTAAGACCATACATTCAGTATGTCAACATAAGACCATGGCAGTAAGACCATACATTCAGTTTGGCAATATAAGACCATGGCAACATAAGACCATGGCAGTAAGACCATACATTCAGTTTGACAATATAAGACCATGGCAACATAAGACCATGACAGTAAGATCATACATTCAGTTTCGTAATATAAGACCATGGCAACATAAGACCATGACAGTAAGACCATACATTCAGTATGGCAACATAATAAGACCATGACAGTAAGACCATACATTCAGTTTGTCAATATAAGACCATGGCAACATAAGACCATGGCAGTAAGACCATACCTTCAATTTGGCAATATAAGACCATGGCAACATAAGACCATGGCAGTAAGACCATACCTTCAGCCTAACAATTCAACATAAGACCATGGCAGTAAGACCATACCTTCAATTTGGCAATATAAGACCATGGCAACATAAGACCATGGCAGTAAGACCATACCTTCAGCCTAACAATTCAATATAAGACCATGGAAACATAAGACCATGGCAACGTAAGACCACACCATGGCGACGAACATTTTATGCAGCACGCACGGGCTCCACAACACCGTCGTGCCTGGCTCTCGATCGGGCTCGTCCATCCTTGTTCTGGGATGGTGATGTGAGTTTTCTCGCACTTAAAATAGATTGTAATATAGTGGTGTAAGTACGAGTATCGTCTCCACAGGGACGGACAAAAGGGAATCAAGAGTTAATTAAATTCAGCGATTAAAAGAAATAAATAAAAATGCGTCGTGCGAGATTGGTTGCTGGAAAATAAAAATGCGAATAAAATGATTAAATTAGGGGGTTCTTTCTAATTAATGACGAAGGGAACATGGATTGATTTCGGGGTAACCAGATTTCTGGCAGATCAGGCCTAATTACATGAAATTAATTTAATTGGGCCTAGCTAATCATTACTAAGTTCTTACCGCTCTCGCGGCGTAGAGTACAATAATTTAGGGGACCAGGCTGATCTCTCATGCGACAGGATCCTAGATTATTGCCAAGACGAGCGAGCTTACGGTCCCTTAATCGCTACTAATCTCTTAGCGAACTATTAAGTGTGTGTGAATGTGTCCTAGAATAAACTAGATCTCTCTTAATTTATTCTACAAGCAATTGTAATTCTAGCGTCCGTTCTAGGTTACAAAAGATATCAGTTAATTTATTCAAACACAAATTAAACGACATTCATACAATTAAACCGAAGGGAATCTAGCCATACATCATGATCAACCCCAAATCCCTAATTAAAACTACTCACAATTCATAATTGAAGAATCAATAGAATTGGAATAAAAAGAATTAATTGTCATTAATTAAAAAGGTGGAACTTACAAAGAATCCCAAAAGATTGATGAACAAGGCTGAAAAGCCCTCTAAAATTCGTGTTAGGCACTCTCTCTAAGCTCCCCCTCGAAAACAGGGGTTTACAGGATGTTTAAATAGAAAAATCGGGTAAAATTTGAGCTGAATTGGGATTTTCGGAGGCAGGCACGGTGTCAGGCACGATCGTGCCTCCGGAGCAAAAACGTACATTTTGAGCAGGCACGATCGTGCCTGGGTGGCAGTAACTCCGCGGTGCTTTTCTCTTCAGGCACGATCGTGCCTGACTTTGAGGGCACGATCGTGCCTACTTAACTTCCGAGTTTGGCAATGCTTTCTTCATAAAAGTTGTAGCTAATGAATCCCTCTATCCACCCCAATTTGCCGAGTGTGATTTGAATCATCCAATCAAGAGATATGATCAAAACGGTGGAAGGTGTCTTTCTGAAATCGCAGCAGAGATCATCTGACTTCAACGTCTATTTTCACCTTCTTCCTCTCAGATTCTCGCAAAGGTGTCTTCATATGATTTGTAGCCCTTGAAGTTAGCTTTCATATAGAACTTGAATCGTGTGCATTAGTGGTTTCTACAAAGAGATATGCTTTAATGATTTACAGAAGGTCATCCTGATCGTCGTTTTCAAGCTTCATTCATCTTGTTTTGATCCCGAAGCCAATCCTAGAGCTCTTTTGTCATCAAATCTTCATCGTAAACCTCCCGGTGACCTCCATAGCTCTCAAATCAATTTCAAATACTTCTCAACTCATCCCGATTTCTCCTCAAGCGCCGGTGTCGAACTCTAAATTCCTGATTTTGACTGACACAAAACTCGAACCAACGCTTGGTAAACATAACTTGAGCTAAAATTGAGACTTGTAACACCTTAAAGCTAGGAAAACTATCAAAATCCAATCCCAACATGCATCAATTGCGTGTCTAAATACGGACTTATCAGATGGCGACCGCCGCTTTTATGCAGCACGCACGGGCTCCACAGCACCGTTGTGACTGGCTCTCGGTCGGGCTTGTCCATCCTTGATTTGGGATGTCGACCGCCGCTTTTATGCAGCACGCATGGGCTCCACAACACCGTCGTGCCTGGCTCTCGGTCGGGCTCGTCCATCCTTGATTTGGGATGGCGACCGCCGCTTTTATGCAGCACGCACGGGCTCCACACCACAGCCCCGTCGTGCCTGGCACTTGGTCAGGCTCGTCCATCCTTGATCTGGGATGGCGACCGCCGTTTTTATGCAGCACGACCGACTGGCTCTTCAGTGCCGTCGTGCCTGCTTCTCGGTCGAGTCCGCCCATGCCATTCAGGGTCGGGACCGCCGTCTTATGCAGCATGAGCGGCTGACTCTTCAGCGCCGTCGTGCCTAGTGCGGGATTGCACCTCACTTATGACTTGTGGAGGCCTTGCGTCCAAAACTGTTGAAAGACTCTGATTCAGGGAAGGCAGAGAAGGACGTGAACAAGATTATACTTTCTCAAGTAGATTTGCAGGCTCACTACTCAAGAAAGTGGGGGACTTGTGTTGGGATATATTATCCCGGCCTACTACCGTTCAGAGGCCCAAGACACCGCCCCGGTACGGGGCCCAGTCGGCGTGGTCCGTTTCGGCCTAACATGCCCATTCCGGCCCAACACGGACCATTTAGGCCCATTGGCTCAAATGGGGAAAACTCTCACACCCCTCCCCCATCTATAAATAGGAAGCAAAGCTTCCTGCTAAAGGAACCAATTTTTGGCTCTCCTCTCCCCCACAACTTCATTTATTGTTTTACTTCTTTAGATTAGAGAAGCTTCCCACCTCCATTAATGGAGTCCCAAGAAACTTGTACTATGTAATTTGTGAGGAGAGCATATTAATGAGAAAGACCAGACTTGGACGTTAGCCCAAAAAGTCCCATGGCTTTCTCCCTTTCCGGGTTTCCACAGAAAAATAGCTAGTTCATACACTTTTATATATGTATTTACTTTTATACCAAATTTATCATCCCTAATATCCAAAGTTTATGTTGGGCTTTCGGATCTACGAGACAAAACTCAACAAATATCAAAGCTCATTATGTTGTAATGAAAATCTCTATCTGATTAAGAATTACAAAGACCATGCAGATTACAAAACTGGTCTACTTTATGTATTTAATGAGATGTCATATTAGAAGGACACTTTAAGTCACAAAACATTGATTTGCAAATTTTATTAGGCAATGACGGCTTTTAAATAGTACAGTTTCTATGTCTATTCGTAGGGTTGTCTTTTGTTGTGGGTGGAGGATAGTTGCTGTTAGTGGTATTTATGTGTTTGATGTAACGATCATGTTTCTAATGATATTAATATAAGGCGAGTGTTCCTGTAAAAAATATAGTACAATAGCTCTTGACAATGTTTTGTTCTTCTAGCCAAAACCTTCATAATGACAAATGCTAAAAAGTGAAACATATTTATTTTAAATGTGATTTTCGGATAAGCAGAGCAAAGAGAGATTGCATCTTCAAAAGAAGTTGGAGAGTTTCTTAATTGGAATGACATACAAAAGATGAAGTATTCATGGAATGTTGCTTCTGAAGTAATGAGGCTATATCCTCCTGTCTTCGGAGCTTTCAGAGAGGCACTTGAGGACATCAGCTATGAAGGTTATGACATTCCCAAAGGGTGGAAGGTAATAATACTCAATATATTTATAGTACATTATATTTTAGACTTAACAGAGCAAAAGATGCTAAAATTTTAATTTTTTTCTTGTAAATAAAATGAACTTTATTGTCATCATAAAGAATGTTTTGTTTTCAAAACACAAATGAGCTTCGTTGTGAACAAAAAGTGCAACCCTTTTTGTGACTTCTTATTTACCACGAAGAGTATCATTTTCTCTAAAACTGCAATGCACAAGCACATACACCATTTTGGTGTAAATGTAACTATCAATTGGTCAAACATTTAAATTGTGTCATTGTTCTTATAACCTAATATTCTTATTTATCACAATTTGTTATGTGCTTATACTATAATTCCTCCGTCCCTATTTAATGTTCCCATTTTCCTATTTTGGACGTTCCTTAAAAAATCTCTTTCCTCATTTTGTAAACAAAACAGTGTCAAATCGTGTCATTTTCTTAATATGTGTGCAATTCGAAGTGAAGACATGAAATAGGGACGGAGGGAGTAATTAATGGGGCGAAATATAATTGAAGATAATATCAATTTTGTCTTGTATGTTGGTTTGTGTATTCATACATAGCCGGTGTGGACTGTCTAACACGTTACACGTGTAACGTTATTGATAAGAAACAAAGTAGTGTGGGGGCAATAGACTGCTATATCTAGATTTGTGAGTACTAGTTATTCGTGAAAATATTGTAGATATTTCCCACTTTATGTGTGTTACCCCGATTTAATTTAACCCAAGTATCCAACGGATTGAATACAAATATTATCTCTATGAACACAAAGAAATATATATTCAGCCTTAAATAATCGTTTTTTTTTTTCACATAATTGTTGTCTCGATATTGTTTGTGTCATGTAAACATAACAATCATTTGTAGTGGCAAAAGGAGTAGTAACAATAACAACAGTAATACAATCATCATTTGAATGTAGCTCAGCCTATGATTTGTGGATTTTGACAGTTTTACTGGAACGCTCCAATTACACATCTCAATAAGAGTTTATTCCAAGACCCGATGAACTTTGATCCATTGAGATTTGAAGGAGATGGACCTCCACCTTACACATACGTTCCCTTTGGAGGAGGGCCGAGGATGTGCCTTGGTAAAGAGTTTGCTCGGTTGGAGATACTTGTTTTTTTACCCAATCTGATTAAGAGGTTTAGGTGGAGCTTACTTGTGCCCGATGAGAAAGTGCAATATGATCCCATGCCCATTCCTGTGGAAGGTCTTCCTATTTGTCTTCATCAACATTAATTATGAAAGATTACACTGTTCCTAATTGGCACGAGAAAGAGATGTGAGATAATATTTTGTTCTTCCCTTGCTTTCTTATATAGAACTTTATAATTTAATAAACATTATTATCCTTGACTAAATTTTATTTTATTTTGGATGTATTAGTTTTATTTGTACATGTTGTATTAAATGTAATAAACATTGAAAAAATAATGTCTAAAGTCTTACATTCTTTGCTTTTCAAAAAAATGTTTTACATTCTTTACGTGAGTAAGACGCATAAAATGGAATAGAATGCATATGTCTAATTATAAACCTTGTCCAATTCTAAAACGAAAGTATACCATTATTAATTATAGGGAAAAGGTGCAAATAAGCTCATGTACTAATCAAAAAAGGTCAAATAAGCCCTTATTTAGGAGGCTCTGTCCGACCGTCGCCATTTGGGGTGGTTCCCGGTGTAATTTTTTGATGAAAATTTTTGAGCATCTTACTCATGCCAAATTTCAGCAAAAACTTCAATCGGGAAGGCATTCAAATGAATTCTCGAAGATAACTGCGCTTTTAACTGCGCAGTTATCTTCGAGAATTCATTTGAATGCCTTCCCGATTGAAGTTTTAGCTGAAATTTGGTATGAGTAAACTAGACTTAATGAATAAGATGCTCAATAAATTTCATCAAAAAATTCCACCGGGAACCACCCCAAATGGCGACGGCCGGACAGAATCTCCTAAATAAGGGCTTATTTGACCTTTTTTGGTTAGTACATGGGTCTATTTGCACTTTTTTCCTAAATTATAAAAGCAAAATTCATGAGAGGTAATGATTTTTTTTGGTACAATTGCAATGAAGCTTGTTAAGTTCATAAACGAAGGAACCCAAACTTTGGAAAAAGACGTCTCATCGGGCTATTTCTGTATCGGTGTATCGGAAACGTTCCCGTATCCGATACTCTAGGATACACATACCGTACGTTCCCGTACCGTATATGCAATTTTTAAAAGTTTCCATTTTTTGGTAATTATTTTAAAATTTTGGATACTCGTATCTTGACAAATACTCGTATCAACTTTAAAAAAATATTCTTCAAACAAAAAACTGTTTAAGAAAACACTCAAAATTTACATAGTAAAATTCTTAAAAAAATCAAAAGCTACAAATAATTTTACCATGCTTTTATGTGGTACACAAGTAATGAGCTTATTCCTAATTCACTCATCCTCCTACTCCTGTTTCTAATTATCCTTGGAAATTAATAGCTCCAAAGGAAATATGTAATAGAACTTTTGAAATATTTTATGTCTTTATTATTCTAGAACTTTGAGCATTTTCACTTTTAGGGGGTGTTTGGAACTAATTCTGCTTCTGCTTCTTTTTAAAGCAGAATCAGAATCAGAATGAGTTTTCAGAAGATGGTACCTCCTATCTTCTAAAAAAACTGATTCTGGGAGTAAATTAGAGCACCAGAAGTGCTTCTGGAATTTCATCCAAACACTTCAACTTCTGTTTCTGCTCCCTGAAGGAGCAAAATCAGTTTTGAGAATCAGATCCAAACACCCCCTTAATTTAAAAACTTTAGTAGTTTGACTTATTTCTCGTTTTAAATTAATGAATGTACTTATTGGCTATATTTATATTTCGAAATGCAATGGTGTATATAAGATAAAATATGAGTTTATTTCTAAGTATCTTGAAAGTGTAAAATGCTTCAATGCCATGAATGGGTAGACGTAAGAGGATAATATATGTGTATTTTTTAAAATGTATTTTTAATATTTACAAATACACTTTTAATATTTATAAATATGGTCTCGTATTCGTATTATACTTTTTTTGGTTTTGTCGTATCCCCGTACCCGTTTCCGCGTTTACGGGTACCCGTATATGTGCTACATAGACTTCAACCAATCCAGTCATACATGAAACTCTAATCTTATTTAATTTTATTATAATACAATCATTTTCAATTTTTGCAAAAAAAAATGATGGTTTGTAAGGGATTATCAATTTTGACGACCACTTTTAAGTCAACGAATAATCACACAATTTTTAAAAATTATTGGTGTTAGCCAGAAAGTTGTGACTATTGAGCTACGATGAGTCACGCATTGGTGCAATTATTGGGTATTGATTCTTTTTTGTTGTGGCAATCCTTTTTATTTGATGGAGTGTATATAGACCAAAAGAGGTAAGCCCACCAGTTATCCTTTTTGTTTTGGACTTTTGATGTAGACCAAATGACCATAATAGGTTTGTGAGTTTGTCCATGTTACTCGAAAGTCCACTCACTTGAGAATTAAGATATCCAAATTTGCGGTTTTCATTATCGGATCACCCAATAACTAAGGACCCATGAACTGTATCAGTATGGATGCTTGAATGCCAGAAACGTACCCCACGAGCCACGAATAAATTCATACTCACCTACCGTTTCGAGAAACAATTTTATTATCGGATCATATCAGACTTGGATAGTTATAAAAATATAAAGAGACTAGATATTACCAGAACAGATCAAATCAGTTCAAACCAAACCAGATCAGCAAATTACAGTCCAAATAAAATATACTACCTCCGTCCCTAAATGTTCTTCCAAAATAAAGTGGCACGCTGATTAAGAAAGTGAGAATTGTGTGGTGAAGAGTTGTGCAGAAGAGAGAGAAATGCTGTGAACCATAAATTCTTTGCAAAATAGAGAAAGTGAAGTTCTTTTTGGGACGGACGAAAATGAAAAGTTGGAAGTTCTTTTAGGGACGGAAGGAGTACTTAAAGAATATTTTTTATTTTTGAATCATGGTTCACAAACAAAACAAACATGTTTTTGTCGGTAATAAAAGTTCACGGACAAAAAAATCTTTCATAAAAGTGGGTATACGAGCGAGTATAAAATTACATATCGAGAGCTTGTTTGGTAACTATTTTTTTGACTTATCAGTCATCTTTTTTACCAAACACATAGCGGCGGACACAAGGAGACTCTAATGGTAGTCGCCTCCCCTCCAACTTTTTTCCATAGGTATTTTTTACACTGCCGCCCTGCCAATCGAAAATTCCTGCGTCCGTCGCATCAAATGCGTAAATTTTTATTTCACATGTTGAATAGTGTAAAAATCAAATTAAATAAGATTGTAATTACTTGTAAGACTGCATGACTGAAGTTACTATGTAAGACCATTTTTCATTTTTTCATATAATATACGTAGTATTTTTTAATTTTGTTAATGAAAAATAATTTAAATATAAATTTTTCATAAAAATTAACAGTATCAACTAATATAGTCACTTCAGCCAGAACTTAATAAAATTCAACAGAATCAACTGATACAACAAATTTCAATATTATCAAACGAACCCCGAATTTTAATTCGAAAAACTGCCGGGATTGAATCTTCCAATGTGACAAAATATAGGGGCTGAACCGAAAGATTCGCCTGGGCTTTCCGAATCCAGGCTCTCCAAATCTCAAAATCAAAACCCTCTCAAATTTTCTTCTCCCTCTAAAAACCCAAACCCTCCCTTTGCGCTTTCTCTTTCCTCGACTGCTTCTGGCGGCTGGCTCAGCACCTGTGATACCCCCAACCAGTTCTCAGCTCTCTCTCTAGGGTTTGGCGGTCGATCTATCTGCGTATTCGGATATGGCTCCAGTCGCTGCCCCTGCTGATCGTATCCTTAACCTCCCACGTCCATGGCGTTCTATTATATTTTCGTTCTGTGCTGTTTCTTTTAATTTCGACTTCTTCTTTCTGCTTTGTTTGAAACATGAAAATCTTGATTACATGTTCTGCTTCTTTGGTATGGATATAGTCTGTCCTGCGAATTTTGACCTGTACACGGATGTATTGTTATCCTTTTCTGTACTCTTTTTCCTGCTATATCTATCTTGTAAAATTTATGTTTTACTCAATAAGCGTTCCTTTTTGGTTGGGTGGGAAGGGGTAAGAGTTAACTGGGTCAACTTGATTTATTGGGTCTTTTCTCGTTTTGGGTCTGTCCTTTGAAACAAGACCATAGAGTCCTTCACCTTTATCACCACAGAAACTGCGGATTTGCTGCAGAAGCTGTCATTGGAATCAAAGACCAAGGCTTTGGAAATTGCTGAGCCAACTAAAAAGGTGACTTTCATCTGATATGCCTTGGATCGATATTTATTCGTGAATCTTATAATTGTTACTTGTTGAAGTTGATCCCTAAATTAATTTATCTCCATATCCAGTCTTCAGGTGACTCGGCAGGTATAGCTAATGGTCAGAATCAGTCTAGTGAAAGGTCTTACTCACCCTTGTTACCGGATATGATTGATCCCTCAATGTGCTATTTTCCAAGTGGCTATCCATACACTGCATACTATGGGGGTAAGTTAACAATTCAGGAGCATAAGCTTTAGGTTTCCAGTTTTCATTCAAAACCAGTAATGCGCCGATGGTTTTCCATATTTAATTCATTGCTTGATTGAATTTTTCTTCCTTTTAGCATACGATGGGACTGGGAGCGAGTGGGATAACTATGCAAGATACCTTAATCAAGATGGAGTTGAGATGCCCGTAAGTATTGTATTACTTAGTTAAACCTTAGGACCCCTTCGGTACGTACTATTTGGCTAAACTGTAATCGTTGAATATGCTCAATTTTCTGAAAAGAAAATCGTTTAATAGTCTTCATGCCAGTCAAATTAGTAAAAAGTTGCTTTTCAGCAGAATAAGCCTTCCAAGGCTACCTAGTAGGGACTACGTTTATTGCTGAAGTGCAAAATTGTGTGTTACTTTTTATGGCCTATTGATTGTTTTTATTAATTACAGGCTGTATATGGAGACAATGGAACAGTTATGTATCACAATGGGTATGGCTACACGCCATACCCCCCATATTCGCTTGCCACATCACCTGTGCCCACAGTTGGTCAAGATAATCTACTATATGGTGCTCAACAGTACCAGTATCCTACTCCATATTTCCAGGCTCAGACTAGTGGTCTGTACCCTTCCCGAACCAAAGGTGAGACGGCAAATTCTGGAGCGCCTGGTCAAGCAGCACCTTTGTCCATTGATTCCAGTAAAGGAACTGCCAAGGGGAATGACATTGCAAATGGTGGTGTTGTAAAGGGCTCGAATGGTTCAGTTCCTGCAAAGCCAAAGCCTTTATACCAGAATTCATCTCTCAATGCTAATGGAAGATTGCCCGGAGGTTATACATCTTCTGTATATCATGATCCAAGATTTGCCTATGATGGATTGCACACCTCCATCCCATGGTTTGACACATCATCATTTTCTGATGGGCAGGCTAATATGCCAGTATCTACCACTTCATCCACCAACAGTGTCTATCCTCAGTCAAGGAATCCCAACTTTCGTCCTCATCTCATGGTATGATCTCAGATATGCATCCGATGGACCTTTTTTTTGTAATGACTTGGTATTATAAAAGGATGTGCCAAAGTTGCCCAATAGTTTTGAATTGGCATCTAGTTGTGATTGATTT
This sequence comes from Cuscuta epithymum, assembly GCA_945859915.1. Lineage (NCBI taxonomy): Eukaryota > Viridiplantae > Streptophyta > Magnoliopsida > Solanales > Convolvulaceae > Cuscuta > Cuscuta epithymum. Next base: position 1,439,977 of record CAMAPF010001042.1, on the reverse strand, counting down.
ATTTTGTGGGCGTTGTCTTTGTTTGCAGGGATTGCAGCATCCGAGACCCATATCAGGGATGAATGCAACCAATGGATACATCAATAGAATGTATCCAAACAAGATGTACAGCCAGTATGGTAACAACTATAGATCTAGTGTAGGTTATGGATCAAATGGTTATGATTCTCGCACCAGCAGTCGCAGTTGGCTGGCTTCCGATAACAAATTTAAGCCTAGAGGAGGTAGAGCTGCAGTAGGTGGTTACTATGGGTATAGCAACGATAATATGGATGGTTTGACTGAGCTGAACAGGGGACCAAGGGGCAAAGGATCCAAAACTCAGGAGGGGTTCACCCCAGTTGCTCTAGCAGTGAAAGATCAAAACATCCCGTTGACTGCAGAAAATGACGGAGACAAAAAGAAATCATGCCTGGTTCCAGATATGGATCAATACAATTGTTCAGATTTTTCAGTGACTTATGATGATGCCAAGTTTTTCATTATCAAGTCCTACAGTGAAGATGATGTTCACAAGTCTGTCAAGTACAATGTCTGGTCAAGTACTCCTAATGGAAACAAGAAGCTCAATGAAGCATACCTGGAGGCTCAGCAAAAGTCTGGCAGCTGCCCGATTTTCCTATTCTTTTCGGTGAGCATATTAAGATCCAAGTGATGGCAATAATTTCTTTTTTAAAAATAATAACCATTTTTTATTTATAATTTAACATCCAGGTTAATACCAGCGGGCAGTTTGTTGGTGTTGCTGAGATGGTTGGACCAGTTGATTTCAACAAAAAGGTTGAGTATTGGCAACAGGACAAGTGGATAGGCTGTTTCCCAGTAAAGTGGCGTATTGTAAAAGATGTTCCCAACAGCTTGTTGAAACACATAACATTGGAATACAATGAGAACAAACCTGTAACTAACAGCAGGGACACTCAAGAGGTAGCATTTCTAACTCATTGCATTGGCAGATGTTGTAAATCATTTCTAGTAAGATTGTGATCAATGTGCAATGTCCTTATTATACAGGTTAGGCTAGAACAAGGACTACAAGTGCTAAAGATTTTCAAGGATCATGCAAGTAAACAGTGTATTCTCGATGATTTTGAATTTTATGAGGATCGCCAGAAGAGAATTCAAGAAAAGAAGGCTAAACAGCTGTTCCAGAAACAGGTACTGTAAATGCTTCTATAAGTAATCGTCTTCAAGACTAAGGGTATATTTAGATCCTGATAAATGCCATGCAAAAACAAAAAATGGCACGGAATTACAAAGGTGTATCATGATTTTACCTTGTATGATTGTTCTTACCCTGGGAAATGGAAAGCAAGATGTGTCATGATTACATAATACTACAAATAAATAAATAAATAAATGAGTTTGAATGAACATTCCAAATAAATATGGGCTTATTGTCCATTTTCATATATTTTTTTCTTCCAATTATCCTCCCCTTTTTTATTCCCTAGTATCAAATGGACCTGTGACAGTGTGCCTATGCAACAGGTATGGGAGGGTAAAGTAACCTACGATAACAAAGAAGCAGCGAATGGAGAAATCAAGTCTCAAACATCAACTGAAATTGAAGTAAAGGAAGAAACTACTGCTGCACCAATGAACATTGGTGACTCCAAATCTCTAGAAACAGTAGCCAAGTCAGATGTGAAGGGTGCTAATAAGGAAGTTGCATCAGTAGCAAACAGCAAGAGTGCAGATGTTGTGGTAAATGGTTGCTAGCTCCAATCTTCGTGTACAAGAGAAGCCCAATCTGAACTTTATATAAAAAACGGGCAATAGTGCTTCAGTGGTGATTTGAAGAAGGCGTAAACTTTTGGGCATGCTTATATCTCTCTGTAAGCACAGAATTGCTTCTGAAGGAATCCATTTCTGGGAGTGTCTCAAGAAATCTGCATATCTCCTGCTGCTGATTTCTTAAAGCTCTCTCAAGGATTTATAGGGGATATAAAGCCTCGATCAATTTTCCGCCTGATGGGTTATTTCTCTGTTGACCTAGCTTCCAATGTGGCATTTGCTGCCCCGTCCTTGTTTTTGCAGTTTATTTTTGCTCTTTTTCAATTTGTTTTTTTAGTGTCGAGATCTTTATTATATATTTATAGTTTGGTGTTTGCTTTGCTAAGCTTTGTCATTAATGTCATATCCTTGAAATCCTAGTATGTATTAGATGAAAGTATGGACTTTGGTGGTACTTTTACTTCTGTTCTCTTTAGAGACCTATACGTATATTAAGTTGGAAATGCTTTTGCTACTTGCAAGTTACAAGTTACAACTAGGCTTGGTCATACTCTCTTGTTTGATGGGAGTGCCTGTTTAAGGGCATAATTTTATATTTACTTTTTATTATGAGTTGAGTATTTCTAAAAATATAAAATTATGCCCTTAAAAGACTTCGCAGTTTTGACTAAGGTGAAGTTTCTGGCTTTTCCAACAGTCCATAGTGGCTTGACTCTGCTCAGTTGGAAAGGTAGAAGCCAGCTTACAGCCTTGTACACCTTTTGGGGGATTTCTCAAAGGCGATGGAGAGGAAATTGGGTTAACTGCGCCAGGTGAAGATGGAGCAATGTCTTAACGTTCACTCTACCTCTATTGCAATCTTGCTTATTCTCTCCTCAGGGGTCTATCAAGACGTAAGAATTGAGCCAGATCACTGGACTATATTTTGTTGGTTATTTCAATTTTCTAAACCTCAATAGATCCAAAGTAGTTTTGGTTGCTCTAAAGTCCAAATTGGACTAGAAAGATTGATTTTTAAGTGAATCAATCCGTCCTGCATTGATTTTTATACTGCATTGAAGGTTAATACTTATTTTTAATCTGAAGTAATTGTCAGTTTCTTGAGCTGCTTTGATTTTTTACGTTTTACTTACTTTTTTTTTATAATCCCGGAGTTTATGAACTAACCCCAAAGCCCGTAGACAGTTAAGCCTAGAGGACGAATCTAGCTCACCTGTTTTATTTCCAGGCTGCTTCCACCACACAAACCCGCTACCTTACCATCATCTCCCCTCTTAGCTGCTGACATGGGCGGAGCTAGGGGAGGGGCATCATCCCTGGCCCTGGTCCAGCCCAAATTTTAAAAATGCTTGTATTTTAAGTGTAAAAAAATTCGTGTAAAGAAATTTCCAAAAATATTTTTTGTACCTGCCCAGTTTGGCCAGTGCACTAGCTTCGCCCCTGGGTGCTGAGCAACTTCGTGAAGGTAGGAAGAATCATTGGGAGCAAGGCCTCCCTCATCACTCCTAAATGTGCCTAGCGGGTTTCGAATAAGAAACCTTAGCTAGGACGCCATAACACATGTAGTACTAGTATATGCCTCAGATAGGTGTGACATTTATAAAAGTCAATTTCTGTAAATTAAAATTACTTTTACATATGCCCACATACTTTTTAATTACTTTTTAATTTCCCGTTGACTTTTAAAAATACTTTTTAACCAAGTTTCAGTAACGGAAATTGTCCTAAATAGGACTAATGAGTTCCTAAAAAGCACAAATAGGACTACTACTTTTTAAATTCCCTAAATAGGACTAAACATAGATTTTCTACCCTAAATACCCCTAAGAGTATTAATTCATAATGAAATGTTTTAATTCATAATAAAATCATAAAAAAACGTAAAAAATATTTAAAAAACGTAAAAAAAAATATAAAAAATTTATAAAACATTTATAAAATGATAAATTTAATTTTTTATTTTTTTAAATTTTGTTTAAAAAATAATAAAAATAGTAAAAACCCATAAAAAAAGGAAAAAAATTATGGATACATTTCCCACCGCCATCCGCCGCCTTCCAGCACCACCACCTCCGATTGGTGAAATTTCTTCCACTTTTGGTAAAAAATGCCATCTTTTTCTGAAAATGCCAAAAAGATGGCATAATTACTCTTCAATATGCCAACATTTTCATTGAATATGCCATCATTATGGCATTATTTAAAATGTTGGCATATTTTTCTTCGGTGATGGGAGCTGGTGGTGCTGGGGGTGGCAGGGGTGGTAATGTTTTTTTTTATTTTACGATTTTTTAATTTTTTTTAGTTTTTTTTTAAAAAATATTTTTTGTTTAATTTTTTTAAAAAATATTTTTATTAATTTTCTATTATCTTTTTACGATTTTTAGTATTTTTTTCGATTTTTATTATTTTTGTATGATTTTATTATTAATTAAAACAATTCACAAGTTACAAGGGTATATTTGGCCAAACACACATAAATAGTCCTATTAAGGGAATTAAAAAAATGTAGTCCTATTTGTGCAATTTTGCCACTTTTTAGTCCTATTTAGGGAATTGACTCTTTCAGTAATACTTATATATATGCCCCACAAAAATATTCCCAGTTGACTTTGGTGGAATTTTACATCATTTTATATCAATATGAAATCGGAAACACTGAACTCTAAATTAAGATTTGTATTTTTTGAGATAATGAATACAATTGTGGATTTAAACTGGATTACTGGGAATCCCATACAAAAAAGTCTTCATCATATTAACTGTACGTAAGTACGTTTAGTTATTTTAAAAAATCGGACTGACTTGAAAGAGTGCAAATGGGCAATCCGAACACCCATCACGTTGGCGAATTATGCAATACCAATAAAACTTAGTTTTGGGAAAGGGAAGGAATATTTTTTAAGTTTCTTGGATGACTTTTCTTGATAAATAATGATTCAGTTTGTTCATGATATTTTTTAATACGAAATTATTTCAAATCTGAAAATTATATGTAAAAATGTTCTTTGTCAAAAGTTGTTATATAAAAGTAGAAAAGTTATACTCCGTAAGTTTTATATGATAAAAATTAAAATCATTATCCAAATTTTATTATCATTCACTATTAGTTTGTAATGATGTTGACAATTTCATGCACCATACGTTTACTTCACTACACAAAAGTACAAAACACATGATAATTGAATCACATTCATTTGTGTCATGTACAAATTGTTCATCGAGAATTCATTTACAAATTTCAAATGATAATTGAACAACGATTGAGTGTATTTATTATAGGAAAAAGTGACGTATATACCCTGCATTATAGGGCTGAGAAGTGAGAACGTATATACCCGTGTTAAATTCTTTGGAACAAAAAGCTGGTAAAACTAAAAATAGGCTACAAATATATTCTCCCTAATATTTTAATACTTCCCCGTTAGATCCAGGTAACCTAACCGTTACTTGTCTTCTCCATCTTAGCACCACAAAAGCAACCTTATCTATTTCAGCATTTCTTCACTATCGTAAAGCAGATCAGGATCCTTAGCTGGAGCTTCTCCCTTCTATTATTAGTAATTCTTAATGTCTTATTCCTCCTCAAATTTGTCAACAAGATCTTCACTATCGTAAAGCAGACCTATTTCCAGAAAATTATATTTGGAAAATAGGGATGACATAGTTTAACAATTTTGAAGTTTCAAAAACTAGCGAGAGTAAATCCAGGTACAAAGCTATTTCCTCAAAGAAAATTGATTTGGACACAAATCTGAATATTTGATTTCTATTGTTCTACATATAAAAATCAGGTAAAGATAGAACCCTTAACAACTAATTTGCTACGTATGTACCACTGTTGTTTCTCAGTACAGTGATTTACGATACCTATGTTTCATCTTCCTATCCTCTACAAAGGGTTTGTTGTTGCGCTAAGAACAAGGAGAAGGCAAGAAGAACCGAAGAACTAAAGGGGGAAATTAACGTTAGGTTAGTTTGGGCCAGACGGGAATGTCTTAAAACGTGAGTAGGGGCAGATGTGTACCCTATTTTTAGTTTTATCAGCTTTTTGTTCCAAAAAAATTAATAAGGGTATATATGTTCCCAGCCCTAAAGTTCAAGGGTATATACGTTCCTTTCCCATTTATTATACACTCCCATCGTGAGCATATTGCATTCTTTTAAAAACAAAATATTGCATTCTTATACAAATTAAATAATACTCTACTTATGCAATGTATTAATAAATTTGCAATAGAAGTAAAACATACGTGGGGTAAAATGTATAAATGGTACCTTAACTATTGATATTGTTGTGTTTTGGTATATTAACTTTTAGATGAATCAAATCAGTATCAAAACTATACATAAATGTTTCAATTCACAATATTAATCAAATTTCTTGTCAAAAAATCATGTGGCGGCCAGAATTTTATGCATAAAGTCCATTTCACCTTACTTTTGTCCATGATATCACTGTAGGGTAGACTCTACACACGAAATTTTGATCCCCATGTAGATTTATTTTTTGGTCGCAAATTTGAATAATATTCTCAATTGAAACATTTGTGTATAATTATGGTATTTATGTGATTCATTTAAAAGTTAAGATAGCAAAATGCAACAATACCTATAGTTAATGTACCATTTATGCATTTCACTCAACATACGTGATTCTGTTATTCTGTTAATGCTCACAACACTACTATATGAGAATGCATAGCATGTAAATTTAGTGATTTAGAAGAGCGCGCATATACAATTAAGGGGGTGTTTGGAACTGATTCTTATTATGTTTCTTTTTTAAAGCAGAAGCTGAATCAGAATTAGTTTTCAGAAGCTGGTCACCCCCAACTTCTAAAAAAATTGATTCTAGGAGTAAATTAGAATACTAAAATCACTTCTACATTTTCACCCAAACACTCCAGCTTCTGCTTCTACTCCCTAAAGGAGCAGAACCAGTGTTAAGAATTAGATGCAAACACCCCCTAAATCTAGAGTTACAAATATGTCCTTAATTGGCTACACACCACTCAACTCTATCGGCAAATAATATAATGTCATCAAGTGTAGTATAATATTCATGCACCAATAGCTTGAGGCCGTTTGAAAGTCAATATTAATGTATGTGATGTATACTAGTTTCTCTTGTGGGATCGGAGTTATTTTTGCCGGAATTGCACGCTATATCTATACTAGGCTGAATGCCTGAAAATCCTAAATAATCCGGAGTAGTACATTTTCAGAATTATTTTGCCACAAGGATTCCACCATTGTCAGCTTCCAACTTCAGTGGTAACCAACTCATTGCATGTAAGAAAGCTTGGTTTGCACATGGTACTGTGATGATTTCATTGCTACAAGGTCAGAACACTAAAAGGTTTACATCTTTATTACTGCACAATGAACTGTTCTTTGTAGCTCTTGATCTGTACAGGATAACAACCATCCACTTACATGAATGGCCTAAGGATTTTTCAAACGGAATAGAATCTAACAATAATTGCACAAAGAAAGATGTCAAAGCTCCACTCTAGTGCACAGCAGCAAACAGCTAATCCAGAAAAATCACTTCCCAATTGAGCTTTAGCTTCAAAAAATGGCTTTGAATGAACTTTCACACGAAACCCGCTTCCTACTTGGAAGGATATCCCAGCTCTTCTATATATCACAAACAGTGCTGGTTCCTGATGAGCTAGCTACTCTTCTGCTCAGAAATATGTCCAACTAAGTTTGTAGCCAGAGGAAGCCAGTTAATAACATCATAGAATGAAGCAAAAACATTGTCGTTCTTCCTCTTCGTTATCACTGTCACCTGTTTCGCTGCACACTTGTTCATGTCAAAATAGAGCAATGCTACATTATGAATATAAAACAAGCAGTGACATAAGCCTTTTACATGGATATAGCTCATTGTACACCACCACTTTTGAAGTATGGGTGTTCAGTGGTAATTCATGGGAACAAAGTTCAATAAACTCTTATTCCATATTAAGATTTGAGATTTCATTTAAGCAAGGTAATATAGCTCAATGGAAGCATTAAAGTTCACCTATCATAGTATCATCATCTAGAGCTACTATAAGAACCACATTCTTACAATAATGAGTTACGGAGGGGGTATTAGATATATGTGTGTAAAAAATATTTTACAATTTAGAATATACTATGAAATAGAGAATTCAAAAACTGAAAGACTAACCAAGAAACAAAAGATAGAAGAAGAGATAACAAAAATACAACAAAATAGAGGAATAAAAAACTCAAAAACAGTTTCCCTGACGTATTTGTCTCATAATGAAACAATATAAAACAACATGTTATACTCCATATAAGATATTGGACTAATCCTCATATCAAGTTGACATACGATAAGCCTCAAAATCTTAACAAGTAAGTTCTTCAATCATTTAAATATCAAATAGAAGAATTTACATTACCTATACCCTATTTAGTAACGTAATCGAATAATTTAATTGGAGTGTTTATCTATACAATTCTTCATGTCTAAACTTCCAATCTTATTCTTGCTTAGGTTTAACTCAATGTCATAAAGCAAAATCTAAGGTAAAATCCTTTGAATATAAATGGTCATCTAATTTCATTAATATTAGGCCTTTGATAATGTAGTATTTAAAAATTAATCCTACATTCATCCCAAATTATTTTGCAAAAGAAAAACGATTTATCGAGTAAAAATGAAATTTAGTGATGGTAATATCTAGAAACTAGGTAGAGACTTATATTGAATAACAAAAATCAAATCTAAAATGATGAGAAATCATTGAGAATATAATGAATTTGTGTTGAGCAACAAAAATAACTCACTAATATTTACAACAAAAACTCACCTGCTTTCAAACTCCTTGATCTCAGCAAGCTCTTGCCCCATGCTATAATCCACCCACCTTACACTCTTCTTTTTCTTCCTCCTCATCTCCACCTGCTTTGGAATACTATCTTTCCTAATGCAGCTTCTACTGCCTCCATTAATGGCAGATTGTAGATTAACCCCTTGCAGATTCTTCACCTCCTCACTAACCTCTGCTGTAAATTCAGCAACAGCAGAAACAGCAGTTGAAGAAGGGAGACTGGGGGTGTTATCCAACTTCAGCTGGGATTGAGAAGGAGATGATCTGCAGAGGCACATCAATGGACGGCAGAACAGGATCCCCATCAAACACCTTTCCTTCATCATCAATAATCACTCATCTCTGTTACTGTTCTTGCCGCCGCCTCTCTTCCATCCAATGCCCACCCCAGATTTTCATATAGCAAGAGAAAGAAATCAAATTATTGGTTGGAGGTGACAGATTCCACCTGTGCTGACACACATCACAGTAAAATAAAATAATCCTTAAATGCATCAAAAACAAAAACAGGGTTCTCTCTTTTCTGCCCAGAAAGAGTATTAAATTAAATTAAATAATCCGCAATCTAGCAGAAAGGTATATATTGATCTTGTTTTTGGCTTCTTATCAAATGTAAATGTGAATTAAAGTGGAGAATGGGAAGCTTTTACCAGAAATAAAGAATGCAAGAAACACAAAATGGAAAAATTATTATTTGGAGGATTATTACGATGAACCCCAAAATTCAAGTAAAATTCTGGGTGGCTAGGCTGTAGGCTGTAGCTAGCTATCAAATAAGCAAGCCTCCTTTCGACATAATCCTGAAATTCTGATTTCTAAAAGACTCTTAAGTGCTGAAAGAAAAAGACACATTCTTTATCTCTCCGTATTGACCGGGATCAGGTCGATAGAATTTATTAGGGTAGTTAAGAGCAATCTATTGTTTTAGGGTAGAGCTAGGTGTCTCCCACAAACAAGTTGTCTGTCCGGAAACGAGTTGTCGGGAGCGTTGTCTGTCTGGAGTTGTTTGCACAGACAACTCGTTTCCGGACAGACAACTTGTCTGTGGGAGACAGACAAGTATACAACTTTTGTGTACACCAATCTTTTTTCATTGTTTTATACGGAGTATAGTAAAACTGAGTATTAAAAGGCTGATATGTTAATTTCTCATTGGTTAACAACAATATCTAAATCACTAATGTTATAAATTAAAGATGGGAAAATTAATACAAATACCCTAAACTTTTAAGGGGTGTGAGATGAACACGTCAAACTTGCATATGTAATTAAAATACCCAAAACTTTAAATAAAAAATTATTTTTACATCATTGTCATGTATTATGTTTTTTAGAAAATGTAAATTTATGGTCAAAGTGAGACCACCGGGGCATGCCACGGTGTTACACTAGTATTAATATTAATCTCAGGTAAGATAAAATGGTCATTATATTGTTTTAAAGAATATTCTTTAGTCCCCAAAATTCTTAGCTTCTCAATTACCTTTTTAGGTTGTTCCAAAAAATTCTTCTCATTCACTTTTTTGGTAAGGCTTGTGTGCTTACCATTCATTTAATTTTTTCTCACTTAATCAGAATCATACATGTTCATTTTATTTTCATTTTTTAAAATTACGATCCAAGTCACATTGAGAAGTTTTTTTTCCTGACGGTGGGAGAATTTGATTGTGTTACTGCAATTACATATTCTGACTTATCACTTTTCTCAATTAATTTTGAGAAAAGGGTAAGATATGCCCTCACACTTACATAAAAATGTCAAATAAGCCCTTATATCTGAGGCTCTATCCGCCCGTCACCATTTGGGGCGGTTCCCGGTGGAATTTGTTTATGATTTTTTAGCACCTTATTCATTAAGTCTAATTTACTCATACCAAATTTCAGCTAAAATTTCAATCGGGAAGGCATTCAAATGAATTCTTGAAGATAACTGTGCAGTTATCTTCAAGAATTCTTTTCAATGCCTTCCCGATTGAATTGTTAGCTGAAATTTGGTATGAGTAAACTATGATTAATGAATAAGATGCTAAAAAATATTCATCAAAAAATTCCACCGGGAACTGTCCCAAATGGCGACGGCCGGACAGAGCATCCTATATAAGGGCTTATTTGACTCTTTTATGTAAGTTCGAAAGTCTATTTGACCCTTTTCTCATTCATTTTTTATTAAATTTAACTCCATAAAAAAAAATACTAAAATATATTTAGAAAAAATGTCCGAGAAAAAAGCTCTATAAAAGGTAAGGTGTCACCATAAGGGTGAATAAGGGTCAAACCTTTCCCTAAATTTTTTGACAAGAGATTGTTTTCAAAATTTGAAATTCATGATCTCTCGATCACATAATAAGACTCAATCTATCCCATTTTTTATTACTTTCCTTTTTGGGATACTTTTCTTGCATTTCTTAAATAATTGTTTGGGTGGTGGGATATTGTTTCACATTTACTACAACAATCAACACAACATAATTTTACTTTCCTTGTTACATCAAAATATGCAAAATTTTGATAGGGGAGGGATAATTAGATGACACATGCTTAATAGTTTAAAATAAAAAATAACGCAAAATTGATATTTATAATATAGGAAAAATTGAAAATAATAATCTCAACTATTGATTATTTTTGTATAATCCCAATTATATGGACCCTCCGCCAATATTTTTGCCGGTCTTAATTGCTTAACGAAATGAACAATGAACTAATTAACCGTTAAAATTCGGTTATGTAAGTAGTTCTATTTTATAAAACGATCAATATAAGTTGAGATTGTCATGTAAAATTATCTAAACTTAGTGTTAAAAGGGTCTGGGTCTCAACTTTTTTAAATGTAAAGAGGTCCCAAAAGGTCAAGCATGAATTAATAGGAGTATATTATTAGCAACTTAGTACCCATACGAAGCTATAGTAGTATTATATACGTACTCTGAATACATTATAAATACTACGTTTATAATAACTTAAATGCTAATATGTGAGCAATAAATTTAACTTTGTAATAACATACTTTTTTTTTACCGAAAGTAATTAAACATGTAATAATAGAAAAATAGGAGGAAAATCATTCCAAAAATGTACACACCTCTTTCTATATTTTCTACTCCCTCCAGCAATATACTTCTGGTTTGACTTAGATCGGAATTTAAAAAAGTGAGAATAAAATGGAAATATATGATTATGATTGGGTAAGAAAAAGATAAACAAATACTAGTCACACAAACCTTTCTAAAAAGGTAAATGAAAAGATTTTATTTTTTGGAACGTGTCAAAAAGAGAGTAATTTTCTTGTTTTTACGTTTATATTTATATTTATTTTTCATAGCAATAGAACTTTTAGTGTAATATTAATAATCACGAATTTAACATTAAGAGTTGAACAGTGATTCTAACTTTAGTCAATTTTATACGACCGTACTTATGATATGAGACAAATGTGGTACTAATTTTAATTTACATAAAAATTACAATGTTTCCACTTTGATGTTGATTTTTTGTGACCTTTTTAGTTTTTACAGGGTCAAAGTAAAATGCGAAGTAAAGTTTAAGATTTGAATAGGAATATAGGATTAATCTTCAGTATTCGAGCTACAACAGTACAATAATCTCAATTTGTTGTCAAGTTTATGACAACATTTTTTTTTTTTGTAGAAGTAAGCCCGCCACGTTTTCTCTAGTTGAAGCTGATAATTTAGTCTCTTAGTCATATTTCTCTCTGTTAATATTGAGTAAAAGATTCTTTTAAATGCATAATTCAAAAATCCAGGAAATCCAATGAAACCTTCACAATTTTGAACTAAATTTAACAAAATGGACTAAAAATTTTACGAAACCCCATCGATGCATGCATTACATTCATTTTATTAACTACACCCATACTCATACTCGTAGAGCCGCAGACCAGTCAATGGATTGGGTTTAGATATATGTCCCATTCAGATGCTCTTTGAGGTTGAAAACTCCAGGCCCCCCAGCCCCTCCCCAGACCCCATAGAGTAAAAAAAAAAGGGTATGAATTTATATTTTGTTACGTTTATCGGATCCGGTTGGGTTTTCTTTTTCATTAATGGAACCGTACACATTATACTCCCTCCGTCCCTGAAACAAGTTCACCCTTTCCTTTTTGGGTAGTCCCTGAATCAAGTTCACCTTTCCATATTTGGCAAATTATCTATATCAAAACAGTGCCAAACAGTGCCAAACAGTGTCAAACAGTGTCCAAACAGTGTCCAAACAGTGTCCAAACAGTAAAATTTACCCCCCAGTAAATTTCTTTCCTTAATATGTGTGAAAAGCAATGGTGAACTTCTTTCGGGGACGGAGAGAGTATATTCAAATAAGCCTACTATTCATCTATACACAAACATACATATACATCTAGACATCTAGTGACTACTTTATACACACATGACACATCTTTTGTTATTCGAAAAGAAAATGTTTGTTTATGTTATTAGTTCTGATTATTTTTAGTGGAATAGTTTATCTAAACTACGTAACTACTAATTATTATGTCTCAAACTCTTAATTTTATTTTAACTTTTAAATCCTTTAATACTTTTACCCTTCCCAAATGAAACAAGTCTACATTTTTATAGAGAATTTACAATATTATAAACTTCAATTGGATGAGTCTACTCGATCCGATTACGGGACCCATTAGATCAGGGTTTTGAACCACAATTTCAGACCCTTGATATACAGGCCGGCCAGATCTGGAACCAAAATTTCAGACTCACTAGATATAAAGATCGGGCCTGGAACCATTAAAAGTTAACGGATTCGGATCTGGAACACGATATTCCAACCTAGACCCAATCCATTGAAGATGTGCATACAATATTTAATTTTGCACCCGGATATGACTTATCGATTGTGGTATTTTTAATGTGCAAAGAGTTTACGCTAAGAACTAATCAAGTACAAAGCAATGTTTCCGAATATTTATATTCTTTCATATACTAGTACAGTAGTACTTTACTTTCTTAACGTGTTATACGATGCCAAGAGCGCATAATAATAACTCGTACTTTCTTAATTAAGAAATGACATATATATATATCGTGGAGGGACAGATGATGATGTTGCTTAGCTTGCTTTAACATTACTCTCAAATAGTTGTGCTTCAATAACTATGTTCGCGTGGATATATAATTCAATTGATCACATGAGTGAAATTTGAGACAAGTGATTTAAGATCGTAGTGTAGAAGTAAACTCTCAAAGTGAGAGGGAGCTACTTGTACATCGTGGACACTGATATAATCTCTATGTTTAGCTGAGTTATGATAATTTACAATTTGTACTTTCTCGGGTCGGGACGTGATGAGCCGGGAGATTGTTTTTAGTGCAAGGTTTTACTTAATGGGCATGTGTAACGCATTTATTGCTTAATCCCATTTCTAAACAAAAAGCGTGAGAAGTGATACATGGATTAATGGAGTAATCTTAAAGGGAAAGTTGAACAAATAAATAAAATAAAATGTTCAAATGCGGGAGTATACTTTTAGAGTATCCCACCTTTCAACCCGCCTAATGTATAAATAATTACAGCTAATTATAACAACATGGTGTAATTAATCATGATTTACTTCGTTTTGCTTTTCCGTTTTCAAAATTATTATTATTCCATTATTTTGTTGGAAGGTTAGTGAGTTAGTTACACACCTTATGTCTCCATTTTGCCCTCAAGTGGGCAAAGAATGAATGTTTGGTTTGATTATATGCCCCCACCATAAATTCGATTCCAAAACCCCTAATTGGAGTAACGCAAGGTCCCCAGTAACAGAACTCTTCCCAATCAGGAAAAAGAAAAAGAGAAAAAAGAAAAAAGGAAAAGAAGAACAAAAGTGATAGAGAAAAGTCTTAGCTGGAAAATTTTAGTGGTAAAACATTCTGCCAGTTTGCCCCTACCAACACGGCATTCTTTGTCCCTCTCCAAACACGCAGTCCCAAGTCACACGTTGCGCATGTATGTCTTTGATATAGATCATTAACCGATTCAAGGGAGTTTTCCTTAAAAATGAGTCAAATGACTACATTAAACTCCATTTTCAAAAAAGTGAGTACTCTTACCCATGAATAACAATGTCATTTAATTAATAAATATAATAAATATGGTGTTATTGTAGATTTTTATTGTGATGCCACATTTTTATATCACTAACATACGGAGTATGTCGTTCCTGTTGGGTGTGTTTCGGAAAATAAAGAAAATTAATTAAAATTAATTAATTAAATAAAATGACTAGAGAAAAACAAGAAAGGAGATGAAGCAGAATTAGTCAAAGCTCGTGCTACGCACGATGTCCTTAAAACGTTTTTGTTGCCTCCCACGGTGCTAGGAGCGTTGCAACAATCGTTTCCCAGGATACAATGACTTTGAACTAATGTTTGAGCACACAAACAAGAGTTCCAGCGAACGAGAACACAGTATGAACACTTAGGGATTTTTCAGATTGCTAGCAGTGTGTTTTAAAGGTGCAAAACGTGCATGGAGTGTATGAATTCGTGTGTTGTTGAAAACCACCTGCCAGCCATTATATAAGAGGATTTGTTGTGTGCAAATGGTGAATTAATGGACCTGAACGTTGGACATCAATGACCAATCCGTTGGGCATTGAATCGTCCATGAACTGTCCATTTAACGCTGCATTAAAAGATAAGAATGTTGGGCATTTATTGCTGTAATGGACAGAACGCGACCAGAAGACCTCCCAACAGAACACCCCACGAAGTGTTCTGTCTGAAGCTAACAGAACCCCTATGAGGGTTTCTGTCTGGAGCCACCAGAACACCATACCGAGGTGTTCTGGTCGAGGCCTTCTGTCTGGAGCCACCAGAACACCATACCGAGGTGTTCTGGTCGAGGCCTTCTGTCCGGAGCATTTCTGCCGCTAGGCACTTCTGGGAAAAAATTAAACGTTTCGGGAAGAAAACAAAAATTAATCATATCTCTTGAGAGATAGATTTTTGGACGACATTCGTGTCCGCAGGTCGCCCGCGCACGCAAGTCGCGGTTTTTCTTCTCCGATTTCGGGATTTGATTTGCACCCCCCTGCGCGCGTGTAGAGAGCCTTTACTCTAAGGAATCTTAACTTCTCAAGGGGGGAGTCCCTTTATAAAGGGTTGCAAATCCTTTGGATTTTCCGGTGTGGGAAATTAGCACACTAGAAACCCATCTTTTTTCCCAGTTTTCCCATTCTAACGGGTAAACTTCGAGAATCAATTTCTCATTCACCCGTTATCCGTTTTGAGCGTACCATATATCGAATTGTAGCCCTTAACAAGGACAATCCGAAACCACTTTGACCCGACCCAAATCGGAAGTGGACCCCACTCAAAAAATTGCCCCAAAATTACCATTTAATGCAATTTTTCACACATTTTTCCAACAATCCCCCACATGAATGAAAATTGATTTTCGAGACTTACAAAAAGACACGAAGATAGGAGGACACGTTGTGTTCAGCGGATGATCCTTGCATACGGAGAGGTAGGTTTAATCCTTTGAACCTTCTGCTGTAAAGACACGTTTATTTACTGGCTGTCTAGTAGACTCGATGTCCTTGAACTATACTGCCGTCGTGTAAACATTGACTTATCTTTACACAAGAACCTTCCAACTTTGTTCTGTTCTCATGGGTGTGCCCGTTTTGGCCATGGGTCACCGTCCTGGTTCTGCAAGAGCTTCTAAAGAACTGAGCCTTTACAGTTCTTCTTTGAAGCGGCCCTATCATCATGTATTGCTAGGTTTACAGTTATGCATGATTGAAGTAAGGAAGGTAGAGGGGGACAACATATATGAACAAATTCACAATGGGAAGCAAGCATTACAAAAGCATCCATCTATTACCATTATCAATCACCTTCCCTCAAACCTTGTAGCGGAATAGGGGATGCATCACATTCATGGAGCAAGGTGCAGAACTGACATGATATACAAGGAACAAGGCGCAAAAAGGATATGATATACAAGGAACAAGGCGCAAAAAGGAACAAGGTCACTGGCAGTTTTAATTTTTGGTATACAAACTACACCTAGGCGGGTTATTTTGCAAGACCATATAAATGCTCCTATATTTTTTTATGTGGAGTAGGCCTTTTATTGCTCTAACAATGACCTTTCCTAATTTTTTTTTGCATTAATGGACTGTAATTTGGCAAACCAGCTAACCACACAGTAATGGGCTTTAACATATTCCTTCGTGGATTTCTTCCATGACAGCTGCAGCCAAACTCGGCGGTAAACGTCTTCTTATAGAGTTGTCCGTCTATGAGACGGAAATTCAGGGCCATCCTCCTGATCCATGCCGCTTTCCCCAAGCCGCCCTGATCCCGTTCTACGGGGAGCGTTTCATCCTTTAGATATTCGGCAATCTCATTTGTCCAGCTTAGTTCAGCGAAGGATATGGCTTCCACGATGTTCGCCATAGAGTCATAGACTGCCCTAGCCTTGGACCCGGTTCGGGCCACCCGGCCCGGTACTGTGCCGGCCCGGGAATCGGGTACCAGTTCCGGGTCTAGGCCCGGTTTAGGGGGGGTAACCGGGGCGGTACGGGTCTGGGATATATGGAACCGGCCAGGCCGGTTCGGGCTTTATTCTTTTTTTTTTTTAATTTTTTTTTAACTTTCCAGGTTGGGTTGGGTATTTTGGGCCATTTGGGCTGGTTTGGGGGTGGGGTGAGGGGGAGGGGGTTAATTAGAAAAAGCAAAAAAAAAATATAAAGAGGCCCGGCCCGGACCCGGCCCGGACCCGGTGGATACTCAGGCCGGTCCCGGGCCCAACCCCAAATCCGAGAAAGCCCGCCGGGCCTAGGCCTAGGCCCGACCTGGTCCGAATCCACCCCTAGACTGCTCTCAAATTATAACAACTGCTCCACCCCTATGTTTGAATTGTAAAAATGTAATGTTTTAATCGGTTCTTAACTATTTTCTTCCCTCTTTCCTAAAAAGTGGTCAGTAAAGTGGTTATTGCATTTGCAGCAATTCATGACGTGCCATTTTAGACCAAGTGAAAGATGACATATGATCTAATAGTCATCATCCCTTTTTAAACTTTAGCTTCGGTTCTACACTTCTACTGTATAACGGTGTCACAAAACTTTTTTCGTAGTTAGTCTTTTTTCGAAAAATCTATTTCCGTAATTAGCTTCGGTGTTTTTTTTTTAGAAAAATCTATTTTCGTAATTAGTTTCTATTTGCGTAATTAGTTTCTAATCTTTGGTTATCCAATTTGAAACCATAAAAGTATTTCTTAATAACCATCATGTAACCAAAGATTTACATTTTACATGGTTACATCGTAACAACTGAAACCCTTAAAAATAATTTGAAATCTAACAAAAATAATTTGACCTTTCGATGAGTTGGTAAAAGCGTGAAACGGCACTCCATACTTTTCAACCAACCTATTCTGTGCAGGCCACCGAAAGACTCACTAGCAATTGATATAAAAGGAAAATGTCAAATAAGACCTCCAACTAATCATAATTTGGCAATTGGACCCCCTAATGTATTAATATTGCAAATAAGCATCATAATCCAGGGGAAAACTATAACTTGATCTGAATGTGTGATAACTTCCTGTCTAATTTTGCAGCCTAATATTTTAAAATTAAATAACGTAAACCTGAACCATCTTGGAGGAATTGAAACCCAGGGCTTGTTCCAAGCTCCAATCTGATATATCTAAACTAGGGTTGGACTAGTGTCGGGCCTAGCGGGTCATAGTACTGAAAAAATGAAGCCCGGTACTGACCCGGTTTGGCCCGATACTGATCCCGGTCCGGGCCCAAACAGTACCGACCCCAGGTTAGGCCCTTCCTATATTTTTTTTTTGAAAAGTAGCGGTTAGGCCCAGACCGCCACCGGTCCCAAAAAAGCAAGACTGAAGCCCAACCCGTTCTACCCACAGTCCGGGTCCCGGGTCAGTACCGGAAAACTAGACCCAGACCAGTACCATCAGTACATGTCCCAGGTCAATCCTGGGTCAAGCTGCCCGAGCGCAGTCCACCCCTAATCTAAACCACTTTTGTTATAGTTGTTCCACACATTCAAAACCGGTTACTAAAACCGGTTACTACCAACGGGTCTAATACGGAGTATGATTGCATACTTCGTATTTTATACATAGTACGGAGTATATATTAAAAAGAAAAGTGTCAAGTCAACCTCATATTCTGTACAACAATTCAAGCAAGTCTCCATACTTTCAGTTTCATCAATTACATCCTCTTAATTTGAAGTTTTCATTAAAACCGAATTTCAGCTGGTAACCCAGCCGAATTTTAGCCACATAGCGCACGCCGCACGCATGGCTTGACATGGCACATACGTGGCCCAATTGGTGAATCGCGCACATCTGTAGAGCTTATTGTTTAGAACAAAAAAACAAAAGAAGATTTCCACCTTTTCATTTTTTCTATTTGTTTAGAAAACCTTTGTCTTTAACCTAAAATTTGGGGTAAATGTCGACTGTAATTCTATGTAAAGCCATATTGCTGGGAATTTTAAACATGACATGGCATTGAGTCAATAAAGAAAATTAAAACGAAGGCACTAGACATGAGAATCTTCAAACAAATATTAACATTAGCATGAATAAAAGTAGAAAACTCCCAAAGGAGAATGAAGAGCTTAGGAAATACTAACTATTTCTGCTCCTTCAACCCTCTAGATTTGCCAAAAAGAGGATCTCAGCAGATCCATATATATCCCTCTCTGCCCATCTCTGCAACTTCTAGTTTCTTTTCACAGATTTCAGTCTGAGTCACTTTCCATGCTTCCCATTGCCTTTAACCCTCTTGGCTTCTGCATAAAAAACATTACTTGTTACCAGAAGTAGCAAAAATGCTCAAAATTCAAACAAAAGGAAGAAGAAAAGAAAGTCTTTTTAAAAAAGAAGACTTGGATATGGTTAAATACATACCTTCTTAGAAGTCTTCTTCTCCCTCACTTCATACCTCTCTTGGCACAAATCTGACAACCATGTACCCGGAGTCACCAACTACAAGGAAAGATAGGCTTAGAACAAAATCATACATAATATAGAAATAAAAATGCCCCAAAAACGTTGAAAGTAAGATACTTGATCACTTCAAGAACTTACAAGAATGGTTCTTTGAATCAGCTTGGCCCTCTTCTTAGGCCTCTGAGGAAGTTTACATCCTTTCATGGCCATAAAATCTTCTTCCTTCTCTTTACTAGATAAGGTCACTAACAGTCTTGGCCAAACAACCTTCTTCTTCTCTTCCCTTGAGTCCAAAAACAACTTGTTGTGCTCATCCAACCCCACTGATCCTCTTGTTGTGTAATACCTGTCTTCTTTCTCCGGCGATGACGTTGTTGCCTTCTTATTCTCATTTCCACTAGATTTGTTCATCCCCAACTCCCTGTACATACATTTGCCCAAAAAGATTAGCATTCAAGTTTCATCTTTCATTGCACCACTTGATCTTGATCCTATAGACTATACAGTTTTAGACCTTTTGGTTAGGCCAACAACTCTCACCCTCCCCAATCAAGAAGGTATATTTGGATTGCAATAAAATTTGAAAAAGAGAAGAAAGAAAAACGTTTTAGACCTAATTAGGTTTAAAACCAATTTGATTTATGAAGACACTTTTATTAGCTTATTATATACCTTCTGGTAATTATCAAAATCCAATTCTCAACTTTTCTTTGAAAAAACATTTAAAAATTTAAAAACAGTAACATCATTTAGCATCTTACCCAAATTAAAATTAAAACCAGCGGAAGAGGTATTGAAGTTGATGTAAGACTTGAGAATATGCAATATAATTTGTGTAGAAAAGACCAGATCTTTTAGTGAAAAAACAGATCAAGATCTCAGCTTTATCATCCAAACACAATACTAACAATATTCTAACAACAGATTTGAGTTTTCAATCAGTGGTTTTATAAAGCTTCTCAATGAAAAGAGCTAATACAGAGACAATTTTCCACTGAAAGAAGGCATCAAATTCAAAAATCAAATTGCAGCATATTTGATTTCTTTTACCTGTTAACACGAGAGGGAGAAGAAACAGCATTAGCTTCTATAACTCTAGATGTGATTTTCCTCTTCACCGCACTCCCACCTCCATCTGATTTCCCGTTTGAAGCCGATTCTTTCACCTTCATGCATCTCAATCTTTTCCGATTGCCCCACTGTAACTTATCCATAGATAATTAAATACCCTTCAATCAAGAAAACAAACCAATTACTTTATATGCCTATATGAGTTTTCCAATAGTAGAACACCAAAAGAAAATTATTTCGAAGAAAGAACAATAGTGGAGTGACACTTACCCTTTCCAATATATAGATCTACGGAAATAACTTCGAAGACTCTGTAGAAAACTGCGGTTGAGGATAGACAGTAAGATCAGGCGTTATTTCTATGGAATGCAAAAAAAACTCTGTAATCAAAGAGAAAGATGGAGATGTGATTACAGGAGATGGGTAATCTTCTGAAGCAGAAAATACCAAGAATTAGATGGGAAAGATTGAGCTTTGCGAAGAAAACAGTGTTCTTTTTCAGGGAAAATTGAGAGAAACGCAATACAACTTCCTTCTGCTGCAACTCCTGCAAGATCTTCTCTATACAATAAGAAGAAGCAGCATTTGGGTGATGTTTTCTGTTGAGAGAGTTAGAGATGGAGATATACGGCGGGGTGTATATAAATATATGTTGGTGGGATTTGTTTCCCCTCTTCTAGCGCCTCCTCCCTTCACAAGTGGGTTTTTCTCTTCTTCCTTCTTGGTAAAGAGTAGATTTAACAACTAAGATAAATCTTGGCCGTGGATAGAGAGGGGACGGCTGGATGGACTTCCCTCCCAAGTTCCAACTGGTACGCAGGTCTGTTTGCAACCCATTAAAAAAAGTGCTTTTAATTTTTTTTAAAGAAAAAAGCACTTATTTTATCAAACACTATTAACTTTTACTTTCTCGACTTTCGTGTAGAATCTACTTTTACTTTTTCTATTACACAAAAAGCACTTATTTTACCAAACACTAACAACTTTTACTACTAATCACTTTTTCCCCAAAAGTGCTTTTATTTAAGCACAAGTGGTTGCAAACAAAGCCGTAGTAAAAGTTGCCTCTTAGGAAATGTATATGGTCACGTGATTCTCACGCTCACTTCCTTTTTGTGTTACTTTAATTAATTTATTGAGGGGCTGAGGTAAAACTGGGATCAATATCGCTTCATTGCTAATTATTTTTTGTGTTATTTTAATTTATTTATTTATTTATTGTATTAATATAGCGTTCTACTATGGATGTTTTCTTTTGGACTGTTTTCAGTCACAAACCAGATCAGACCAAATCAGATTTCTGTAACTATAAAATACACAGAAATCAGACGCTTACCAGACCAGATCATATCATATCAGGTTAGACTAAACCAACAAATTTAGGAAAACATCCTAATACCATGCCATCCAAACGCCCCTTGATGCGTTTTTCTTTTAATTTGAAATTATCATATAGTAGTATTACCATCCCATACACAAATGCATTATGTACCTTATAATCTAATTTAATCTAATGTACGACTACATTTAAAAATCGCTTATAACGAATTTAATAAAATCTATCTATCTATCTATTTATTCTATTTTATTATATATAAGAAAAGAAATAGCTCATTTAAAGACAATTTTACCCTTAATGAATCCTATGTGTCAAGCTCTCCTTAATTCACTCTTTTGCTCTAGCCATGCCACGTGTCCATTTTTGCTTCAATGTACGAGACTCTCCATGGAATAGGAAGGAGCAGCAGTAGAGATGCATTGGTGGGATCCAAACTATAAAAAATCTCAATTTTTCTTTAAACTACTACTCGTATAACTTTTTCATTTTTGTTCCAATTTTTACAAAAAAAATATATCAAAATTCATAACTTTTTGTGATCTTTCATATGAGATCAATATTGAATATGTAAAAATATTTTTTATCAACTGTCTCTATAATTACGCTTGAAATTATCTATATGCATTTTATAATCTATTTTGCTGTCTGAATTGGATGAAGTTACTGTAACAGTTCATTGTTAGCTACTTTTTATACAATATTTTTCTTTACTTCATTAATAAAAGTATTTTAAATTAGATTTATCTATAAATCAATAGATTCAACAACTTTTATCGAAATTTCATCCATTTCAACACATTCAATCAACAAAATTCAGTACTACTAAATGGTCTCTAAAATCAAAATCAGACTACGAAAGGGAAAAATCTAAATATACTAAATTTATTTAAGAAAACTTTCTTAAAGTATTTTATGATTTGATGTGCACTAATTAGTTCTAATAAAATAAAATTTTGAGTTGGTCTATTTAGATTTGTTTTGAGTTGGTCTAAATAGAAGACAATGAGTAATTTGAATTCATCAACCCTATGATTATAATTCTTTATTTTTAAGAAAAAAGGGGCAAATATGAAAATAGCGATTTATCATTTTTGGTTTATTTTAAACTGCTTTGATCTATTTAAGTTTCTCTTTATTGATATTTTTTTTTGACAAATTCGACTGAAGTTACTGTACAGAATCATTTTTAACTACTTCTCATATAATTTTTTATTTACTTCATTAATGAAATATAATTTAAATTAAATTCATCCATAAATCAATATATTCAACAAATTCAACCACTTCTGTCAGAATTTCATCAATTTCAAAAGAATCGGACAATTTAGCTAATTTCAATGTTACTAAACTGGTTTTAAATATCAAAATTAGAACGTGGAAGTAACAATAGATCATTGGCTAATAAAAGGGTCTTTTTGAAAAAATGACCTTTTAAACGTTAAAAAAAATGATAATCTTAAAAAATCACATTTCATTAAGGAATCATTTTCATTAAAAATGAACATGTTGAAATAATATCTTTATAATATGTAAATGACTCAAAAATATAAATAAACTTGAATTTGGTTATTATTGCGAACTTCCAATTTTGTACATACAATCGAGATAGACTTACAAAAGAGTGTCAGATGATTCCTAATATAGCAATTGGCTAAGATTCATTTGCCTTTTTTTTTACTCAACCACAACCTCACATTTTCACTTTATTCACACATTCTTAAACTTCGATCCATGTCAAATCGGGAAGAATTTTATGGGACGAAGGGAGTATTATTGTTGTTGTTATTGTTATTGTTGTTGTTGTCGTAGTAATAGTTGTTGTTGTTGTTGTTGTTTTCGGTGAATCAAATCACCTTTAAAAGTATAAAGAATGAGATAGACCTATGAAAGAGTTTTAGACGATTCCTAAATAATATCTTTTTAATATGCAAGTGACTCAAAAATATAAATATACTTGAATTTAGTTACTATTGTGGACTTCCAATTATGCACATACAAACGAGATAGTCTTATGAGCACCCTCTATTAATCAAATATTACTCCTTAAAAGATCTCTATATTTAAAAGATCTCTTTTACTATCGTGAAAGAGATAATGTTATTTTCATTTGACTTAAATGTTTTTAACCATGTTTATAGTATCATAGTTTTAGGTGAGAGATAATCAGACTTGATTTACCAATAAATGATGAAATCTTATGGTTCTTACAAAGAATTTATTTATTCAGAAATCAATGGACCATGAAAAAAGCACTATAGTAGATTACCAACTGCAATAAGAAGTCAAATGAAAATAAACTTGCGAATAAAAAATTCACACTATTCATAATAATAAACCTGCATAGTAGAAATTCGTGCAATTGAAAAGATATACTCCGTATGAAAAAAAACTCAAAGAACTAACAATCTAATGGCATAAATTAAAGTTAATTACAATGGAATTATGTAATTAAGTAATGAAGATGTGGAAAACAGTGAAATAAAATTGTTATTAGGTGATCATAACACATTCTTGGAGGATGTGTAAGAGTTTTCTCTCTCATATAGAGTATTTTTAGGTATACGATAAGCCGACTAACAATTGAGCGGAATAATTGTCTATCTCATGTGTAGAGTGCTTTTAAGAATAATATACAAGCCGGGTAACCATTGAGCGGCCAAAATTTCTTTCTCATATGCCGAGAAAATAAGAACATATTGAGCAGGATAATTTTCTCTCTCATAATTAGTTCTTTTCGGTAGAAGACCAGCTGACTAACAAATGAGCGGGAGAATTTTCTATCTCATTTGTACTACTTTTAGTTATTAGAAGATAAACTTGCTAACAATTGAGCACAAAAACTTCATCTCTCATATATAGTTCTTTTAAGTACAAGATAATCTAGCTAACAATTGAGCGCAATAATTTCTCTCTCTCATATGTAGTGTTTTTAGATATGAGGTAAACCAACTAACAATTGAGCTGCAAAACTTTCTCTCTCATATGTAAGAGTTTTAGGTATAAGAAGATAATCTTGCTAATAATTGAGCGGAGGGATTTTCTCTTTCATATGTAGTGTTTTTAGGCATTAGAAGATAAGATTGCTAACAATTGAGCAGGGGAATTGAGCGGGAGAATTTTATCGCTCATATGTAGTGCTTTTAGGTATTAGATTAGATTAGATATGCAGTGCTTTTAGGTATTAGAAGATGAGTGATGGAATATATGGCCCGGGAACCCCCCGCCCACAGACTCCTACTACTCCAACACAGGCCCAACAGGCCCAAGAAGCGCATGAGGCCCAAAGCACCGCGGCCCAAGCTCAAAGGAACCCACGGTGCACCATGGGATGCCTTCGGCACCATGGCCAAAGGCTCCAAATTCCACAGAACAGCTAGATTTGAGCATACAAAGCTACTGGGAGAAAACAGCAGAATTCAGGAGCCTTCGGCATCTTCATGCCCTCGGCATAAGTGTAGCCTTCGGCTACCCAAAGCCTTCGGCAACAGGGAAGCCTTCGGTTACAGTGCAATCATCGAAGATTCCCTTTGGAGACAAGCAACCACCGCATTTAATGCGGCGTCACATCCACCCACCGCATTTAATACGGTGCATATGCGAGTGCCGGTGCCACCCCGATTGAGGTGACCCCTCGGCCGTTAGATTGTTGACACGTGTACTCTCATCGCATTTATGGCTGCTATAAATAGCACCTTTTATTCCTCTTGTAAAGGATCCCGGAACAAGTTCATTTAATATACTTGGCTCTCTCTCTCTCTTACTTGCTTGCTCTGACTTCTCTCTAGGTTATTCCCCGCAATAACCCCTCGGATAAGCTACCCCCGGGTACACTATCCATCAATAAGTTTGCTAACAATTGAACAGAATAACTTTCTCCCTCATATGTTGTTCTTTTAAGTATAAGATAACAAGACTAAACAATTGAGCGTGATAATTCTCTCTCATATGTAGTGCTTTTACGCATAAGAAGCTTAAAAGATAAACTTGCTAACGATTGAGTGAGAGAACTTTCTCTCTCATATGTAATTCTTTTTAAGTATATAAGATAATCCGGCTAACCGTTGAGAGTTAAAATTTTCTCTTCCATATGTAGTGTTTTTATGTATAACATAAATCAGCTAACAATTGAACGAGTGTCTTTTTAGATATAACAAGATAAACTTGCTAATAGTTAAGCGAAAGATTTCTCTCTCTCATACGTAGTGCTTTTAGTTTTTAGAAGATAATCTTGCTAACAGTTGAGTGAAGAATTTTATTTTATTTTATTTATTTTTTATTAGCGCTTTTGTTGCATTAGCTTTAATTTCCGTAGCTTTCTACCTTCATTAACTTTTGTAATTTGCTCTCATAAATTTATAATAAAAAGGGGAAAAACCAGGGGCTCTCACTAGAACCCCCCATATAAAAAAAGTATAAGATAAACCAACTAATAATTAAGGAATATTTTCTCTATCATACATAGTGCTTTTAGGTATATGTCTTGATTAAGATAATCCGGCTAACAATAAAGTGGACAGTCTTTTCTTATATTTAGTTCTTTTAGGTATAAACCGTATAACATGATAACAAGATAAGCCGGCTAAGAAACGAGCAGAATAATTTTCTCTCTCATATGTTAGCACTAATTTAATAATGAGTAGAAAGTTCTTATTTAACTAACATTCTTTAATTTTAATATTTATTGTATTCACTTAAATTTTATGTCACTCACTTTTCTAGGAATAGTATTTAATTTTTAAAATTTAATCTAATCATAAAAATTAATAAGTAGCAAATTCTAATGAGTGGTGTCAATTATTTTTCCTAATATACTCTTCATTGAATATATAATGTATGGATTTATACTTTATGGAATTAGCTGATTGAACTCTTATTTTTCAAAAATGTAGAATCCTATAAAGTTGTTTTTATTTTAATATTTAATTTCATCCTGAGTAAAAATATATGCGCCGACCTCTCTTTCTCGTGCGTATGCACGGGTACTATACTAGTTATTACAATAAAGACAAGATAATATCATGATTGAACTTAAACTTTATACAACTTAGACGCAAAAGTTAGTGATCATATTGTGATCAAACAGAAGCTTAATTGAAGAACCTATAATGACTCTAAAACCGTCAAAAGTAATGACTAATACGAAGTAAATAATAAAAATTGTATAAATAAGCGAAATTGTAAATATCGTCAAAGCTAGCCAGCAATCCCAATCTCAGGTAGCTGTAACGCCCTCGCCAGATTACACTTGACCTGCACATATGTCGCTCCTTGTTTGATTAAAATACAAAATTGCATCAGTAGTGTCAGAGACGATTTGAGAAAAAAGATAAGCTTTAAGAAAAACAGCAATTAAATACTCCTTTCGTCCCGTAATTAAGTTCTCACTTTTCCTTTTTCAGATGTCCCAAGCAAGTTTCTACTTCCTTATTTGGCAAACAAATACCCACCAAAACAGTGCAAAACAGTGCTAAAGCAGTGCAAAACAGTGCAAAATAGTGTCAAACGGTGTCCAACCAGTGCAAACCAGTGCACTCCACAGTAAAGTTAATTTTTTTTAATATGTGTGAATTCAAACCAGGAACTTAATTGAGAATCGGAGGGAGTAATAGTACAACATTGTGTCGTAACTCGTGTCGCTAATTTCAGCAAAAATCACTCATAAAATGATTATCCAAATTAATAGAATAATAAGAACCCTAGAAACACTAGAAAATAAATCACGCTCATATAATCTCCAAATCACCTTTTAAACACTTTTCTAGCAATGAAGAAGATGAAAAACGACACTCCAGGAAGTTGAGTAAAGAGGCGGCTAGGGTTTATTTTTATCACCCAGTTCATATGTTCCCATTAGTAATCTTTTCTCCGTAATTTACTTACTTTCAACTACATGATACACAAATAATAATAATAATAATATTTTTAATAATAATAATATAGTGTAACAATATTCTTTTTTAAATGTTAATACCCAGAACTTATGCTTTTCCGGTTATAATAATAATAATAATAATAATAATAATAATAATAATAATAATAATAATAATAATAATAATAATAATAATAATAATAATAATAATTATTATTATTATTATTATCATTATTATTATTATTATTATTATTATTATTATTATTATTATTATTATTATTATTATTATTATTATATATGCTTCTGGACATGCTGATTTGGATCGAACTTGGAGTTATGTGATTGATACCGTTAAATGGAAAATTGCCCAGTGAATTCTGCCCGGCTTGTTCATCGGATGGAGGTGATTGGGACTATGTTGGGTGCGGGGGGGGGGGGGGGGGGTGGATGGGACGACTACATTGGGCCCTGTTTGGATAGATTTCACCTCAGTGTGGAGGCAATTGGGGTGTTCGAGTGAGCCAATTTCTTGATCGAGTTCTGAGCAAGGGAGAAGACAGATCGACGGTCTCTCCCCCTCCTGAACCATCGCCCTGGAGAAAATGAGGTGCTAGGATTTGGAAGATGATACTTCAAGAAAGCTTGCATGAAGGATCTTGGAATATTTATTAGTTATTTTTATCTTTTATGATGTTATTTTCACGTTATGTTTGTTTACATTGTTGCGTTATGTGGTTTTTCCTTAAAAAGAACAATATAGTGATATACAAATAACAATATAACAACCTCAAATCATCCTACATTCCTTCCTCAAGCCTTCATCTCTTTTTTCAGTCTCGACATTAACAACCTCATGCATCATCTCTTCATTTTCTTCATTCTTTATTTTTCTTCATTGAGGATTGAAATAATGTCTTCCCTTTCATCAATTTTATGCATCTATAACCTTACAAGTACCTGGCTCAGAGACTCACTCGTTGTCAGCTTGTAATTGAAGTCTAATTTACATCTTCTCAGTTAATTGTCAGACCGGTGCTGAGAGCCCTTAGGAATATGGTGTCGTCTTTCTCTATTTGCTAATGTCCAATTTTAGAATCAGACTGGAATTGAACGTGTAATCACCCACAGTAGCTCAGGATTATTTTTTGGAACAAGTATCAGATCAGACCTCAAACTAACACTGATAGTGCAAATCACCCCCTAGATTAAAAAACCTACAATCATATCGTCCAAGTTGGCAATAAAGTGCAAATCACCCCTTCAATTAAAAAATTTACAACCAAATTCTCCAACTCGACGATATAGCGCAAATGTCTTTCCTAAGTTGTATATTACTAGTTAAAACTTATGTATGCCATTTATTAAAAAATTGTGTCACATATCCACCTCAATATATCCCACTTAAAATTTTTATTGACTGCATATAGAATGAGGTTGAACACACAATTTTTTTAGATGTTCAAGTGTTTACTTGATTAGATGAAGACTCACCGATAAACTCAAGAACTAAACATAGCACCGCCACTTCATAGAAAACAACTACCAACCAAGGAAGTTGGAGTTTCGAAAACATAGCACTGCACCGTCACTTCATGTAACCCTTTTCTATTGTTTGAACATTTTGTAATTGTACAGATCATTTTAATGTTTCTGATAAATTTACATTTCATTCTTAATGTGTATAAGTTGTTTGTATTAATATATTTTTGTAAGTAATTTAAAAATGAAGTGGATAAATGAATCTTATGTCGCATAATTTTTTAATAAATGACATACATTAGCTTTAACCGGTAATTTATAACTTAGAAAAGTCATTTGCGCTATATCGTCGAGTTGGAGAATACGGTTGCAGTTTTTTAATTAAAGGGTGATTTGCACTTTATCGCTAACTTGGAGGGATTGGTTGGATGTTTATTTTTAATATGCTGATGTGTGAAGAATTCAGAACTAAACTTCATATATTAATTTAAGCAGTAAAATAAGTATAGAAAAGAAAAAAATCTGAGATAAAAGAACTTAGAATAAAAAGTTCCGTGTATGTATCCAACTTTTACCAATTTCAGTTTTTCTTTATAACTTTACAAAACTTTTAATGTACTTTCTGAATATGTAATTTTTATTTATTATTATTATTATTATAAATAGAGATTAAATAACTTTATGACCAGTCAAACATTGTAAACCGCATGAGAACCTTTAAGTGAGATGGAGAGAGCATATTAACTTTGATTGAAATTATTTGGATTAAGGGCGTGATTTCCCTACAATGAGACCCGTATTATTGGCCTATATCAAGTTCTCACACGCACGCACGCACATAAATGAAGGAGATCACATACAAACAATGCTTCCCATACAAAATTTAAATCAATTACATCCGTCCAATTTAGGCAAATCAAGGGTTGAATCATGTTACACCCGGTAAGTAATTAAGGATAAAGAAGTAATTTGACAATTTTTAAATGTGAACCACCAGAATACGATAAAAGGAAGGAAATCCTACAATTGCACATAATCCCCACTACGATTCGAACCGCCCATGAATAGCAAATCAGAAAAGGGAAATATGCAGATGTCAAATAGTTAATGCACCAACGAACCAAAGTCAAAGAAGCATGAAGATTTCCTTGAGGGCGGCAAAAGCTTGACTGTAGACAAACTGCTCTGTCGTGCGAAGAAGGTAAGTTTTTTCTATGTATAAATTAATCTTTTTGCATGGGTGATTTGTTATTTTATATGCACCAAGAGGGTTGTGTGGATGCATTTGTGTTGGATGTCAGATTGAGTGAAGTATTTTGATCATTGAATTTTGTAATGTTTAATTTATTTACTAATATGGAGTTCAACTTGAATGAAGTTTGCATTTTGTGTTCATGATTGGTGGATTAAGCTGTTAGTGATGGAATTAATGTGCAAAATAGATTAAGTAAAGGTGCAATTCAATTGTAAGTGAGGATGTTGTGTATATATGGGTGCAGTTGAATAAAATGCACCCATGAATACCAAGATTTGTTCATATGCATGTTTTTTTGTGATGGAATTATTATGCATATGAATGTTCATTTTTTGTGATGGACTAATTAATTGCATTTAGGGGTGAATTTCAGTTTTGAAAAATGTAGTTACAGTAAAGTGAAAGTGGATCTGAATATGCTCTTAAGTGCATTTTGTGTGGCCAAGCGTTCATATGAATGTTGATTTGTTTTGTGATGGAGTTAAGATGCACCTGAATGTAGTTGAAGATGCATTTTGTGTGGTATTAAGGTAGGGTGCAGTTGAATAAAAGGCATGGTGCATGTAATTGAGATTTGTTCATATGAATGTTGATTTAGTGATTTAGTGATGAATTCCAATTTTGGAAAATGCATTTACAGTGCATTTGAATGTCCTAATAAGTGCATTTTGTGTGATGGAAAATAATGTGCAAAATAGTTTAGGTAAATGTGCAAATCAATTGTGAGTGTGCAAAATTTGATTTGCTTGTGATGAAGTTAATATGCATATGAATTCCAGTGTAGTAACTAATCTAACAAATGAAGTAGGAAGTTGAGAAAACTGCCACATAGTGCCACAAAAGAGAAAGAAAGTTGTCACGTGTGGGAGTAATATGCAAAGAAGAATGATTAATAAGGGGAAACAAGTAGAAGTCCTGCCTGATTGTGAATGTTAGAAAATATATACTTTCATTGTTTAAATTGGGTTTGTGCTACTTAAATTGAGTTTAGGACATAAGACTATAGATCTCATGCAGTTGCATTCTAAGCTTGAAAAAAAAGGAATTGAGCTTGCAGTGATAAGAAATTCGAAGCAAAACCAAACATGAATTCCAAGGTGAAAAATAGTACTACCTCCGTCCCACTAACATTGGGACGGAAGGTGGCACGGTTATTAAGAAAAATGTGTTTATGTGGTTGATATTGAATTGAAAAAGTAAAAATAAAGTAAGAATGATTTAGAATCACACAAACTTTACCATATTTGGTATGTGACAATCTTAGTGGGACTTCCCGAAAAGGTAAAATGGGACAATCTTAGCGGGACGAAGGGAGTAATTATTTAGTGTATTGAATCTATTATGGTGTATTTATGAGAAAGAATTGTTTCAAATGCAGGTTCATTTGTAGAAGACACTTTAGGTCTTGATTTGATGCAAAAAGAGGCTGACAAAAGGTTAAAATAGGAAAAGGCAAAAAATTTTGTATGGAAGAAATTAGGGAGTACATCAAGGGACCAAGGTAAAGGTTTATTACAACTAAACTGCATACACTATGTATTGGTCATCTGTATTTCCTACATGTGAACTTTGATTAAAATAAAATGCATTTAAAATGCATGTACTATGTAGTGAAATAAATGAAAACGGTGCAATTACTTTTAACATGTTGTGCTTATTCATTTAGTGCCATTTTCAATGAATTGTTCATTTAGACGTGCAAAAGTTAAGTATGCTTGTGAAAACACCTGAGATGTGCAACAAAGTATCGAAAGGAGGAATGGAAGGCTAAATAGGGAGAGGGAAGTGTGTGAGGAAAAACTCAAGGATGTGGTTGTGAATGATACTGAAGAGGGTAGTGAGGCGGACTTGGATGAACAAGAACAAGTTGTTAGTGATGAAGACTTTGTTAATATATCAAAAGAAGTCCAGAGAAACGAAAGGACATGTGCGGGCAAAGCAAAGAAGAAGTACAAGAAGGTTGTTTTGAACGAACTAAAGGTGCAATATAGTAGCCTGACTAGTCTCTACACAAGATCATCACTGAATATGATGATAAATGCAATTTCTAAATTGAATGAAAAACAACGAGAAGAAGTGCATAAATTGGGTTTGGATCGTTGTTAGACCTAAAAACCCAAGAGTTGCCTTCTAAACTCAGTTTTTGGATTGTGAACAACTTCGACCTCATTAGTTGCACACTTAAGTTAGATGAAGGAAGTAAAGTGCACATCACGGAAGAAGACGTTGAGAACGTTTCGGAATTCCCGTGCGATCATACACCAGTTTCAAAGAAGGGGAAAGGGGAGAAAAGTGAATTGGTGGATGATTGGAGGGCCTGTTTTGACGGAAAGGATAATGTAACTCTAATAGAGGTGACACTTTACGCACTTATTCTCGTTTTTGGCATTCAATTTAGTAACCGCATTCCTCACCACATTCGGTGATGATCTCATGTTGAGGCCATTGTACTGCACCTTCTATTCGTTCAAAATAGCATTCTTGTCCTTCTTCTTTGCTCTGCCCGCACATGCCCTTTCATTTCTCACTACTTCTTTTGGTATATTAACAAAGCCTTCATCACTAACAGCTTGTTCATGTTCATCCAAGTCCGCGTCACTGCCCTCTTCCGTATCATTCACCACCACATCCTTGAGTTTTTTCTCACACTTCCCTCTCCCTATTCAATCTTCCGCTCCTCCTTCTTTCCATACTTTGTTGCACACCGTTGCTGTTTCCACAAGCATCCGTAACTCCTGCACATTTAAATGTACAATTCAATCAAAATGACACTAAATGAATAAGCACATCATGTTAAAAGAAATTGCACCGTATTCATTTACTTCACTGCATAGTACATGCACTTTAAATGCATGTAAATCAATCAAAGTTCACATCTTGGGAATATGGATGACCAATATAAGTAGTTTGGTTGTAATCAAACCTTTACCTCGGTCACTTGATGTACTCTCTGATTTCTCCCTTATTCAATTTTTGCCATTTCCTTTTTTAACCTTCTCTCAACCTTTTTTGCATCAAATCAAGACCCAAAGTCTCTTCTACAAATGAACCTGCAGTTGAGGATAATTTTTTCTCATAAATACACCATAACAGATTCAATATACTAAATAATTACTATTTCTTACCTTGGAATTCATGTCTGGTTTTGCTTCGAATTTCCTGTCTCTGCAAGCTCAATTCCTTTTGTATCTCAATTGAATTGCCGATGGGTTCATCAGTTTTGATTTCATTTCGTTCGATTTAGAACGGTTTGGTTTTGGTCAGTTTGTCAATCAGCTTCACTTTATTTTTTTTCCTTCACTCCTAAATCGTACATGTGATTGAAAAATTTATAGAAGTGGGAGAGGTCATGAGTTGGAATAAATAGGGTGAATCCAAAGTTTAAGGCTAGTAGCATTTGCATTCAACCATTTGTCTCGGATTCAGCTTCTCTGTCTTGCTTTGACAAGCAAGGAGGATGTTTGGCCATTCTAAACCATCGGATAAAAAAAACAATGACATAAAATGAATGGGTAATGGGTTCATTTTTTGCACAAATCTCGAGATCTGAATGTTAATCCTTTCCCTTTATTCGAGTAAGGTACCCTACCATTAGACAGAGGATCTCAATCCATTTGTCTCTAGACTTACTATTCCCATCATAAAGTGTGGACCCGGTTTTGGTCCAGTCCCGATTCTAGTTCCGGGTCAGACGGTTCAGGTGTCAATGTAAGGAAGATCGGGTCCGAACTGAATAAATCCGGTTCCAAGCCAGTTTTGGTCCCCTGGGCGGTCCGATTCTGGGCCGAATCCGGTTCAGTTCTATCTATTATTTCATCTGCAAGGCAAAAAGAATGGTTGGTGCGGGACCAAAACTGCCTGGTCTGGTCCCTAAAAAATGAGAACTAAGACTGCTCTTTACTCAGTTTGGTCCGGTCCGGCACAGTATCGGACTACAAGACCGGGATCCGATCTGGTCCGGGACCACCCCTACTTACTCCTCTATATAATGATTGCTCATTCATTTCCCGATGGCATGACCATATCCCTCATGCAGCCGTCTTCTCCCAACTAGAGGTGGACTCGATCCGGTCTAGTCCGCAAGTGGGTCCGACACTGTTTGGGACCAGATCGGGTTCGGAGAATCCAATTCAAGCTTGGGATCAACCCGAGTCCGCCCAAACATGTTACCCGGTCTCGGTTCACCCATTTGGGGACCGAAGCGGGCGGTTTCGGTCCCGATTTCAGTTGCGGATCGGCTATTTTTTTTTTTGGCTTGGAAACGATGAAAAAGAAAAAATAGAATGGGACCGGGTCCTACCGAGACCGGACCGCCCGGGTACTCGAAATCAGTCCAAATTTAATTGGGTCAAACCCGGGCTTTGCTTACCAGGACCGGGTCAACCCTAATTCTCAATAAATCTTACTGGGAATTTGACCCAATAAATCAGTTTTTGCTTAACTACGTCTTCAATCCCTATAAATTTGACACACTATGTTTCATGTACTTGCATTTTTTTGTTTTTCTTCCTTGCAATATGCACTATTTTGTTTTTAATTCATCTCTAATCCTGAAACCATCTACTTATAAAAAAATTATTGTCAATTACATAAATCCATTAAAAATATTTTAACTTTCCTTCTATAACTTTTTAGGCTTATGTGAGAGGTAAAACAATGTAAAACTAAGTTTTCATATTTTAAATACATATAGGAGGAACCTTCTAAAAATAAAATTAAATATGTTTTGAATAACATGACATAGAACTAGGAAAAATCTATCAATCAAGGTTATTTTGAGGTCAAAGGGAAGTTTTTATCATCAATAATTGATTAAAAAAATACTCCCTCAGTCCCAAATTGTAAGATACATTTACTATTCACTTGGTCAACATAAATCACTCTTAATCTTTTACTTTATATATCAAGAGTTTATGAAATTTGAATTATTTTTTGCAGGCTTTGTAGCGGTTTTAATATAGTTTCTGAATATGTAAATTTTATTTTCTAAAACTAATTTGAGTGTTGACAGGGATCAATTTTCTTTATCGTCGGTCAAACATCGTAAACCGTAAAGTATCATACAAATTGGGACGGAGGGAGTAATAACATAAATTGCAGGGACAATAAACAAAAACAATAACTTTGCAAAGATGTAAAACAAAATTTACAATACTTACAGGGACTAAAAACATATTTAACCATCATTTTTTCTCTGGAACGTCATTTTTACCATTCACCAGCTTCTTCAAATCTCCGTTCAAGCTCAGTGTCAAATAGGTATATAATTAGTACAAAAATAGGTCTCTTAAAAATTTGGGTCGGAATTTGTAATACGTTTTAAAATATTGACCATTTTTTCTCAATCATGGAGCAAATCTGGATCTTGAGATGATCAAAATTGATACCTACTTGATAATCGAAGAACAGATTTGAATTTAACGAGTCTAAAAAGCACACCAGTCGCAAAATTAATGCACATGTAGAATGTGTTCAGAACGTGCCGATTGGCAGAATATTCAGATTAATCACTAGGTCAATCAGCCGTGCCGCCAACCCAGGTGTTCTTCACAAGCATTGTTTGAGATCATTCGATTAATAAATGTA
Organism: Cuscuta epithymum; assembly: GCA_945859915.1. NCBI lineage: Eukaryota > Viridiplantae > Streptophyta > Magnoliopsida > Solanales > Convolvulaceae > Cuscuta > Cuscuta epithymum. The sequence continues at coordinate 1,403,819 of CAMAPF010001042.1, read as the reverse complement.
AATGTTAAGTACTCCTTATTACTCTTACATTTTTGTCAAAAAATACAGATGCTATAGTACTTGATGTTACCATTAAATCTTTAAAGCTAAAGGTCATCAGATTTGTCTCCCTCTAGTGATGTCTTTCCATTTACGGCTACAAGCTCAGTGTCAAAGATAAGTGTTGCACCACCTAAGAAATTGACAACAAGACATGCAATTTTAGTAATAGGGAAGTATTGCATATCCCACCTTGAAAATGCCACTCAGCTTCTTTGTTATCTAAACAAAGCAGTTTCCAACACTAATGTATTTCCTTGAGGGGAAATATAATGAAAGAAATGGAACGATTCTAGTTCTTATGTGAAGTTAGATATATGGTTTAATTTTTTGGGTTTTAACGAAACACCCTTCAAAAAAATAGTGATGATGCTCTCTAAGTTAATGCAAAAACAGCTTATTACTGAGTTAATGCTCTCTAAGTTAATATCATAGCATTGTATTTCTGATTTGAAGTATAATCCAGCGGAAGGTAGAATATCAGGATCGAGGCTTCATGCACTATTGGTCCCAAAGGTGGGTGTTATGCTTCAAAAGAAGAAATTGGGATACAAGAAAAAGATGGTGGTAGAATTAGTATTACCTGGGATCTTAGGTGGGGACCCGTTTTCACCATAACCAAGTTTAGCAGGTATTTTTAACTTTCTCTTTTCACCCACACACATTCCAAGAAGTCCTTGATCCCATCCTGTAGTGTCACCAAAGAAACAAGAACATATATAAAAAAGAAAAGATAAACATGGAAATGTATTTATGGGTGCCATTAAAATGGAACCCTTTGCAAGCATACATATATCACATATTTCTGGCTTCAAAGAAATATGGTGGCAGAAAACTCCAGTAATGTTTCAATGAAATATTAAGACCCTTACAACCAAAAGAGTATTCGCATTAAGAAAACTGTCATGGTCGGGATACTGTTAATTATAGTGACAAGTTAGCCATATCACAACACTCAGTGGTTAGAGGTGGCTTCTTGATGTATTCTTCTAATGTAATGGCATACCAACCTAGTTGGCTAGCCACACATTAAACATGACCAGTTAAATTGACAGAGCTAGAAATAGCCTTGAATGATAAATTGATTGAACATGACCACTATTTTGACAGTATAGAGGATAAGTTTACGGATTTGATGCTATGAGGACTCTTAGGTACTAACAACATTAACATTTCTCAATAGTAAAAATATTTTTTTCATATGAATGTTATAATTTTTATGTTCTTAGTTTTTTCCAGTCATAGAGATGAGGAATAGAGGAAAATCATCAAAATAATGGCAGACAATAAAAATCACAGGTTTCAGGGATGAGATTGATGCTAGAAAGTAGTGCTAGGTTTTGCTGTCGGTCCGGCCCGGGTGATGAAACTGACTTAAATATTGACTCCTACAACTCTTCAATCAATTCATCCAACTTATTTAGACATTGTTTTCATTTATAAATGAGAACATCTTTAGCATAGGAAGTATTGAGAGATTAATGCAATTTAAGGATTTCTTAGAATTGGACATCCCAAGGCTGTAGGGAAAGTTATCTTGCTCAGGAATGCCTTCGGGTATCTATTGTTCTTTTCTTTCTTCTTCTACACGTACATTTCTTCAATTTCTTGCATTGTCATAGGACATTATACTATCCGAGTCAATTGATCGGAAATGCAAAAGAGGAGAATGTGTGCGCTGACACCGTGTCATTAAATCACACCAGATGTACATCCCAATTCAACTAATCAATGTAATTTATCAATTTTGCTTCTTAATAATCGTTTTCTTGATGCTTTTTGCTAGTTAACATTTTTTTGTTGGGCTTTTCTGTGTTAACGGTTTACTGATAACACATAAGAAGCGATTCTTATGGGTACGGTCTTTGAAAAAAAATAGGAACCGTTTGAAGAACTGTTAGATTTATACTGGTTTTGACTTCTCTTGAAAAATCGATATAAAACAATTAACTGATCAGAAATGGTTTAGATCTGTTCATAGTATTAAAGATCTCCCTTTTTACTCCAAAATATTTAGCATACCTTTGATCACGCTACCTTGACCGAGCGCAAATTCAATAGGGTCACCCCTTTCAAAACTGGAATCGAACACAGTTCCATCAGTAAGCTTTCCCTACAAAGATCATCCATCAATAAATTTCAATAACCAACCATGTGCAAAAAAATCTTCACCTGAAGATACGAAACTGATCTGATAGTACCAATTGGTGATATTAATAAACACAATAGGACCATCCCAAAATCGAGTTCCCAAATTAACAAGAACAAATCAACTACTATCACAACTTCATACATGTATCATTAGGATATTACGTAGTATATTATAAAAGAGATATTCCAGTGTTTCTTTTTATAAAAAAGAAAGCTTACAGTTAGGGTGAATAAGTGAGTGGTCATAGTTGTACTCACCCGATAATGTACTTTAATTCTATCACCTTTATGAGCCTGGAGTCCACAAGTACTTGGCTTGTGCTGCCACAATTGACAAACAAAGTAGACAAAATTTAGGAGAGAACACTAAATGACAAACCATGTAAACCTGATCCAAGTTCTATAATCACATGATTAAGTCAGTAGAGTCTAAGGAAAAACATTAACTAATATGTGTCTGTGAAACCATAGGCATACTTAATTAGATCAGATAAGTCGCAAATTGGTGGCCTAACCAGAATCTCATGTTGAACATTGACCACTACAGAACTTTGGCTGGAAACCACTTAATACGCACTAAAAAAAACTTGACAGACTAGTACAGAGTATATGTTATTATATAAAGTACTTAGATGATTAGTACGTAGCAAATGTTAAATCCAGATTTAGATTACAAAAGGAGGGGGTATGCATGATCAAATCATATAGTAGAATCATATGAGTGTATGCTTTTAATTAAGTAAAATGTTATGGAGTATTATAAAATTAATGAAGTAGTCAGATAAAGCACTATAAGACTTAAGTATGACCAAAAGGCCGATCACAAGTTCAGAGTGAATAAACTACGTACAATATAACTATATAACACAATAAACACATTCATCAAATAAAATAAAACATTCATTTCTTCTCTAAAAAATGAAGATTTTAGTTTTTGGTATGAACCTAAAGAAAAAATAAATAGATTTACACACCACAACCTAAAAAAATAATGTTTGCATATCAAATAAGGTACAAAAACTTTCCATCTCATAAGCACTTAGGAAGAAATTGGACCACCGAATCACAAAGCCCCTGATTTCATTTACCTTCACACCAATCTGTAATTCAGTTACATCCCCGGATTTCTTAGCAGTAACTGCAAACAGAGAAAATTAAGGCCAACCAAATTATGAATTGCTTCATCTATAAATATTCTCTTGGGTGCTTAACAAGTCACGAACAAAATTCACTTGGTGAACCCTAGAAAGAGTTCAATGTTTAGGAGGAAATGGACAACAAAAAAGAACATATCCCATTACCTAATGTTACAATCGCAAGAACAAGAAGAATTGAGGCAGACCCGAATCTCATTTTCCTGACCTGTTCTTTCACGTTTATCCCACTAGGTGCAAAAAACCAGATCGATCTCACTAGGTTGCTTACTCTTTGGGAGTACGGATAGTACGTGGGATAGGAGTTTATGATCGGGCGCGCTACGGTCCACGGGAGGCAAGGGTGGGCCACTAACGTAATGTTACGTAGCGCTAGCCAATAACAAATTCCCACGTCAGCTAAGAAATGAAATGATTTGAATAAAAGGAAGCTAACTGACATCGCGGCAATGAATGACTTTTCTCCTAATACTCACTCCGTCCCAAAAACAACTTCAGTTTGACAATCACACAGATTAATAAAATAAATTTGACTTTATTGGAGTGTACAGTTTTGCACTGTTTAAATACTGTTTGGCACTGTTTTGATGTAAATAATTTGCCAAATAAGAAAAGTATTGAAGTGTGAAGGTAATTTTGGGACATCCATTTAAGGAAAGTGGGGAATTGTTTTTGGGACGGAAGAAGTATATTTATGTAAAAAGTTAATCAAATTATACTTTTATACTCCGTAATACATAGTAGTACTTTAAAAAAGAACATTTTCATATAATTTTCATATTATCGATATTATCATGTATAAATATGTAATCAGTCAAAGTCGAACAACTTTGACTTTCATCTTTGACTTAAAAAATAGTGTTTGGCTAAATAAAAAGGGGCGGATGGAGTACGAAGTAATATATAAACAAATGAGTGAAATGATATTTTACAATAATAATTTCAATCAAATCATCCAGAAAGTTAATTTGAATCTTATTTATTTTGATTATTACACAATTTAATATGTGGAATCAAAAATCATATGTTAGCTGCAAAAAAAATTGTCTGGTAAAACTGATAAGGTGAAACGTGAGAATATCACATGAGCCCAATAATAATAACACAAAACTCATGGTAAACTTGATCCATATATATATTGGAATTTTTTTTGGATGTTTTTAGTATTTATTAGAATACATAAGATCAAATTAAAATTCAGTATATCATACGAAGTATCATATTAAAACAAAATCAAACTTAAACAATAGTAATATATACACATTTTATGTGATAAATATTTACTAGATCAAATTTAAACAAACTATATTAGTCCATAAAATTACAGTCAAACAAAAATATCTTTAGGACTAACCGTATGTAATTACTTGTAAATTGCTACGGTAAGCGTTTTGCATAGATTAAGACACAAAAATAATGAAGTGTAAAAAGTGTAATAGTATGAGAAAGAAAAATGAAAAAGTAAAAATCAGATGAAAAGGTAAAATAAAATTGACGAATACTATAAAGAAACTCTTTCAATTAATTAAATTAAATACTTCAAAAAAGAAACATTTTGCAGCTAATGGAGTATTTTTTGTATTCATCAATCCCAATTACCATATGATTTTTGTATTTAAAAAACATACGTGTGTTATTCCAAATTAATTGCACCGCTGAATTCTTTCTATATACTCTTTAAGTTTATTGTATTGATTAAAATTCAAGTATTCAAAACAACACTAAACATTCAATCCAAACACAAAAGTTTGATACAACAAATTAAAAACAAAAGCAAATATGGCTTTACCAGAGTAGTGAGTGAGACATGTAATTCGGGATGAGAGAATCACAGTTAAAGAGTCAAATGCATTTTTTGGATAGTTTGTTATATGGTATCCAGTGCGTTATGAACTTTTATTGTTAGGGAGTATTAAATTTGGAGTTTTACGTTTCTAAAGCATGTCTGATCTTGTCAAAAAAATGTCAGATAAGAAAAATGCATATTTAAAGGCTTGTTTTCAATGTTGATTATCACAATATACTCCGTGTTAAGCAAAAACAAATAAACATAGATTCTTTAAATAATAAGAGTGCGTCTAAAGAATCAGAACTGGTCAGAAAATATGTCCATCTCTCAAATCATATCTAGCATCTAACCTTTGGGCCCGTTTGTTATGACGTAAAGTAAACACTTTGCGTGTAAAGTGAGGGGAAGTAAACATTTTATACCGTTTGTTTTAATTATTTAATGTAAACTGTAGGGCACTTTTTTAAAAACATTTTACACCGTACCGTGTAAACTATTTTACGTGGGGGGAGGGTAGTAAACTGGATTACATCCATTCAACTTAGAATTAGCGGCAAGAATTCTCTGATCTTTTCTCCTCCTATGACGGCAAATCAATACGGAGTATTGCTCTTCTCCTCCGATGACAAAAAATTGCTCTTCTCCTCCGATGACAGCAAAGCAAGTCATTTTGAAGACTCCATTATGACTGCAAAGCAAAAACTCTCTTTTCTCCTTGTACGTAGTATATAAGAAAACAAAATCTGCTCTCCATCCAAATTAACAAAGAGGTTAACTTCTTCTAAAAAAACAGGTTAGCTTCTACAATAGATATACGTAGTGTATACTAGTATGTATATATATATATATATATATATATATATATATATATATATATATATATATATATATATATATATATATATATATATATATATATATATATTCGAAAATTGAATCTTTAGGTTTGAATTATATTCTAAGATTTGATGTTTAGTTGAATTTAAAAGCCATGTTTAGTGACTTTCTAAGAATTATGGAGTATTTCTAGTATTTGATTAAATAGAATAGTAATTTTTTAGTGATTAATCTTTTTCTAGTTGCTTCAAATACAATTACAATTTTGTAGTGATTAATCACTTTGCAGATGATGATCTAGTTGCTCCACGTTAATCATACCTGTAAACTTATTTGACAATAAACAATGTAAAGCGTTTGCGTGTAATTCAAAAAACGATTACACACATAGCCAAACGGTGTATTTCTATTTTACATGCAAACTATTTTACGGCCCTAAACTTTACATGCAATCACTTTGCATGTAAAGTTTTAATGTGCAAACTACCAAACGGGCCCTTTTATCAGAGTATCTGTGAGAGCCTAAAACCTTGACCATTTCGCATCAAATCTTTACAACTTACAAGCCTGTGAATGCAAAAAAAAAGAGAGAGAGAGAGACAGAGAAAGAACAACACGATCGCTTGATGGGTTAAGCCTTTTATTTGACATCTACATATGCTGTTTCTGAGTGTTGGATGATCATTTAGTTCCAGCTGTGAATGTCTATGTTGCACCGAAACGTGAGAATCATGGAGAAACGGGAATCGAGAAACACCATCTTTTAATAAGAAATACTCCGTAACTGTTTCGAAAGTTTCCAAATAGTTTCTGTAGAGTTTCCAAAACAGAAACATATTCTTTCCCAGTTTCCGCTTTTCATAGGTGAATGCATTATGTCCTAGTTCTTATTAGGAGGCAAGGCAACAGGAGGTTTCACTCGGATGCATTATATGCATCATAGATGTCCTCAATCTCCATTTCAGGATCACTTCCAATTATATCCCTGTCCAGACCACTCATCTCCTCATCAAGACCACTTATCTGAACACCTCCATAGTCTTCTTCTGAACTGCTATCGAATAAGTCCCTATCGCGTGTCTCATCTAGTAAATCATCCAACACGCCTTCTTTCTCTTTCTTAATTCTATACCCAACAAGGTTAAGAACCTTTTCTTTCCAATCGACCAGAGGATGTCTCTCGACTAGCTCCGAATTTTCATAGAATTCGTTCAAGAAGACAACAAATCTTCTACCTCTCTCCGAGACGTAAAAGATGCCGAAATGCTTTAGCAATAGTCTCATTAACTTCTGAGGCATCACAAACTCCCTCCTGAAGTGAGTCAAATGGTCTGTCACAAGCCTCTTCTCAATCATAAAGCTTAGCAACTCATGCATTACTGCCACTGCCCTCTTATCAAACTCCTGCGAACCGGCCTTTAACCCACTGGCATCTCCGTAAGGGGACAAATACTCCCTGTTCTGAAACTTCTCAATCTGAGGTTTGCACGTGGAAATCTTCTTCTTATAGTTTGGCGGGAACTTCATTGGGAAAGACAAAGAAAGAACACCTGGAAAAGAACCTTCCGGAGCTTTGCTAACACCCAAAGCTTTCTTTTCCAGCTCGGTAATTGCCCAGCTGGAATTCCAAGTCACTAGTTCCAGATACTCGCCCTCATCATAAGGCACGAAGGGTTTCACCACTCGGAAATGTTCCGGATATTTGTGCACCCAATGGTTTCTGAAATCCAAAGGCAAACCCATATCCCTCCTGAAATGAGCAATCTTATCCAGGCTAATGCGTTTATCGACAGACATCATTAACATTCGAGTCAAAAACTCTGCAGATTTATCACTGTTTTTCTCTATCAGGTCATCTTCTTCTTGCATTAGATTTTCAGCTTCTTTTGTCATCCCACACCATAAAACTCCCCTTTGGTCATTATAGAGTTCAAAAATCTTGGGAGATTTCCGGAGGAAATCAGAGAACTTGTGAGGCCTTGGGAGGTTGATTTGCCGTCGGTATTGATCGAGGGAACGTACAGTGATGATTTGCTCCGATTCTTGCTTGAGAGTTTCGAGTATGAAGAGGATCTTGGAGAGGATTTTTTGTTTCTCCACAACAATCTCAAGGTCATGGACACGCTTCTTTTTGCTCCGATCTTGTACTCTTTTGCTGGTGGTCATTAATCGCCGACATTCTCTAAAGAGTGATGAACGGAGTTCACCAAGAAGACCAATCCGGTGAGGCATAAGTTTGAGGATGCTCAGAGCAAAACCTGACAGGAAAGAAAAAGTGCTTCAAAACATTTTCTTCATCTATATGCTAGTTGTTAGAATTAAATCTCAAAGTACATCAAGGGAATCAAAGACAGCAAAGAATAAGTATGCTGGAACACATATTCAGGAACTTATCATATGGATGATCCATCATCATCATAATCAATGATTACCCTAGTGTCACAAAGGCTCCCACCTTCAGTGGGGTAAGGGGGTCAGTACACAGTCTAACCCTTTTACTAAAGCACCGAAAGACCGATGACCCATGGTGAAAATCGTGTCGAAAATTGTATGAACTAACTACTGCTTCAAAACAAAGAAGCGCAGACAGTTTAGTGAGTCATTTTGTTTTATTTCATCATATTCTCAAACCAAAAAATAGTGAGTCTTTGGCTCCATTGCAAGTGATGAAAAAATCATATGTATCATCCAATATCAAAAAATTTGGGAAAATGAGGTCTATAACTAGGCTTTGTATTCACCTTTCCTTTATTTTATGTTTTCTACATACGGATCATATTGTGTTGATTACCACCACACCACAGAAATGATTCCAGTAAAAGGTCCTTTAATCTAATTTGATGCAACTCCATTAGCAGGTCTTTGTTGTTTGCATATTTGACAAAAAAATAAAGAAAACATGGCATACCAATAAGGCCGATCACTTGAAAATACCACGGCCCATTGAGGAATTTCACAGAACACCTTATAATCAATATCAAAATTTGTTACTCTACGCTCCTGAATCCTTCAAACCTGTTGATCAAACACAAAAACATTTTTAGTAAGTGTCTTGAAAATGCAATTGCCCGTAATAATTTTCTGTGCCAGTAGTTCTCCACGACTCCACTTCTCCATGGAATGGCACTGGTCTTGGAAGGATATGATTAGAGATGACTTACATAAATGTACAACTGATCCTATTGTTTGTTGTTCGTGCTACAGGAGGATTGAATCATTGAAGAAATCCTTGAAGTAGCAGAGTTTTATTTCCCCAGATAGAGACCTAGGCCGGCCCTGATTATCGTTGGTAGGATGACAGATAACCAACAGGCTGCCCCTGAAATCCTGTTATCCAAAGCCTAAGCCCCAGAAATTCGATTTTTTTACGATGGCCTGCTGCGGAAGATGGAAGTACCGATTGCTTAATCCTCCTCCAGCGGCAATAGCCTGCTTAGCAGCTTAGAGCTGCCGGGCTTGACCTGCTTCCTTGCATAGAGCCTGCGGCCTGCCTTGCCGGTTGGTGCGAAGCTGCTTGGTTTGTTTTGTTAAAAAAATTCTTATGAATGCGTATTAGTGCATTATTACTGCTCCTTTTCCTATAAAACTTGGATACACATTTTTTTTTATAGAAAAAGTACTACAGGCGGAATATTTCAACTCAAAGATAAATAATTTCATTATGATTTATTGATTTATGAAATCCTTTGATTTAAGCACTTAGCCGTTTAGGTTCTTGGAATTAAATTATTTATGAACGTTAAGACTTCAAGATAAAGGCTCTATAATTTATTTTAATATTTCATTACTGTATTATTTTCAGTTTTTAATTTATGATAAAATGGTGTTTATTAATTATTATGAAATTATCTATTTAGTGAAAGATTAAAAAAAATTACTCCATAATTTCATTCCTTTCCATTTTTAATACGGGGTATATTCTTAAATTAGAGTCAAACACAACGCCAATGATATTTTGGTAAAAGTGTTAGGTAATGATTTTTTGTTATATACTCGATCACTTTGTATAAAAAAAAACCATCTCAGATTTTTACAGGTTATATCAAATCAATTGTTCCATTTTCTTTATATAAAAATTATTCTTAAAGGATCACATCTACAGTAATTTGGGCAATTGAACGGTGACATTTACGATCTCAGAAATACGGATTTGACATTTTAATACGGTGACTATTTCAGGAATTAAAAGTGCAATTTCCCTGGAACTTTTTAACCTAGGAAACTCGGCAAGATCTTTTTATACATAAAGAAAGTACATGGAGAAATAAAGCATTGATAAAAACTCATCTATTCAAGAAAAAATTCCTTAAATAGGATTAAAACAAACATTAAGGGCATATTTGGCACAACTAGCTGAAAAGATACTTTTGTGAGCTTTTTAATAGCTGTTAGCTTTTAGTGACTGAAAAGATCTTAAAAATAAAAGGTGGTAGCTGTTTGATGAAAAGCTGACTGTTTGATTTAGTTCGGTTTGGTATACAAGCTGTTTGGATTAATTAATACTAAAAGTCACTAGCTTTTCTTAGATGCTACTCCCGGTAGCATCTCAAAAAAGATCTTTTAATTTTTGAAAAGCTCTTAAATATTGTCATGCCAAACACACAACTAGAAGCTTTTAGGAACTTTTTGAACAGTAAAGCTAGAAGTCAGGGACTTATGCCTGCCAAACATAGCCTAAGTTCATAAGTAGGACTCTCTTTGTTTTATTCTTAACATAGGACTAACTCACTCACTACATAAGTCCTATTTGAATAATAAAACATACTTAGTCCTATTTTTGAACTTTGTGTATGTTTTAATCCTATATTGGACAATTTATATTTAATTAATTTATACGTGTTATATAAAGACAAAAAGAAAAACACATCAACCCTTTTTTAAAAGATTACCATATGTCATTATCCTTTTTGTACATTCCTAGATAAAAACAAACACAAGAAAATAGCTCTCCATGGCAATTTTGTCATTCCCTAGCAATTGTTGTGATTCAAACATATGTAAAATGCATATGACATGCCGAAAGGTTGAACACAGCATAATATGGAACTAAAAACAAAAATAATATGGTAAGAGTTCTCATAACCAACCTAATGAAGTTAAAAAAAAGTTTGTACTTCTTTGAGGACTTTTCTCCAGCAATTTACTTGCAAACAAGAAAATTGAACTACTTTACATCATTTATTTAATCTTCTGAATTTATATCAATGGTTCACACATGCATATGTAAAAAGACTATCAAATGTATAATCACCAACCAAAATCACATTTCAATTTCGGTAAAAATTAGGGAAAATATTGATGATTATTAACAAAAACAATGAAGTGATGGACTTGCCTACTGGGGTGCTGGCTGCTAGCGGAGAACAAAAGAAGTTGTTGGTGTTGAAGATGGAGCCTTGTTATGAGTTCTGGTATATACCCGACCGGGTATGGTAGGTTACCCGACCGAGTATGAGTAAAAAGTTTACTCGGGTAACAACCTGTGTTCTATACTCGATCGAGTATGGAGGTATACTCGGTCGAGTATGCGTAATTATCTTAGTCGAGGAGAAGCCTGGAATCTATACCCGATCGAGTATGGGTGTATACTCGATCGAGTATGCGTAGAAACCATACTCGAGTAGTAGTCTGTAATCTATACTCGATCGAGTAAGGATGTATACTCGATCGAGTATACGTGAATCTCAGTTACGGGATTAATTTTGGGCCTGCGGCTCTAATCACTTTTTAGGTTTCCTTAAACCTATTTAAACACCTCTAATGTATCCGTAAACATACCAGACGCTGGAATAATAATATATCTCTCTCTCGTTCGCCGTGGACTAGCACAATCACCCCGATTGTGTGAACCACGTAAATTCTTGTGTTCTTGCTCTTTAATTTATCGTTTTTTATCTTAATCCTTAATCGTAAGAATTGGTATCAGAGCTATGGCTGACGAAGGGAAGGTTAAGATCGATAAATTTGATGGTCAAGATTTCGCTTTCTGGAAGATGCAGATCGAGGATTATCTCTACCAGAAAAAGCTTCATCTACCCTTGTCTGAGAACAAACCAGAGACGATGGCGGAGGCGAAGTGGAACTTGTTGGACCGACAGGCTCTTGGTGTGGTGAGGTTGTCGTTGGCGAAAAACGTTGCTTACAACATCGTCAACGAGAAGACAACGTTTGGACTGCTCAAGGCGTTATCCAACATGTATGAGAAACCCTCAGCGGCCAACAAGGTTTTCTTAATCAGACAGTTGGTGAACACAAGGATGAAGGAAGGTGCATCCGTGACAGATCACATCAACGAGTTTAATTCAATCATATCCAGGTTAGGCTCGGTTGAGATTAAATTCGATGATGAAGTTCAAGCATTACTTTTGTTATCATCTTTGCCCGATAGTTGGTCTGGTACAGTCACAGCGGTTAGTAGTTCATCTGGAACCACTAAGCTTACCTTTGAAGGTATTCGTGACTTAATCCTTGGTGAGGATATCCGGAGGAGGAGTTCGGGGGATAGCTCCAACAGTTTGTTGAGTACTGAAGATAGGGGCAGAAAATCCTCTAGAGGGGGTAACAAGAAAGGAAGATCAAAGTCGAGGAAGAGAGGTCAATCCAAGAATAGGAAGGACATCAATTGTTGGAATTGCAAGGAGAATGGACACTTCAGAAATCAGTGCCCAAAATCCCCTGCAGACAAAGGCAAGAAGGAGGTGAACGTGGCAGAGGATTATGAAGATGTTCTAATTTGCAGCGTTGAAAATTCAATTGAGTCGTGGATCATGGATTCAGGTGCGTCGTTTCATGCTTGTCATTGCAGGGATTTGATGAAAAATTTCAGGCCCTACAGCGGAAGAGTTCGTTTGGCGGATGACAAATCCCTGGAGATCACGGGTATTGGGGATGTTGATCTCAGTACCACTTTGGGTACAACCTGGAGGCTGAAAGATGTGAGGTATATTCCAGACCTGAAGAAGATGTTGATCTCAGTGGGACAGCTTGATGAGGAAGGCCACAACGTTAGTTTTGGCAACAAGCAATGGAAGGTGACAAAGGGAAAACTGGTCATTGCTCGTGGACAGAAGCATGGTACACTGTACATGGTTGAAGTGTCCACAGATGGAGCAAACGCAACAGTTGAAGATACAGGGGTCTCTACTTTGTGGCACCAAAGACTTGGGCACATAAGTGAGAATGGAATGAAGATGCTGTCTTCAAAGGGCAAAATCCCAGATTTGAAGAACTCAAAGTTGAGTTTTTGTGAGCCATGTGTTCTAGGCAAGCAAAAGAGGGTAACCTTTGTGAATACAGGACAACAACCCACGACTGAGCGGCTGGAGTTGATTCATTCAGATGTCTACGGACCTACAAAGGTCTCTTCGATTGGAGGTTCCCGCTACTATGTTACATTCATTGATGACTCTACACGGAAGGTATGGGTTTATTTTCTTAAGAATAAATCCGATGTCTTTAACACTTTTAAGAAGTTCAAACCTGCAGTTGAGAATGAAACAAATCTTAAGATTAAGTGTTTAAAGAGTGATAATGGGGGTGAGTACAGTAGCACAGAGTTTGTAGAGTATTGTGTTGAACAGGGGATCGGAATGCTGAAGACGGTTCCAGAAACACCACAGCAAAATGGTGTTGCAGAGAGAATGAACAGAACACTGAATGAGAGGGCCAGGAGCATGAGACTGCATGCAGGACTTCCTAGGATGTTCTGGGCAGATGCGGTGAACACAGCAGCGTATTTGATCAACAGAGGACCCTCATCTCCCATAGGTTTCTAAATTCCAGAAGAGGAATGGAAAGGTCGAGAGGTATCTCTTAATCACTTGAAAGTTTTTGGTTGTATTTCTTATGTCAAAGTTAGAGATGCAGATAGTGATAAGCTCGAGGCAAAGGCAAAGAGATGTATCTTTATTGGGTACGGGCTGGATGACATGGGCTACAGGTTTTGGGATAACCAAAGTAAGAAGGTTATCAGAAGTAGAGATGTCACCTTCAACGAGAATGCCCTATATAAAGATGGATTTGCAGCAGATACAAGCCAAGGCAAGCAACCAGAAAACAGACAGCAAGTGGTGTTTGAAGGGATGACTGAAGATGACATAGCACAACCTGTTGGTTGTGATGAGACGGCTGGAGGCTCAGGGAGCAGTGGGAGCTCAGGAGATATAGGAATGTCTGAAGATAGTGGAAGTGATGAAGACAGTGGGAGTTCAGAAGCAGCTACTCCACACATTAGACAGTCCACTAGAATCAGAAGACCTCCTAACAGATATTCTCCTTCAGCAAATTATCTGTTGTTGACCGAGAATGGAGAGCCAGAATCTTACTCAGAGGCGCTGACTGTGAAAGATTCCATACAGTGGAAGAAGGCCATGGAAGATGAGTTAGACTCACTTGACAAGAACCAAACTTGGTCCTTAGTCAAGTTACCACCGGGAAAGAAAGCTTTGGAGAACAAGTGGGTGTTCAGAATCAAAGATGAAGCAGATGACAGGCACAGCAAAAGATACAAGGCAAGGTTAGTTGTCAAAGGGTTCCAACAGAAGAAAGGAGTTGATTACAATGAAATCTTCTCCCCGGTTGTGAAGATGACTACTATCAGGTTGATTCTTGGTATCGTGGCCGCTGAAAATCTGCATCTGGAGCAGCTGGATGTGAAGACTGCTTTTCTTCATGGAAACCTTGAAGAAAACATCTACATGGCTCAACCAGTAGGTTTCTCAGTGAGTGGGAAAGAGAAGTTGGTGTGCAAACTCAAGAAAAGTATACGGACTGAAGCAAGCTCCTAGGCAGTGGTACTTGAAGTTTGACAGTTTTATGCAGCGGAATGGGTACACTAGATGCAAGATGGACCATTGCTGTTACTTGAAGAAATTCAAGTCATCATACATTATTCTTCTTTTATATGTTGATGACATGTTGGTGGCTGGATCAAACATGTAGGAGATCAACAAGCTCAAGAAGAAGTTGTCCGAAGAATTTGAGATGAAGGATTTAGGGGAGGCGAGACAGATTCTTGGGATGAGCATAGTCAGAGACAAGGTGGAAGGTACTTTAAAGCTTTCACAGCAGAAGTACATTCAGAAAGTCCTTGAGAAGTTCAGAATGACGGATGCCAAACCAAGGAGTACACCGTTAGGGAGTCAATTGAAACTCTCCAAGCAGCAGTCTCCGAAGACCAATGAAGACAAAGATGAGATGGCTAAAGTTCCTTATGCATCAGCAGTTGGCAGTTTAATGTACGCAATGGTGTCAACAAGGCAAGACATTGCTCATGCAGTGGGAGTTGTTAGCAGGTTCATGTCGAATCCAGGGAAGGAACATTGGGAAGGAGTCAAGTGGCTGCTA
Organism: Cuscuta epithymum; assembly: GCA_945859915.1. Lineage (NCBI taxonomy): Eukaryota > Viridiplantae > Streptophyta > Magnoliopsida > Solanales > Convolvulaceae > Cuscuta > Cuscuta epithymum. The sequence goes on along the minus strand of CAMAPF010001042.1, from coordinate 1,388,504 downwards.
CGCTACTTGAAAGGTACCTCTGGAACTGCTCTTTGTTTCAGAAGGAATGGTGTAATCCTAGAAGGATTTGCCGATGCTAATTTGGGGGGCTGTTATGATTCCGGGAAGAGCACCACGGGTTACATATTCACAATTGGAGGTACGGCGATCAGTTGGATGTCTAGACTACAAAAGAGTGGCTCTTTCAACCACAGAAGCAGATTATATGGCACTTGCTGAAGCGGCCAAGGAACTGATTTGGTTGAAGAACTTTCTTTCGGAGTTGGGCATGAAACATGGGGATTGCGGTCTATACTGTGACAACCAGAGTGCTATTCATCTCGCAAAGAATCCAGTGTTTCACAGCAGAACGAAGCATATCAAGATGCGATACCATTTCATCCGAGAGTTGATTGAAGACGGTATCATAAATGTGAAGAAGATCCTTGGTACGAAGAATCCAGCAGACATGCTTACCAAGGTGGTGACAACGGAGAAGTTGAAGCTATGCATGGCTTCAACTGGCCTTCCAAATACTTGATGAGAAAGCGTGAACGAGAGAGAGAGAGAGAGAGAGAGAGAGAGAGATCAGGTGTTTTGCAGAGGATACATGCTCTTGGATGGCAGATGATTGTGGAACAAGCCTCCAAGTGGGAGATTGTTGAAGATGGAGCCTTGTTATGAGTTCTGGTATATACCTGACCGGGTATGGTAGGTTACCCGACCGAGTATGAGTAAAAAGTTTACTCGGGTAACAACATGTGTTCTATACTCGATCGAGTATGGAGGTATACTCGGTCGAGTATGCGTAATTATCTTAGTCGAGGAGAAGCCTGGAATCTATACCCGATCGAGTATGGGTGTATACTCGATCGAGTATGCGTAGAAACCATACTCGAGTAGTAGTCTGTAATCTATACTCGATCGAGTAAGGATGTATACTCGATCGAGTATACGTGAATCTCAGTTACGGGATTAATTTTGGGCCTGCGGCTCTAATCACTTTTTAGGTTTCCTTAAACCTATTTAAACACCTCTAATGTATCCGTAAACATACCAGACGCTGGAATAATAATATATATCTCTCTCGTTCGCCGTGGACTAGCACAATACACCCCGATTGTGTGAACCACGTAAATTCTTGTGTTCTTGCTCTTTAATTTATCGTTTTTGATCTTAATCCTTAATCGTAAGAGTTGGCGGAGGGGGGATGGCGGGGGACAACGAAGTCACGAGATGGAGATAAGCTAGAGAGAAACAGAGTCTTTCATTCCCGGCAATGAGTTGTGCAACAGGACTACAGGAGGGGCTGATAAATTATTTCATGACACCATATAAACCAACAACCATCAGTTTAATTTTATACATGTTCTTCACTTTGTAAGCCCTTAGTCACCTTTAGATAATGTGACATGTGAGTATAGAATATTTTGGAAATAGCAAAGTTTATGCCCAAGATTACTTTTTTATAATTGCTGTAATTGGCTGGGAGAATATAACATCTTCAAATGATCATTTATATTTTATACAGTATAAATTAATGCTTCCTATAAATCTGTCTTTTTCACCATTAACGGTCCATCGCAAATTTGTACTCCCTCCGTCCCTAAATAAACTTCCAACTTTCCTTTTTCGTCTGTCCCAATTAAAACTTCCACTTTCCCTTTTTGGCAAAGAATTTGTGATTCACAACAATTCTTACACATTTCTCTCTCCTCTGCACAATTCTCCACCACACAATATCCACTATCTTAAACTGTGTGCCAAACCTATTTGGAAGATAAATTAGGGACGGAGGGAGTATTATACTATTATGTACTGGTACATTTCTTTGGGAAAAGAAAAAACGAAAATTAGACCCTACTACAAGTATTACTGGCACAACAACAATACTATTTTACTACTGGTGCAACAAACAAGCGCATTATGATTTATTAATTGTTACTAACAATTTCTATTTACACAAAATCGTGCAGAGAGCTAGGCTAGCTAGCTGGATGGCTTTGCCCCAAGGATTTTGGAAAGCTCCTTTACCATCATAGTCTTCTCCTTATTAACGCCTACTTCCCTTTCCCAATGCCATTTCTTTGACACATCGCCCGCCTGAAATTTTGTTAATTTTCACAATCATTAGGTTTATATACAGTCTGTGACTCTGTTTCAAGGACGGTTCAGTCTGTACCCAAGTTCTCAAAGGACTCAGCCGCTCCTTGAGCGCTTCGAATCTTGGGTGAATAATGTCTTTTCCTTTGGTCCTTATATCATCAGCCTGTTCAGACAGGCAAATGATTAGCCTTGCACAATACACTACGCTCTCACAATTACCAGATTGTAAATTCACTATACCCTCAATAATGTTGTGTGAGTGACCGTGTGTATATATTTTGTTACAAATGAGAGATCACAAACGCTGTTGGTACATATATTTTGTACACATTGTGGGTACTCCCCCTAGTTGTTTGTCTACACAAGCAATTCGTTCAGAAGTTGCCTTGTAAACAAACAACTAGGGGGTGTACATAAAAGGTGTGAAAAATTTGTGTACACCAAGAATGGTTCATGAGAGATATATAGAATAGATGAAGTCAGGCACGCCCAATGGGAATTCCAGTCAGACACTTTAATTTTGGACAAAAATAATTCAACAGGTTTCCTTCATTAATATCAACTACTAATTTCAATTGTTGGATCATGGGAGAAGGAATTAGTATACCCTTGAAATTATTTTTCAGAGAACATATATATCACTTGATTAAAAAAAAAACTATTTGGTCAGAAGGGTACATTTGTTCTAAATTTACAATTTTTGTGTCAATTGTATAGAAGATTCCAGAATATTATTATCTATTACATCAGTTATAATTATTTATTAAAATCTTCAGTCACATATCTTTGTAGTTATTACTGTAATTAGTAGTTCCTTACACACTCCCTACACCATTATATAATTACCATCACATGCTATGGAATACAGTCCATAGCAAGAAATACAGTCCGAAATTTTCTGTCTTACTAAACTTCTTTAAATTGTTCCAAAAGAATGTTGATGGGCATATGAGTCTTTGACGTACAATTTAGGGGCATATATGTTTCTTCTCCCATTCAGAAGGAGAGAAAATGGATTACTAACTTTTATAATTGAACAAATTGAACATCTACTAGTTGACAATTAGATAAACTAAAGAGCATAAAACAGAATCGTTGAATTGCAAATTTTGATGCTTGTATGACCAAATTCATGTTAGATACAGATAAGACTCGCATGAAGGGAACACTACTCTCCCTATCACAGACGTGAGGATATTAGTACATGAGATGGATCATATGCTTACATTGTGAAGTTCCATCTTAGAGGCAGCCAATCCAAATGCCAAGGCGGCACCACCAAAGACAAAAGTTGTAGCAGCAGCAAATGCCTTGCCAACTACAAATGACCAATGTTTCAGATGTCAAATATATATGTTACCAAACATCACATGGCAGTTATTAAATATTATTTTGCAAATGAAACCTCCACACATGCAATGATCAGATCACCAGACTTTGATTGCACAGAATAGAACACAGGCAATGATCAGATCACCAGACTTTGATTGCACAATGCAAAAGTTATTCACTTATCAAACATAATGTGTATCGCCCATTTACTTAACCAATGAAACTGGATCATAAGTACTTTTATTAGCCTTCAATCTGTTTAGAAGGTGTATGCAGGACAGTGGTAAAGGGACTATCCAATATGACAAAAAGAAGAAGACAGAACTCTACCATACAAGAGCATGCAATTCATGGTATATCGGGTTTCTGTAGAAATCTGTTTTCACTTTTCAATGATCATATACCATGTCAGTTTTTATATATATTTATAATATGAAGTGCACCATTTGATGGGGCGTAAAAACATGGAGGGGTTGGATCCCCCATTCTTTCGCCGAGTTGGACACACACACATATATATACAAATATTTATGAACTACAAAACAACATGTTGATATAAGCTTTGCCCCCCTAATACAACATTTTTGGCTCCATCCTTGCTTGGACAACAACAAATGCAACTATTTGCTTTTTCTTGTGAGAAATCTCTCATTAGGGCATGATATAAAAATAGAACAGCTTGTTTTTTGTTACATTCAGTGAACAAAAGCTACTTTCCACACTGCAATTTTCTAACCCATCATATAGGTATGTAAGTATAAATTTTACTGGAGGAATAAATTCCTACAACAGAAATGAATGACTGATACACATTTATATATATAAAGACTTGCAGCGTATCCTGAATTCATTAAGTGGTGTTAGACAAGTAAACAGTGCTTACTAAGCAACAATACACATCAATGAGAATATCAGTAAACCAAATTTATGTATGAGAAAGAAACATGAATGGCTTAATCTTACTTTGAGACAGTCCTGCAGCTGCAGCCCTTAGCTTTTCAGGATTAACTGTGGTTTGTCTGTCACTTCGCAATTCATTTGCAGTTGAGGCGAGTAATGGGTTCTCAGAGCTAGGCAGCTGCCATCTAGGCAAATATTTAACACAAAGTTATAATAAAAAAATCTTTGTTTAAATGTGTATGTGTGTGTGAGATAACACTATGAAAACACGGTAAATGGAATGAAGTCCTAAAACAGATCAGATCAGCAAACATAACATAAATCTTTATATCAAACTCTATGAGTATTTAAAAGCCTTTGTGGAGATCATACCATCTTACAAGTGGAAGATTCAAATTTAGGCAAAGTTCAATCATTTAATTAGTTAATTCTATATCTATGTTCTCTTCATCAATGTAACTATCATACGTATAACTAACAAGGTTCAATCACGAAATGAGACTTTTCGACTATCACTTCTCTGTTGGTTATATATCAAATTTAAGTGCCAAATACCATTAATTCATTACTTTCATTCCTTAATAATCACCACTTATTAGATGGAATCACCAATAACGTTAAAATCTGAAACTAGTCAACTACAGCTGAAGGATCAATCATTTCTGTTTCAACAAAACATCCTATTTCATGTTTCAACATGACAGCCAGAAATTAAGCACCCCCGGTGGGAAAAAATATATTCTTTCGATCAATATAAGGTCAGGCGTCAAAATAATAATTAAGGAATAAGAGGAAGGAAAACCGACCTTTTAGGTCCAAAGGTGACTTGGGGAATAGAAACATAAGCTTTGAGAGGGTTCATAGCATCAGGGGACACAAACGAAGTGGAATTGGGGTCACTTCGGACGACCCATTTGGTAGCTGCTGTAAGAGGTGCGTCCGAAGAGGTTGACGACTGCGGAGATTGGAAGATCTTAGGCGGCAGTGAATGCCTTAAAACCTCTGGCAGAACATCTGCAGCTTCGGAATCTTCGCTCCGGGCGACGGAATTGGCGGTTGTGGGTGATGAAGAAGGAGGTTTCTTCCGCGCGAGACGAGCGACGGCTTGTTTGGATTCGTTTAAGAAATAGGCGCCCTCTGTTGCTGCTAATCTTCCCGCAAGAAAGCTCATTTTGCCGGACTTCCTTCTACAACTTCTTGTCTCACAGAGTCAAGAGGCCAATGAGTGTTGATTAACACACTTATTGTCATTATTAGTGTAACATTTAAGCTAAAAACATGAGTACTATACGTTACATTAATGTAAACTCTTTTTTTAATATTAAAAATCCCGGTTTCACTACAATAATCTTAGACTTTCAAGTTTCACTCAAGAACTTCTCATAGATGTAAATATGAGAAGTTCAAACAATTCATTAGGTTCCCTATGTCCATCCATACACCATCACACACAAGAAATTGATTTTAACGAATGGACACATGTCCACATGTCTCACACGCAACTACCTGAAAACCCCATTATTGATTGGTCAAACACTGTCACGCCCCTTGCAAGAAGCCAACTCTCACAGTCTCACACTGCAGTTTGAGGCGAGATAAAGAAGTGGTTGCACGATCACTCAAGCTATCCCTGGGACTACACGATCATGATTTCAGAATAAATGAAATAGTGGGGGGGGCTCGTCCTTCGCTCTCATCTAAATCGGAACCATAGTCACCGGTATTTTAACTAGTATTACGTTTTTAATACCACGATCTTGTCTCACAAAATTTAAAATTGATGGTTCTTGTTCACAACCAGTTTCTAAAAAACTAATAATGGAAATGATAACAACAATACGAATAATAATGATAGTAGTTGTTGTTGTACTAACAATAAAAAATGTTAATGGAGGCGGCAAAAATAAATTATAGTTTCCTAATAGCTTTATTTTTATAATAATTTCGCTTTGCGTTAACGGTGCATAACTTTTTCAAATTAGAAGCATGGAATGCCATACTTTTTCGTTTCTCTGTTATATGATTAGCGATTTTTGGGACACATTTGTAAGCGATAGAGTAATTTGATTATTAGTCTTAAATTTATTGTAATGATTTTTTATTCACTAATATCATTAAAGACAATTCCGTTCATATAATATTATTATTACTTATTAGTTATTATTAGTTAGAAGATCAAATCAGACCAAATCAAATTTTAATATGGAATAAATGATAACAGAAAATTTCAATCTAAGTGAAACACCCTTATACAAATTTACAAAAAAAAAAACTCGGTTATGTTTATATACTACAATGTAGATTGTACTGCCTAATTTGTGGTTACTATTCGTAGTTAAATTTCAATCCAAATGAACAAAATAGTTATGTTAACATCCTCTATATATACAGAGTATTTTAGTAAAACTAACTGATTATTTTAGTAAAGAATCTCCATATAACTTGTTGGCTTCAGGGCTCAGGCTAACTTTAAAATTTTAATACTCCTTAAAATTAAAAAACAGCAAATCGAGCTCAATCACATTTCAATTTTCTTAGACTCAACACTGAAGCGGTCTATTCAAACGGGGTTTCATTTTAACATTTTTTATCATTTGCATGCTTCAATTTCAATTATTTACAGAAATTAACTTTATATCAACTCCAATTCGCAAATTAATCTCTCACAGAATTAAATGTTCATTGCACTCAACTTTGCTACAAGCCTACAAGGGTTCCATTGCTTCTAGTGTACGTTTTTATTATATTCATTTGCTCTATTTTGATTAGAACCGAACCAACTATTGAACTATGTTTAGTTAATTCCGTATTTGTGGACAATTTGCAGATGCAGGTATGTAATTATTTGTGGACAATTTGCAGATTGGCTAGCAGATTGATGTTACAATTGTTTATCCAAGGTTAATTATCACACTGTACTAGATCGTATTGGAGAGAAATATTGCTTCATTTTTATTTATACTTTTTTTAGATTTACTAGTAATTGTTAATTGGTTCAGTGATTAGCTAGAAGAGTGACAACCCAGTCATTTATACAAAAGGTATACACAAAATTTAACCAACAAAACCATACTCCACATTAGTTTTTTAATTCAATTTTTTCTTGATAAGATGTAATGACATAATACTGAGCGTATTACGTATCAAAACCTTTTATTAGGAGAATAAAAGGAAAAAGTGTATCTGAGACAATTCAGCAGAACACAAATCTGCTATGCAATTGCATACATAAACCAATTTAAGCCTAAACACTGCATGTACTAACTTATATTGTTGCTTCCTCGGTTTTCCAGACGACATCTTTCAACCCCGTTGCGAGGTTCTTAGAGAACTTCTGAAATTCCAAGGTATCCCCTCCAGCCTTCTGAAGCTCTACTATGTGAAAAAGAGGGGTGACTTCAAGAATCTTTGTTGCGATGGATAAATGACCTTTGCGTCCCGTCTTCTCCCCATGAAGCTTTAGCTTGTGCTGATCTTTCTTCACATTGAAACCCAAAGGCACTGCTGTTTCTTCGATCTTTGAGATTATCTCTGCAGCAGGATGTTTCGAAGTAAATCTTGTTTCTCTTTTGACATGACCCGCTTGCTTTTCGAAAAGAGAACTAAGATTGAGACCCTGAGATCTTGAAATTAGCTCGAAAGCGTTCATTGAAAGCGGTGCAGCAGGTAGCTCTTCCCGTCTCTCCACAACTGATTCATCAAAGATCGCATTGACATCATCGAGATGAACGTCTTCCTGTCCGAAGACTGGTGGCTGATAACCTTTCTTGAACCAGGCATTCTCGATTACCTCTGCAATTGTAATTCGCGTATGAGGATTGGGGTCCAGCATTCTATTGATAAGTTTCTTTGCACTTGAGGAGAACCAGGGTGGACACGTGAACTCAGCTTTGTGTATCTTCTTGTATAATACCATAAGATTTGGGTCTTCAAACGGTAAATAACCAGCCATGAGTACATAAAGTATCACACCGCAAGACCAAAGATCAGCCTTAGCTCCATCATAACCCTTATTGTTGATCACCTCAGGAGCAATATAATTTGGTGTTCCACATGATGTATGCAGCAACCCATCTTCCCGAACCTGTTGCGGAAGTGCACTCAATCCGAAATCAGAGACTTTGAGTACCCCATTGGAACACAACAACAGATTTTCCGGCTTCAGGTCTCTGTGGAACACACCTCTGCTATGGCAGTAATCCACAGCATTAATCAACTGCTGAAAATACTTCCTGGCTTCATCTTCTCTGAGTTTCCCCTGACTGGTAATTTTGTCAAATAGTTCACCACCAGTAACATATTCCATAACAATATATATCTTTGACTTGCTTGCAATGACCTCAATCATTCGGATGACATTCGGATGCCTAACGAGCTTCATGGTCGAGATCTCGCGTTTAATCTGAGAAACCATCCTGTGTTTAAGAAGGTGCTCTTTGTCAAGAATCTTGACAGCCACATTTCCCCCTGTTTCTACATTCCTAGCAAACTTCACCTTTGCAAATGTTCCCTCTCCCAATGTCCTGCCCAACTCATACTTACCTACTCTTGTTCCAGCACCCCCACTACTCGTTGGATATGAAGGCATCCTTGGATTTGAAGGGATACCCACACTTCTTATACTGTCTATAATCCCAGGGATTATGCAGATTCCTTTGGTGGTTTGGGCCTTGGCTCAGATAAACTAAATGCAAATCCCATCCATTTTTCCTTCCTATTTCTAAACACACCCTTTTCTTTATTCAGACTAAAGCCTCCTCTTTTCCCAGGATGCCAGATTTGAGACTTCGCAACATTCATCTCTGCCAATCCAGTATACTAGATCAAACAAAAGTGAAAAAAATAAAGAAGGTAAGGCAATCAAGAAACAATGGCGACTCAAGAAAGCGATCAAGAAACAGGGGAAGCCATAAACAAGGAATTTGGGAATGATCTAGGGATTGTTGAAGGTAAAATTTAATGGGGTGTGATAAAAAAATATGATCAGGAGACAAGATTGGGGGTTCCTGAAACCGACATACCGTGTTTCTGCCGTGTACGATGTAGGAGGAAGTGGATGCAACGGTGAATTGAGGAGCACGATGGGTGAATATATATAGGATCTGAGGAGGATGCGGCGGCTCGGGTGAGGGATTTGATAACTACGTGAGAGGAACACGAATGTTACTAGGAGTTTCCTAATTGTAGTTTCATGTTTTTAAAAGGACGGGCCATATTGCACCGTCATTGAAAGCGTCGGATTATTCCGGAATTGACCCGTCCACAGCAATATTGGACCCGATTTGGATTTTAACTGTAGAAAAAACTTTATGGTTATTAATTTGGATTTTAATTAAGAAGTTACCTTTTTAATTACAAAAAAATAACTCTTTCTTGAATAAATATTCCAATAAAATTAAGATGACAACCCGTACCCATTTAAAAAATGAGGTACCACACTTATGATTCCATTGATTGGTCCAAATCATTATACTAGTATCATTTTTAATTTAGATTTAAATAGTTCAACCGTTTCATTCTAATTGATTTATGTGTACAAAAATATGGTACCTCAAGGGCACCATAGAATATATCTAAAGTTAAATCTAAATTTGCTCTTCATTGTTGTTAGATAATACTCTAATACATTTTAGATATAAAATATATTTAAGAATAATAAATTAATTAATTGTGGTCCAATCGGGCCGGATCTAAATATTATAGGTTTGGACCGATCGGTCCGGAGCAAGAAACTTCAAAAAGCTTAGATCGGAAATCGGACCTGTATGTAACTAGTCCGAGTCAAATTTGGATTGACCAGCCCGATTTTCTCCGTTTTTCCGGTCTGTTCCACTTTGTAAGATACATTTCCTTTTTGTGTTTCTAAAAACATGAAAATTACTTTAACTTAAACTCTCTTTTTTTCACACTAACCCTTTATATATCATTTCATCATGTGTTTGTGGACTCTTTACTTTTTCTTACATTTTAGAGGTTTGAATTGTAATTTAACCTCTCCACATGTATCTCACATTATGAGATAGATGAAGTATTACTCTATAATCATATATAGAGCTAACGACAAATCCACATGTATCTCATGAGATAGATGAAGTTATTACTCTATATTAATACTACAATCATTTGATAACATCTCATTGGATCTTGAGCACAACTTTTGAGAGATTAACCTCATATATTGTCATATTCATCTCTTTAATAACTTCAACTAAGACAATATCCATATGTAGAAGATCTTAATTGTGGAATGTGGTATACTTCAACCACTTTCACTTTTCATTGCCTAACTTTTAGTAACAAGTTTTCTCTTTCTTCCTCTACATAATAGACAATTTTGATTTTCAATATGTATCATGCATGCATTTAGGAGTGCACCCGGTCTAGCGGCCCGGTCGGCCGGCCTGACCCAGGATCGACTCCTGTATTGTTTCAAATTGGACCGGGTTCGGTAAATCCGATTTGGATTGGGAACCGCCAAGTCGCCCAGTCCATCAAAGCATGTTACCCAGTCACGGTTCACCCATTTGGGAACCATTTCTCCCAATTTCAGTCCTGAACCTGCTAATTTGTTTTTGGCTTGAATATGGGAGAAAATGAAGAGAAAAAAATAGAACTGAAACCAAAAAGCTTGGGTACCGAGAACCATACCAGACCCAGATTTAACAGGGCCAGGCACACGCGTGTCCTACCAACAATCCGGATCAATAGGTTTAGGACTAGGACCGGGTCTAGTCCTGGACTCGGGCCGGGCGGCCCGGCCCGGAACCGGCCCGGCCCGGTTACTATTTGGCCCGGCCCGGCCCGGGGCCCGGTGGGTCCCTCGATTCGGTTCGGCCCGGCCCGGCTGCTGGGCGGTTCGGGCCCGGGCCCAGGTTTTGGTGAACCGGCCCGGCCGGTTCGGGCCCGGTCCGGGCCGGATTTTAATTTTTTTTTTTTTTTTTTGAAATTTTTTTAAGTTTTAGGTTGGATTAGGTATTTTGGGCCATTTGAGGTGGTTTGGGATGGTTTGGGGTTGAGGGGGAGGGGTAGGGGATTAAATAGAAGAACAAAAAAAAAAAATTATTATTGGGCCGGTTCGGCCCGGCCCGGCCCGGTTTGGCCCGGAACCGGGACCGGAACCGGCCACCGGCGGTTCGGGCTCGGGCCTCCCTTTCCTGGCCCGAGGCCCGGCCGGGCCCAGGCCCGAACCGGGCCCGAACCGGCCCGAGTCCAGGACTAACCGGGTCCATCCCCACATGCATTTATGATTTTTATTGACGTATCCATTGTTCTCTATAGGCGCATGTGCACAACACCAATGAAAATGCATTATAACGTTTTAGTATATTTTTGAAAGAACCATAAAAGAAAGTTATATTAATATATATTTTTTTAAATAAATGCAACGGTCAACATTTCACACTTGTCGAGACACAACTTTGACCATTAATATATACTCCCTCCGTCCCATTTTGGTTGTCTTACTTTCCTTTTTGGGTTGTCCCAAAAAGAATGTCATGTTTCTCTTTTTGGTAAGAAATTTGTAGTCCATATCATTTCACTTCATTCTACTCAAATTTCAACCACAACTTTTACTTTTCAACCACTATATTAATAACCGTGCCAAATTGAAAATTAAAAAAAATTAAAAAAATTAGATTATGAAAATTTACAATGAGACAAGTTTAACAATATTTTTTTCACAAAAAAATATTATTACATTAATAAATAAAACGTAGTCAAAGTAGAACATGTGAATAGTGTAAAAGTCAAAGTGTTGCATTTATTTAAGAACGGGGGTAGTATTTAATTAAAGGAAAATGATTAAAAACAATGAAATCCATAAATGTTACCTTTAACCGATCGAATCAGTCAGAAAAATACTTAAAAGTTAAAACCCTACCATTTTCATTACTAAATAATTTTGCACGTGAAATAAAAAAATGGTGTTCGAAAATAAATACTCTTATATCATCAAAAATAATGAATATTCTTATCAAACGGGACAAGTTTACATAGCCAAGCCCTGATGGATGCCTGAAAAGAATTCAATTCTCATTGCTGGGTACATACATTATTATATTTATTACAAAAAATTGCGCCAGGAAAATTCCGGAAAATAATAATTTAAAAATTTTAAAAGAAAAATCACAGGAACTTCAAATCCCTGCATTAACCAATTACGAGACAGTCAAGAGTTGGGTTAAAAATCATGAAGTTTGACTTGTGCGCTTTTCCCATGAACGAGAAGAAACTACAATCCAATATTTGTCTCTATCTTTTGGATCTGATTTAGGAATATCCATGTCATCTGCAGAAAGAAACAGCATTTATTAGGATAACAAGACAATGTATAATGGAATGAGTTTGTATCAGCTTTGAGCTTTTAGCCTTTTAACCCTTCAAATATTGTGTCATGTATATTTTCAATATTCACCTTTGAACTTTTTCTCTTTTACCCTTCTGATATTGTAAAAAGTATGAATTTTGTCATTCTAGTCATCTACTTATTGTGGGAAAATCATTCTGGAAAGACTGCAAGTATGAAATTTTATAAACACAAGAGTGAAAATGAAAAGTTTCAAAGAAGGGTATCAAAAACCTCAGTCACACAAGGACTAAAATGAAAAAAGTTCAAACTCAAATACCAAGAGTGTCATTAACACAATAATCGGGGGATAAAAGGTAATGAGAACTCATATTGAATCATAAAACCCGCAGAGCATACCATGACATGGGGGGCAATTCTAACACAATACACTGGAAATCCGGTGTAAAATTTCAAAGGGCCTCCAGACTTCAAAGTTTTCATGGCACAATCGAAGGAACCAGTAAATGGATATTTTCCTTGATGGTCTGGTTGCATCTTCTGAATTTGTGTTTTCACATAATCGAATGGCAAACTGCAGGCTGCAGCAAAGAACCCAGAAACACTACTGGCCCCTGGAACAACGATACAAAAAGAGAGACTTTAGTGTATGTTTTTGATAGAGCAACTTAGACTCCAAACAAGCTACGTAGTATTAGTTATCTTCAGTAAATAAAATAAACTCTTACGGAGTATTAAAAAAGGTCTCCCCCACATGGCATCTGGAAAATAAGCTACAAGTTTTTCTATATTTTACGATACTACTCATACTCTATTTAAATGTGCCGAATCCAAACTCTTTTGGGAGGCTTGGATGTTGCTGTTGTTGTTGGATAACATTCCATTTATCTATCTCTTTTTAATATTACCTCTGTCCCCAAACAACTTCTCATTTTCCTTATTTGGGTGTCAAAAAGTAAACTTCACATTTAAAAAAAAAGTGACTTTTCAATACAAAATATCAAAACAACCCTACTTGTTACTTGATTTGACATAAAGTAAGGGTGTCATAGGAAAGTCAACTCTCACTTTAACTTTCCACTAAAATGTACCTAAGTCAAAGTAAGAAATTGTTTCCGGGATGGAGGGAGTATAAAATAAAATGTGATAACTTTTTATTACTTTTAAAACATATCATCTACGACAGAAAGACTTTTACGAACATATCTATCTAATACAGACTAACTTTCAATTTCTACCTGTTTAACAAATTAAACAAAAACTAGATATAACACTTGCAAACAGATATCCGATGGATGGATTTATATATAAATATATAGTGAGAGGAACAAATAGCATGTGGAATATAAAAATAGATATTAGATGCATATGCCCTCTATGCACCAACAATCAATGGTTCTTTTTCATGCACTTCGGGGATAAGAAAGAAACAGCACAATGTCATGAAATTTACGTGTATCTCACCTAGCACTGTGGCAGCCTCGCCCATACCAAGTGTATCTTGAAAGAACTCAACACTTTGATCATAAGAGGCAAGCATTCCCATGTTAAGTGCCATTGCTCTAACCACGGTTGAGCCAGCACCTTTCCAGAGAGCTAAAACTCCTTCATCTGCAACAATACGATAAAGGGCGTGGAAGGCATTTTTGTAGTTACGCCGATGGGAAGCAGGTAAGGTGGCATCAGCCTGCATACGGATGAGGGCCAAATCAGCTGGACTGCCAACACATGCTCCAATCGCTCCAGCTGTCAGCCCACACAAAGCCTTCTGATACAATGGCAACGGCTTCCCGTCATTTTCTTGAACAGCTTTCTTTGTCAACATTCTAATTATGAGACAATCAGTCTCCAAATAAGTCAAAGTCCAATCTCATTAAATATTTATAGAAATTCTTCGACAGACAAATAAAAGCATATTTTCTATTTTATTATGCCATAAGAAAAATATGAGGCATTTTAAGAGAAACACTGATTGAAAGCATTTACTGGTACAAACAAAAATAAAGATAAAAAAAATTTCCAATAAAAAACAATCACAACCGACAAGCCTAACAAAGTAAAACATGTGAACAAATACTACATTTAGAATCCCTGATGACGTGAGTCTGTTTATGTAAAATAAAACAAAAACAGAAGGTAGCTGCAGCTGGAAATCTGAATATGGAATACAAACAAAATTGGCACATGGAAATTCTAAAGTGCAACTAATCACCAGAGGCCTTTCATTCAGAAAGGTTGCTTTGGTGCTTCTATTACTACTACCTTCCGCACCAAGACGATAAATGAAGGAGACTGACAAGTTAGAGAAAACAGCTTACTTTCCAGTTCTACATATTATGACCAAAGACAACATGTTCTTCAACAAATAAGATCCTATTTGGAAAATAAAAAGATAGACATTGACTTAGTGAATGTGCTTATTAAAAATATATATATGAATCTCACGTGAATGATCCAAGTCTGGCAGTTGTATATGTGGCTTGTCTAAGCAGCCCAGCAGACAAACCCTGCTCAATATGATAATATGCTTTAGAGATATGAAAAACATAAACATCAGCAATACAAGATAGCAGATAGGCCAACACGATCGCAACTTTTTTTCTAATAAAAGATGTTTCAACAGCACATTAACGTATATAATGAACATTCAAGAGAGAAATTAACATTAGTTTCTGAGAGAAATCCACGCCCAAAGTTCTTCAGATTCTGAACAGAGCAAAACTTTTTCATATAAACGTAAAGCAATTTGAATGCCTTTCAGCTTTCACATTAAAGTGAAAAACTGGGAAAAAGTTACAATATTTATTGCAGCACTGAAAACTCTAAAAGAGTTCACAATTATGAAGATAAATGCAATAAGATGCATGGAATGTTTCAGCTGGCGGTAGCCATGCCAATCATGAATTCATTAACCTTTTACTTTCAAGCAGGGGAGAAAAATAAGGATATAAGAGAAGTAAATAGTAGAATAGATATATCAAACATCAGGGGAAGAGAAGAAAGAAAAGTAAAGGGCATTGTAGAAAGTCCAGAGGAGAACAAGGTACAAATGTACAGAAAGTAGAAGACAGTGTTAGAGAAGGCACTAGCGTATAGACAGGATAACCTTTTTTCTTAAAGTAGTAGTTCAATGGTGAATCAATATTTCATTTGATCTTCTTACTTCTATATCCATATGCCTAAGTAATGTTGTGCATACGTTTATGCTATTTTGTATTATTTTAATTAAAATAAACCATATAGTTGGTTGGTTACAATTACAACACCTCCAAAGGGTGGGATTAAATACAGCTTCATTTAATTAACAAATACCCCATAGCAAACAAATACTGCTCATATTATTAATTAAATGCCTCAACAATAACAACATTCAAGCCTTACCCATAAAAGAGTTTGGGGTCGGCTACATACGACATGAATCGACATACGACAGAGTTAAAAATAATAAATAGAGAAAAAAGAAGACAAACAAAATCAGATCAATCCTACACGGCTCCACACAAATTGACTAAATGTCTATATTGTTAAAATACACAAATATGAGACCCAGGCTTAGTCCCAAAAGAGATTGGGACTAATAAGTAATAAACCAATTGGGTCCAGTATTTAATATGGCTTCTTGTACAGTTGTACACTATTCCCTTCACCATATCACCTATGGGTACATAGGAGTCTAGGACCTAGAGGCAAGCTCGGCAGCCACATATAGGGATTTTTACAGCATCTAGAGAAGATGCATACAAGGAAAAATAGGTAGAAGAGATCACCTATGGGTACATAAGACCTAGAGGGAAGCTCAGCAGGCTGCAGCCACATACGAGGGCTTTTGCAGCATTCGGAGAAGAAGACATACAGGAAAAAATAAGCAGAGGAGATCACTTCCTAGCCGTAAGTGTATATTAACTTTTTTATGTCTGAGTGATCTTGTGAATCACATTTGTATATTTCATTTCTTAGCTGAAATGAAGCGTCACCAAGCAACTTCCTGAAATCTCACGGATCGCCCTACCAAATAAAAATAAGAAAATCAACTCCTACGGATCGCCTTAGGAGAGCTAACACAACTTTAAGGTGGACTTTCAAGTTCTAAATCAATACCATACATCCAGCCTATAAGATCATGAAAAATAGTAACTTAGGAAGTCTCCAAGACTCCAACTCTACTAAAAGATATTCTCCTTTTGTGAGTTGGTGATTCATTCATGCGTAGTATTCATGCCAATAAGAAAAATGGCAGAAAAATGAAGAAAATGTAAGCTACTTAAAAAAGGAAGACAGTGGCCTTCATATTTAAGGCATCAGTTTCTGATGATTAAGGGAATGTCAATGATCAATGAAATACTCTGGTGCACAATGAATTAAATCATAAATTAAAGGATAAAACCTTGTAAAGAGCACCGAAGCCTTCATCTTTAAGCATATGTCTGGTCACTTGTGCGGCTGACCCCTGGCCCAACTGTATTCTTACCTGCAATCATCAAGAAAGAAAATTTATTTCAATTTAAGAAATCACCACATTGACAGAAGGAAAAAAAATGCATGAGGTATAACATAGCCCCATGAATGCAGATGGACTAAAGAGTGTGTTTCCCATACAAGTAAACTCTAAGTCAATGCAGTCCTAGATTAACTCAAAAATGAATGTGAAAAAGTGGTTGAACGTCTTCCGAATCTACCAGCCAAATTGTTATATGTTCAATCAGAACTTCCATTCCCAGAATATTAGGAAATTGATCTGTAGAAAGTAGTCAGGGGATGTAAAGGTGAAGCAGCAACAAAGACCTTAATCATGTCAATTGGCTGGATAACGCATGTGGCTAGCATACCAGAACAGCCTCCATTGATAAAAGGCTTGACTGAGGGCCAAAGTCCGGCTGTGAGATTGGGTTTCTGTTCTACCATTTTTGCTTCACATAACCGAGGAAGAGCGAAAGGGTTTAAACGTGCGGACTTGTCAAGGGTTTGAAGGAAAGACACAGTTAATGCTCAATTGCTCACAAAAAGGCTTGAAGTGGGTTTCTTTTGATTTGCAGTCTCTTTGAAATTTATTTTTGGTTTTATGATAAATTTGAAATTTGTTTATTTAATGCAGGGAAAAGGTGCAAATAGACCCATGTACTAACCAAAAAGGGTCAAATAAGCCCTTATTTAGGAGGCTCTGTCTGGCCGTCGTCATTTGGGGTGGTTCTCAATGGAATTTTTTTATGAAATTTTTTGAGCATCTTATTCATTAAGTCTAGTTTACTCATACCAAATTTCATCTAAAACTTCAATCGGGAAGGCATTCAATTGAATTCTTGAAGATAACTGCGCTTCTAACTGCACAGTTATTTTCAAGAATTCATTTGAATGCCTTCCCGATTGAAGTTTTAGCTGACATTTAGTATGAGTAAACTAGACTTAATGAATAAGATGCTCAAAAAATTTCATAAAAAAATTCCACCGGGAACCACCCCAAATGGCGACGGCCGGACAGAGCCTCCTAAATAAGGGCTTATTTGACCTTTTGTGGTTAGTACATGGGCCTATTTGCACCTTTTCCCTTTAATGTAAATGGCTTATATAAATATAACCAGAATCAGATAAAATACATCACAACCATAAATCATAGATTCATAATTTGATCATATGCCTTAAACCAGATTTTTAGTCAATCACTCACACAAGATCAATATGTCTCGCTAATTCTTGTACAAGTTAAATTTGATAAAATTTTGGCTAAAGGGTCAAATATGTCCTTGAACTAACCTAAAGTGTTCAATTAGCCCCTTATATAGGAGGTTCTGCCGGGACATTGCCAATTGGGACGGTTCCCGGTGGAATTTTTTGATGAAATTTTTTGAGCATCTTCTTCGTTAAGTCTAGTTTACTCATACCAAATTTCAGCTAAAAATTAAACCGGAAAGACATTCAAATGTGTTTTTACTTGCCCATATTTATTTGTTTGTTTATAAATTCACTGCTCACTTAGTATGTTTTTACTTGGATTAGTTTTAGTCTCAGAACACATCAAAATAAAATATACTTGAACATTCCTGATCAGACCAGAATTCAACAAACCAAACTAAATCATATCCCATATTTTGCTTATTATAACCTTTTAAATGTTCAAGCTAAGAATACTTTTACGGTTTTACCACGTTGGTCTATTTATATTTTGTATAATAATGTCTGAGTAAAAAATGTAACCAGATGAAATATATTAATTTAGTGGCTAATATGTGATTTGATAATATCATCAAAATATAAACTGCTCCTAACCTTTAGTATTACACTTTATTTTTTCAAGACACTTTATACATTCTACCCTAACCGCAATAACTATTTGCGGACTTTCGAATGCATAGGAATTAGGAATATAGGATATTAACATACAAGAAAATGTGACAACATTTTATATGATAAGATTTGGTTGTACACTTGTACACATTAATATCCGTAATAATAAACACAATAAGGAATTTGTACAATGTCAAAGTCAATCTGTTTCAATTAATCACTGAATTTATAAACATTACTCCAGTCCTAAAACAATCTATTTTAGGGAAAGAGAAGCGTCTTTGTATATTTTAACTCGTATCTCACTTCCACTTCTAAATCAGTGTGCAAGTTTACAGTTTTACACCCGTGGTTTGCATTTGAATCATTTGATCAAGCAAACTTAATGAAACAGAATAAAATAGAAGACGTAAACTACGTAAGCTGTCACTAGGGTATGGGAACCGAGCCTTGATCACGTACAGTTTTTGTCATTCAAGGACAAAACAAAATGTTCCCTCTCACAACTCACAAGTAATTGATATGCTTCTATGACTGCTACCAAATATGGGTACAATTTTGAATATCAAACGTATAGAACAATCTCATTAAGAACACTCAACTCGCTGCCTTTTTGCAGATAACTCATCATTTTTAAAATCAAAATTCCAGCCGGGAAAATCGGACTCTGAGAAGAGAGAAGTTGGTGCCGCTTTGTAGAATGCTAGTGGGACCTGTTTAACCCTCCTCCTGATCTGCAGAGTAAGGCGATTTATGTTGAATTACTTTAAAGCAATCTCAAAGGAATGATCTGCTTAACCGATTGATCTAGAATTAATATTAAACTGCAATGAGCATTTTGCAGACAGAAAGAATGCTTACCTCATCACCGAAAATTGTTGCATACGAAGCAGAACTGAAATCTTTTATTGCAATTTCAGTGGTTTTTGCTCGGACAGTCAAATCGTTTTCAAGGGATAAAACAAATCTGAAAGAGCGTCAGAGGAAAAAGAAGAAGCTCAACCAAAGGGGCATAAACTAGTTATTATGGGTGTGCACTGCACATCATGTGTGTAAACATATAAATACCTTGAAACAGGAGGGCAATAGTGATGGCGAAGAGTATCAATTTCCCAGAGAGAACTCCCTGTTCCATTGGGTTTGACAGATAAAGAATAACAATTAATTTCTACAAACACGTGCAGTAACTTTCCAAGGTGTAAAGAGGCAACTGCATACAGAAACGTAAACGCTTTGTGCAAAAATTTCAGACATGGTATTGAATGAAAAAACATGTGTGGATGATTAAAAAAACTAGATAAAGGCAGCCATAGCTCCCCCAAAAGCAAAATAGACGTGCATGAAATCCTAAATAACCTAGTCACCTGGATATGATCGGCCACTCACAGCTTACTTGTGAAGCGGACAGCGGTTCATTACTAACACTAAATACAATATACAGCACATATCCTGTTTTAGAATTACATAAAACTAGTACGGTACCCATGCGATGCACAAGATAAAACTTTTCTTATAATTTATCTAAGATGCTACACAAATTAAGATTGATGTAAGACAAATATATTTCAAAAGAAATTGAAACACGTTCATGATAGGATGAAAGGATATGTACTGTATATAAATTGTTATAGTAAGTGCATATATATGGTCTGACACAGCTTACTTGTGCAGTGGTTCATTACCAACACTAAATACAATACAGAGCATATATCCTGTTTTAGAATTACATAAACAATACATAAAAAACCGGGGGGGGGGGGGGGGGGGGGGGGTTGGAAGCTTACTGATAAGAACAGAAAAATAAAATCAACGGGGTAACCCGTTGCCCAAAATAATTAACGGCTGGATCCGTTGCCCAGAGCTAAATAGCTAAAACCAATATTATTAATGTCTGATTTGAATAAGCCTAGGCAGGGGTTTATATAACCCTTACATCCAAAACTGAATAGGAAACTAAATCCTAGTAAGAAACATAATAGGAGTCCTAATGAAACCATTCAAGGAAACTAAATAGAAATAGGAAACCTCTAATTAATAGAAGTCCTAATTAAATCATACTAGGAAACAAAATAAATTAGGAAACAAAATAAAAGGAATAATTAAAATTAATAAAATTGCCCGCAGCCAGCCCACGAAGGTGAGCTCAAGCCCGCCCCACCCCATGCTCTTCCAGCTTCATATCAATCCATCCTCCTTCAAATTAACCTTGTCCTCAAGGTTGAAAACTCGCGGATCAGGAACTGAAATTTGCAGACATAGTATAGACTGGAAAATATCCTTCTTCTCTTTCTGGGACCTTTTCCTGGCCGGTTATTTCACAGAATTCATGCTGCTTGAGGTCCAACTCTTCATCCTCCTCAGCTATCATTACCCGCAGCTGCTTAAAGGGACAGTCATGTGTTGGTGTAAATGGTTTCTTGCACCTAAAGCATAATCCTTTCGCCCGCAGTTCTGTAAACTCTTTCGGCGGAAGTCGAGTGAACTGAGAGCATGTCGTAGGCTGCCCAGACAACCCTGACTTCGTCAACCCTGACTTCGTCCCTGGAGGCTGTCCACTATCTTTCGCAAAGCTGCCCTCCGAACCCTGTAAGCTGCCACCAATGGCAGTCAACGGGGAACCTGTGTTTTCCCTTAAAAGGCTGCTAGAACGTACCCCTGATGAATGATAATTCAGACTGCCACTTTCTCCACTTTGGACGGACAGATTATACTCCACTTCGCGAGCTAATTCCATAGCCATCTCCAGGTTGTTTGGTCGGAGCAATCGCAGCGAGCTTCGGATTATCTCCTTAAGACCGCTCATGTAATATCCCAAATAGTGCTCATCGGGTAACCCTAGAACTTGGCTTGCTAGCTGAACAAACAAGATATTGTAATCTTCTATAGACCCAATTTGCCTGACTCCGGACAATCGTTCATACTTATTCCCCTGAAATCGAGAATCAAATCTGTCCACCAAGGCTTGCTTGAAATCTGCCCAAGTCATCCCAGGCCTGAGCGATCTCAGTCAGGTCACCCAGTAAAGCGCTCCTCCTTCCATAGCTACCATTGCGGCAGCCACCTTCTTTTCCGGTAAAGTGTTGTGTAATTCGAGCTGTTGCTCTACCCGAGCGATCCACCCAATTGGGTCTCCCCCATCGAACGACGGAAGCAGCGTTATAGTTGGATTGCTCAGCACGCCTTCTCCATGCAGCTCGGTTGCCGGGATTCGACCCACGTCATCCGCGGCTTTCTTCGGTGTGACCGGCGGGACCATCGCCTGGGTCAACGCCGCTAGTGAGGCGATGATCTCCGACAACTTGCCACCATGCGCTGCCTGTTCGGCCCTTATCCGAGTCACTTCTTCTCTCATACGAGTTTGTTCGTTCTCCAGCTCTGTCAATCGATCATTCTGAGATCTCGTCATCTTGGCAGGACGGGATCCGGCAGGTCGGACCAATTGATAAGAACAGAAAAATAAAATCAACGGGGTAACCCGTTGCCAAAAATAAACAACGGCTGGATCCGTTGCCCAGAGCTAAATAGCTAAAACCAATATTATTAATGCCTGATTTGAATAAGCCTAGGCAGGGGTTTATATAACCCTTGCATCCAAAACTGAATAGGAAACTAAATCCTAGTAAGAAACATAATAGGAGTCCTAATGAAACCATTCAAGGAAACTAAATAGAAATAGGAAACCTCTAATTAATAGAAGTCCTAATTAAATCATACTAGGAAACAAAATAAATTAGGAAACAAAATAAAAGGAATAATTAAAATTAATTAAATTGCCCGCAGCCAGCCCACGAAGGTGGGCTCAAGCCACCCCGCCCCATGCTCTTCCCGCTTCATATCACTTACTCATGGCATTAGCCTTCAAAGGATCCGTCTCTTCCTCATCAAAATGATCAATGCCCAGTCCACTAACAGGAGTCTCTCTCTCTTCTCCTGAATGTTCTTCAGCCGTCTGATTAACATCATCCTGCAAAAGCATATTGGAAATTGCAACCTTGTTAACTTCAGCTTCACGGTTACATGGGGAGTGTTTACTATTGTTTCTACTGTAAAAAAGTGTTTTTTTGAAGTGATTTAAGAGAAAGTGATTAATAGTACAGTTGGTAGTGTTTGACAAAAAAGGGCTTTTGAAAAAATAAAAGTTGGCAGTGTTTGGGAAAATATTGCTTTTTTGTGAAATAGAAAAAATGAAGAGTAACTAATATCATGGTTCGATTCATGTTAGCCGACCCCAATATCTTTTGGGATTAAGGCTTGGATGTTGTTGAGAAAAATGAAGAACAGTTTAAAGCACCGCTCCACATGCTCCCAACTTTTAACTTTTAAGTGCTTATTTTAAGCAAAAACTATCAACTCAAAATACCTATTTGAGCTTTTTTTAAGCTAAAAGCGCTAATCACTTTTTTAAAGTTTTTGCAAACACTGCCATAATTATTCCAAAGGAAATAAGATACAAGCAACACCACAAAATGAAAGAGGATGTTGATACCTGATGAACTAAGCAGTTTATTGATGGGTGCCGCCTTAAAAGATTGTGGATTAAAGCAGTTATAACAAGAGCTCCCGAGGGTGGGACTGAAAGAGAAAGCCTGCTTAACTTTTTGCAGAAAGCAGCAGCCAAATATGCAGGAAGAAGTGGCGATTTCAGGCAAGAATCTAGAAGCTGCAAGTTAAATTCTCAAGTCAAAATTCAAACATGTAGCTTTCACTTTCTATAGGAACCTTCACTACTTATGATGATTCAAAATTATATACATACAAAACTCAGAAAAATAATTTCACCTTTCTATACAAATCGATAAAATATGGGAAAACTACTTTAGATAAAAACCAAATTGTATTCAGATTTAACCTTTTTAGAAAAAATACTGCATAAGCTATAGAAACAATTGTCATGCCCAAGTTCAAAACCACCAGTTGACATCACACAAAGACAACCAATAAAGATGGGAAAACTAAAAAAAATCCTATAACCTGAAAGAACTTCGCCCGATGTTTCGCCATAAAGACAGAGGTTTCTAGAAGCGCATAGAGCTTATCATAGAATTTTGGATACTCTATACCGTGTTGTGTCATGAGAATAAACAAGCTGCTAAGAGCCATAACACTGATAACCCCACCAATATCATATGATCGAGTCAAGAAATCACTGCATGTTTAAAGGCAAGGTAGAGAGTATCTGTCATTTTGTGATTTCCGCCAACATGGAAATGATAAAAAAAAATCAATTATGACATTTGTATGTTGATTACCATAACATAGTAGGGTTGGACAGGTAAGGGATGATGGCCTGATGAAGGCTAACTAAAACCTGGTTGCAAAAAATCACAAATGTTAAAATATCAACAGAATGTCTTTAGTCAACTGATCATATAGTAGCATGCAAGATCATGATTGCAAGATCATATAACTAATAAAGAGTAACAGCTGTCAGCTTTACCTCTTTATATACATCAAGTGGAAGCGGTAATTTTAGAAATGATATCCATGCTTTTGTGAATTTCTGCTTCAACTTTTTTGCAGCTTTCACAGGAGACAAAATCTGAAGGCAGGTAATACTTTACACCTTATATATTAAAAAAAAAACTAAACACCAAACAGATTGGTTAACTGGGGAAAGAATCCTAACAAGAACTGTACCGTATCACAAGAACTATTTGCTTTACCCGGCAAATTTTCTGCTTTCAACTCAAGATCACTTCCCTTGTTATTGTTTTTCACAATAAAAGTACCTAACAAGCAACAAATACAAATAGCCAAAAAGAACCACATGAGTTGCACTGGAAGAAGATTGATAAAATTACTTTGCACAATTAGTTCTTCAAACATTATTGATAAAATTACCTAGACCATTCCACATTTTGTTTTCTGATAATTCATCAAGATTATCGGATGACGGGATATGTGACAGCATATAATATAACTTCTGAATTGAGAGTTCCATGCTGATAAACATAACATGGGAATAAGTTGAACTTGGAGTCATATGATAACGTAGTTAGGCATTGCACAAAATGAGAATCGAATCGAAGTATATACTGTTCACAAGAGTCAATGAGACTATGAAATTATGTGAAAAAGAAGAGCCTGTTCATCTTCTCAAAATATTCCCTCAATAATAAGTTATAACATCATCATCATCATCAATTATAAGTTATAATAACATGCAATTAAAAAACGGGGGAAAGGTGTGAATCGGGTGGATCAAAAAACTAGAATAGCAGCTCCAAAGACCAAATTGCTGGAGTACTGCATCAACGAGATTACATGCTAAAGGACTGGATGACTGACTATTCATGTATACATGCAAAATAGCATATCTAAATAATCATGTTATCCTACACATATGAATATATGAGTGTAGAAAATAAAAATCAGTGAAGCCCGCTTATGAGTTATGTCCAACAAATCAATTTTAATACTCTCTCTGTCCCATAATTGTCTTCATACTTTCTATTTTGATCCATCCCAAAATAATCTTCACTTTCTTTTTACGGCAAAGAATTTGTGGTTCATATCATTTCCCTATCCTCTGCACAACTATCCACACACAATTCCACTTTCTTAACTCTTAAGCTACGTGCAAAATATATTTGGAAGGTTCATGTGGGACAGAGGGAGTATAAGACTTGCCTGTTAATGAAAGTTGATACACTCTATAAAGAGGTTTTCCTACTTTATACTCCATTTGCAACACTTCCATTTTCACGTTTGACAATGCACAACTTTAACCAATAATATATTTAAGAAGAAAATAATTTAAATATCCCAAACTTTGAAGGGGTGTGAAGGAAGTACCTCAAACTTGCATATGTAATATATATACCCCAATCTTTATATAAAAAATTATGTTAGCACCATGATCAAATGTTTTTTTCACAAATGTAATTTTATGGTTTTAAGTACATAATTTAAGATATACACAAAGCACTTGTAAGGATACAGTTAAACTTTTTAATTAAAGTTTGTGGTATATATTGCATATGTGGATATTTATCTCACGCCCCTTCAAAGTTTGGGGTATTTATATTATTTTCCCCTATATTTAATATCCTGTTAACAAAAAGTTTGTAAATTTCATATTTTGAAAATGTAAATGATACGAATTTAACAATATTAATCAAAAATAAAATTTCTAAAACATTTATAAATAAAATGTAGTCAATGTAGATCATGTGAATAGTGTAACTTTTAACCTGTTGCAATTATTTAAGAATGGAGGTAGTATAAAACTAAGGAAAATAAAATACTTGCATGAATTAGATGAACGGATACTAACCTTTTCCCTGAGGGACTTTCAAAAACTCCATGTGATAACTTATTATCATTATCTAATGGAAATAGAATGTGAAAACAATCAGTAGTAGAAGAATCCATGATGTATTACTATGGCGGCTAGAATTAACAGAAAATGAGGAAATAAGGAAAAAAATGGTATTGAGTACCAGTTGTATATCTTGCTTCTAACGTTCGGGAGAGATTTTCCAGGCTAATGTATGTAAAATAACTGCCAAAGATAATGCACGTTCAATAAATTAAACTTGTCAAGCAGAACATAGACTAAATTTCAAAGTGTGCATTATGCACAAAAAAATGATGTTAATAGGAAAAAAGCAAGGTTAGAATATTGTTCATTATCACTCTTGTATGTTTATATTCCATCAAGAGTATGGACTATGGATACATAAAAATGAAACCGGTACTAAAAGGTGGGATCAATACCCAATATCAATGTAGTTGAAATACTTCTCCGCAATTACATGCAGCAATATATCATCTACCCCTAATGAGGAGGTGTGAACCTGCAAAGAGTGAAACTAATTATTGAAGGTTGCTAAAATAATAAGACACACATATTACATATACTATATCAAAACAACATTAACACTTACAATACTGTGAATGATGCGGTGGTATATAGAAGAGTGAAACTTCCCAGAGTTTCCAACCTTCACAAACTCCATTAACGCATCCAATACAACTTCCTAAATTATTAAGAACAAAGTTAACACCTCGTCAGCAATTCATCTACTTATTCAGTAACTTTCCCAATGACGTCTCACGTCTGCTAAGGAAGCAGTACTAAGTCAAAAAACGAGAATCAACACACAAAATCAGTACAATATTCCCACCCTTAGAGCTTGTTCGGACTCTGAAGAGATGGCTATGTCAATGAGAGACTGAACGAGGTCATCGAACTTGGAGCGCAGCCAAACGCGATAGATGACTTCCGGTTCTCGTGGGTCTGCAGATGCAGTAGATGAAGGAAGTTCAGGAATGAGAGGCGTGAAGAATGCTTGGAGGGAAAGCAGCG
Source organism: Cuscuta epithymum (assembly GCA_945859915.1). Taxonomy (NCBI): domain Eukaryota; kingdom Viridiplantae; phylum Streptophyta; class Magnoliopsida; order Solanales; family Convolvulaceae; genus Cuscuta; species Cuscuta epithymum. The sequence continues at coordinate 1,361,289 of CAMAPF010001042.1, read as the reverse complement.
CTTCGAGGGCGTGCTGGGGAGGAGAGGAGGGGTTGATGAAGGTGAGGAGGATAGGAAGGTTGTTAATGTGTTCCCTGGAAGACAAAAGGTTGTGCCCTAGGGTTTTCAGCTTCTTCAATGTATACTTCGGAGCAGCCATTGATGTGTTTTCTTTCTCCTTTTTGGAATCCATGGCTGATGAACTGAGTAAAAAAAAGCTTTGAGCTGGGGTGATGCGATAATAATAGTGGTTCGGACGATTTTGGGGATGAAGATATTGGAAAAGGAAATACTACGTTATTTTATTTTCGGCCCATCTCTTTTGGGTCTATTGTATGGATTCCCTTCTTTTAACCGGATGTTTTGCTCATTTTTTGGGCCAAGAATTTTGTTGTGTTCCTCCCGATTGTAAACTGTGTTCGTTTTTGGTTGTGCTCCATGCAGTTTAGAATATTTTCTTTTGGACGGAAATTTATTGGTCTGAGCTGGTCTAGTCTTAACTAGTCTGGTCTAATAAATGTATGGTCTCTGAGTAGTTTACAACTGTCTAAGTGTAATCTGATCTGTTTATGTCTGGTCTGGTTTGATCTATTTAAGTATGATCTAGGCTGAGACTGAAAACGTTCCAAAAGAAAACATTTTTAATTTTCCGAGGATTGAATTTGGTCATTTGGTCGTGTGACATATTCTGTGTGTTTCTATTATGGAGAAGATTAGTAATGCATATGAGAGAGTGTATTGATGATGAAGTTAGTGGGCTTTTATTTTTGTCCCGGAATAAGCCACTCGAGGTGGAGGAGTGTCGGGTAACACTTACTCATTTTATCAATAATAAATTAAAGGATACAAAAGATAGAGTAAAAGTATACAGGGAAAATATAGTTTACAATGAAAATAAAGAAAATTAATAGTTGAAATTTTCAATTGGAATTCCAATAGTAGATGCAATGTTCATGCTATATCTATTGTAAAATCTAATCGCCAACTTAAGATATGGTTGGTAGGTTTTGGCCTCCTGGCGGGATAATTTGTAGAGCTTGAGGGCTGACCCCAATATTTGTGTGGTGACTAAAGTCGCTGATCTACCAGTTAAAGGAAATAATCTGATGCATTTAGTGGGCTTATTTATATATGAAAGTGTATGGACGTTGGCGGATAGGGTGCCATGATATTCTGCCATTGTCAGGATTGTCACAGACAAATCCGTCCTTTCTAATGCTTTCCAAGAGATGATGTCTATGGCCTGGCGTCCGGGGAGGGGAGTAAACATTGAACAAATTGGTAATGTGTATTTTTTTTCAGTTTTATCATGAGAGTGACATTTCTCGAGTGGACAAATTGAACAATTCCACTTATTCCCTGTTTGGACCTTCCCTTGGTTCCAAACACTAAACAAAACATAAATATAAATATTTTTCAAAATTTCTCATATTTTCGAGGTATTACAATGTGTAACTGTGTAAGCGTCTCTCTCTCTCTCTCTCTCTCTCTCTCTCTCTATATATATATATATATATATATATATATATATAATAAAACAAACCCCTAAAGACCTCTTTGAAGAAGTTGTTGACATGTGGTAACACTCTTTATTGAAAAATTTGACATGTATCAAACTATAATAAATACTACTCCCTATTCATACATAGCATTCATCTAAAGTTCACAACAACACATTATAGGCACACGCACATGGCAAGCAATATGTACATATACAACATTTATATGCATTTGAAAGGTAGAAGGAAATCTTTTCAACTTCCCAAACTTCACATATATACAAACCCTATTCAACTTCTAGCCATTTATAAATAGATAACTACTATTATTAATTCATTATCCTTACATTACTTACAACTATTATGTGAACAATAATATCATACTCCCTTCGGGCTTCGTCTCTTCTCAACATTCTCACCTTTTTTACGTTACAAATAAATATTCACGTTCATATTTTGGGAAATAATTAGCACTTTTAAGTGCTTATTTTATCATAAAATATAAAAAATAGTACATTTATAACTTCACAATTATCATCAAAGAATCATTATATTGTATTTTCATATCAAAACTATTTCTCAAAATATACTTGAATTACATTATTTAATTATTATATGAATAATGGTGTCACTTTGCAATGATAACAGTAAGCCACGACATAGGAGTATATATTTTAAAAACACAAAATTAAACTAGTTTATGACTCAATAAAAACAACTGTATAATTTAAAAATATTAAGTATATTACTGATCTTTTTATTAGTACTATATGTTAAGAATCATGCTATGAATGTTTTATTTGGACTCCAATTTTTTGAACTGGTTAGTCGTTATAAGCCAGGTTTGGCCAGTTTAATTTTGGTCTTCTCATGTATATTTATTATTTTGATTTGGTTTTTTAAATTTAAGTCAGGACGACACTAAAACAACTTGAAGCGAAAACATTCAAATTGATGTCATATTTGTATCTACAAACTCTAAGTGATTACATTCATAAAAAAAGTATTAATTAAAACATTTTTTTAGACACATACTTCAAAGTTTTGTTAAAACAACTTTAACATTTACTTTTTTAAGACTTTAACATTTACATACTTTTTAGATACCGGCCGAAATGATTAATATTTACATACTACAGTCTATGGAGTAGAAATGAATTGAGTATATATTGAATATATCACCCACCTACATTCACTTTTAAAATTGTCTATACTCTTAATTACAAATAAATAGTAAAGAAAAAAATTAAAGTTACTTAATACTTGAATTATAGCAACACAATTCATTACTCAAGTAATTTAAGTAGAGGAGGACTAAAAAGACCGACAAATAAATACCGGTAGGTACACATACTATGTGTATTTTACATTTTTACTGATCTCTATTATTATATAGTACCACTATATAATATGTAGTAATAATAAATGTTTTAAAAAATTGGGTCTCTTTAATTGGTGGACACTGTTATGTAAAACCGATTTAACCTGTTCAAGAACGCCAATGTAACGTAGACCATGGTAACACGAGCTAAAACACGTGACATGAAACTGTGGTGATCCCTTTTGTGTATTTTTCCTTTCTTTTTCTTTGAATTTTACTTTTCATTTTTATTTCGTTGACTAGATAAACTTAACCACGACAACTCTTACCGTGCGTTGCACGGGTACGCATACTAGTAATATAATAAAGCAAACCTTGGAAGAAGCCTATGAAGAACATTTTGACATGTGGCAGCCCTTTTGAAGCAAAAATTGACATGTGGCAGCACTTTTGAAGCAAGAATTGACATTTGGCATAGTAATAATAATATGAAACTAATGCTTTGAAATAATTATTCCGATGAAGAAACCAACTAATGCTTTTTAATGAGACCCCACATAGCAAAAATTGAGATGTGGCATATTCATGTCATATTAATCTATATGGCAGTTAGATCAACTCCATAAATGAAAAGGTATTAGCAGTTACATGGGCTACATAAATAAAAAAGAAATCCATACGTACAGAGGCAAACTACACTAATCCCATGTGCCTAAAACATTTATGAGCAATTATATACGTATAAGCAGGAGTCTTTTGCCCTTCCAAACTCCTCCGAGTAGTTATTCACATGTGCATGCACTAACAGTCTGCACACATTAAACATTTAGGGTGCAAACGTAAGAATATAATATTGTATATATGCATTTACACCTATGAAACAAGCCCTTTTTAGCTGCTGATATATATAGGCTTATCACCACTTTCCATAAACCTATATTTGCCTCCTTTGCAATAGTTGTTGCATTCTGATATGCCTGTGAAGTTCTAGAGAAGATAATTTCATTTGGCATTATTATTTGCTATGACCATAAACAAGAGCCAAGGTCAATTATTGTCACATGTTGGGTTATTCCATCTGAGACCGGTATTTACTCATTACCAACTATATGTTGCTGTATCAAGGGTCCAGTCTCGAAAAAGTTTAAAGATACTAGATGAGCATGAACAAACATGCACCAGAACAAAAATGTCGTCTACCGTGAATTTTTTAGCAATCTTTGAAATGTAACAAGGTAATAAGATACCTCCCTATCACTTTTCCTATTACAATTGCACATTATTTCTTACTTTCATTCCTTTAAGCACCTTTAAAAATATACTATATAGTTACCAATTAACTAATTTAATTATAATGCACCAAACAAAATCATATACATCAATCTAACTTATTGTTATTTCACTTTCTTAATACAAACATTTACATTCCAAAAATAGCAACTACTCCCCAAAAAAAATTGCATTTAATAAAATTAAATAATTTATTATAAAATGTCAATATTTAATACCAAACAGAAAAGCACATACCAAATAATAACGACCAAGCCGCTACCGAACAGTGAATGGATCCCCCTTCGATCCTTCCATCTAATAAATCTAATACAACACACTCTGGGAAGCACATATCAATAATACAACAAACGAAAAACCCAATTATATCTACTGGTTACATGCCAACCTCATAATTTACAAAAATAAATAAATAAATAAATAAATAAATAAATAAATAAATAAATAAATAAATAAATAAATAAATAAATAAATAAATAAATAAATAAATAAATAAATAAATAAATAAATAAATAAATAAATAAATAAATAAATAAATAAATAAATAAATAAATAAATAAATAAATAAATAAATAAATAAATAAATGTGAGAACATGGTCAAATCCTATCTACAAATATAATACATGGAGTATTAATTCCATTACCTCTTCACCTTCACCCACGCTACGCCAAATTTAACACACGGTCACCTCCAAATTAGGGGTTATTCACATACGAAGAGTATCATATTGAATAAGATTTGATTTTTCCTATCCTGTAGACCCATTTTATCCCTAATTGTGGATTTCAAACCAGATGCAGTATAAAATTTTCAACTCACCGTCGTGTTTTTCGCAGGGTAATTGCTATTGAGATGATACACGGCACACCAGGAGACGCAAGGAAAAATCAGTCGATCAGTGAGAACACAACCACATTACATAGTTTACAATCTGAAAACCTATTTAATGTAACTTTATCCTATTACTATTACGATCGTATAATTTTCCTTGCCATGTATGTTGTTCTAAATTGGACACCCTTTTTTAAAAATCTTTGTTTTTTCATATGCGGTACATGCAAAAACATAGAATTTTAAAAACGGGGTACAAAATCCAATTTTGACAATATAGTGGGGTGCAAACTCAACTTACCCCTTTTTATTTTACCCTAGGGAACGTCGGGGGAGGGAGGTTTGGGGGCCGGGGTAAATTGGGCCTAATCTCACTCCATTGAGAATTGAACTCGAGACCTCCCATAAGAGAGTGTGAGTCGGCGACATGCTAGGCTGGACCGCTTCCTCAAACAACATACTCCTTTATATATTGGTGTGTATGTATGTGTATATATATATATATATATATATATATATATATATATATATATATACACACACACACACACACACATAGATACTCCGTACATCAAAACTTTTTTTCCATGTTTAATTTAGGATATTTCTTAATATGAAAATTTTCATCTGGTCTGATTTGATCTTATCTCATCTGAACTGATTTACTCTGGTCTATTAGATATCGGCTCTCTGTGTGTATTTTATAATTTAATAATTACCCAAGTCTGGTCTGATTTGGTCTGCTCTAGGACTCCAAGTAGTTCAAGTAACAACATTTTTAATATTTAATATTCAATCACTCACATTTAGACCCTGTTTGGTTACCCTATTTTTAAACTTATCACGCTTATCAACAACTTTTTTCATCAAATACGTAACTTTAGATTTTGTGCTAAACTGTTTAATAATAAGAAAATGAGGTTGGAGTTACTTTCTGTCTCAATTGACTCAAGTACATATAGAAGATCATTTTAGCTATTTGATAGAGTATTAATTCTAGAGAGAAGTGAGAGCTAGAGAGAGAAAGTGAGTAATTATATTTCTCAAATTGGAAAGAATCCCCTATAATTAGCCCCTTGGGGTCTATTTATAGGTAAAAATGCAGATTTGGGCCCCTAGCCTTGGGCTTAGGAGGCCCATTACAATAATCATGCCTTCTTTGGGCGAATAAGGCCACTAATGGGCTGAGTACAACACTTAGTACATAAAATAGGAAAATACATTCTGTCCGGGCGAAGTTCGGACGATGCGGTCCATGGACGATGCGGTACATGGACGATGCGGTCCATGGACGATGCGGTCCATAGACGATGCGGTCCATGGACGATGCCGTTCATGGACGATGCCGTCCAAATAAATCAGACGATATCTTCTTTCTTGGACGCTACGTGCCTCTGGCCGATGCGGGTGTCCAGCTGGCGTCTTTTGGGCCATTGAGTATGTGGGCCATGGGGTCCAGGCCCATATACTCTATCAGGAGTCCCCCACTCTCTGAGCTGAGGTGAAGCCGAAGCGAAAGGGAGTATTTGCTCCTCTCAGGTTGGCCGTTGCGTGAGCCTAAGGTGCTTGATGGCCGAAGAGTTTCTACTTCGATTTTGGATGAAGCGGTTCCCTTGTTTGATGTGGACGAAGCGCGCTTGGGAATTCATAGCCTTGATGCGGGCCGCCGCACTCTTTGTGGAAGTGCTTTTGAAGACGAGGCGATGCGTTTTTCTTTTTTGTAGATGATGCGATGAATCCTTGGTGGATGAGTTGGCATGCTTTCGTCGTTATCTTGTTGGGGCCGAAGAGCTCCCATTTATCCTTTTGGCCGTAGCGAAGACCTATTTTCATGAGATGATGGTTGATTCTGTTTATGTAGACGATGCGATGCGCACCCTTGATTTGTTATGCAGCCGAAGCGTTTTGACTTGTGAGTTTTTGTTATGGTGAGACGATGCGGTCTTCTCAGTGTACGCCGCCGTTGCGTGCTAGACCTCGCGTGGTGAGTTTCTTTTTATTTTGGGCTTTGCGGCCGACGCGACTCGTGATGCTATTGAGGTAGCTGATGCGACTCTTAATGCTTATCTGAGGTGAATTGTCCGTCTTTTGTTGCTGGTGAGCCGTAGCGCATCCTTTTTGCGTTAAGGCCGTTGCGTTTTCTTTCCTTGTGGCCGATGCAGTCCCCCAGTCCCCCACTCCTTTGGCCGAAGAGTATCTGAGGCACAAGGGAGTAATGAGCCGTTTCGGCACCTGTGCGTTAGTCGCGACTCCAACCCTTAGGCGAACCTGCCAAGGTAACCCTGTGGGAGAACCCTTGGACGAAGGCCGCAATGCCAGGGTTATCATCGACGATGCACGCACAAGCGGCCGTAGCGGTCTATTAAGGTTTTCTGGGTCGTTGTGAGGACGTAGAGTTAGGCCGATGCGTTCCTTTTTCGGCCGTATGGGCCGACGCTTGCTTTGAAGCTCTGTAGTACTTGTGCCGTAGTGATACTCGGCCGATGCCCTGTTCTTTTTTAAGGCTGAGTTGGGCCGTAGGGGCGCTTGCTTGAGTGATTTTGAATTGGCGCCCCTTGATTGGTTGGAAGAGAGGTGGCCGTTGGTGGAGCCAATGGGATGACGCCACGTGTAGTGACCGTTTGGAAGTTTTCTATAAATACCCCCTCATTCCGAAGCCTTACCCTCATTTGCGATTTGTTGAGCTGAATTGCTGCTGAGATTTCTTAGAGAGAGAAGTGCTTCCCAGAAATCGTCAAGTGTTCTTCAGATCTCCAAAAGTTCAAGGTTAGATTCTTGAATTTGTTCTTCCTCTTTTCCTTATATTTTGCTTCCTAGGGGGTTAGATCTAGTGTTTGTAGGAAAAACCACTTTGATCCTCGAACCGCCCTTAGGACGTAGCAATAGTTGTTATGCCGTTCCCTGACGGCCGTAGCGTCCCCTCTCCTCTTAACTTAACAGCTTCTTTGGACGAGTCGGACTGGCCCTTTGACGACGAGGATCCGTCTCCTGGAGTGAACTTTGAGGTAGTTCGAGCCTTCGAAACAGAGATGGAAAATACGGCCGATTATCGTACTTCTCAGGACGAGGAGCGTCTGAGTGATGATGCGGGTTCCCAACTATCAGGTGAAGACGAGGCGAGTTCTGAACCCAAGTTTCGCGGGGACGGGGCGGGTGATGCCTCCTCGGCTGCTATCCCATGTCCGCCGCCTATTTCATCTGTGCCAGGCGGGGCATCGTCTTCAAAGGTCACCAAGAAACGCGGGTCGCGTCGGAGGAAAGCTGCGGCTGGTGGGCGTTCTCAGTTAGACTTGACAAACCTGTATATCATAAGGCCTGAGAGCACCCGAGGCGATTACCATCTGGCTCAGCTGTATGTTGGGCCTTATGGGAAGGTGAGGGAGCCTAGACCGACTGATCATGTTCTGGATCCTCCTCCTGGGTACTTCGGGGTTTATCCGATGGGGTTCTCGCAGGGGCTACGGTTTCCGTTACCCCCTTTTGTGATTGAGTACCTGAATATGGTAGATCTCCCTCCGGCGCTCCTGACGCCGAATAGTTTTTCTCTGATCGTCGGGTTCCTCATCCGGTGCGACGAGCTCGGCTTTGAGCCCACGACGGCTCTTTTTTCCAATTTGTTCCGGATCGGCCGAGGGAGCCATAAGAACTGTGCTGGTTACGCTACGCTTCAGCAACTCCCGGAGAAGAAATCTTTTAAAGACCTTCCTTCGTCTATCCATGGGTGGAAGGCAAAGTTTGTGTTCGTGAAGTTGGCCGACGGGGTTTTCTTTCCTTCGCAAGGGCATAATGGTGAGTTTAACCTGCACAATCCGCCGCGAAGCGCTGAGCTTGATGCCCAAGTTGAGGCATTCCTGAAAGGTGGGCCGAGGAGTGTGAACACGTATATCACTGAGTTTAAGATTGCAGCTCTCGGGATGATGCGGTACTACATTCCTGGCGACCCTGATTGCGGTTTGTGGCCGAAGATCACTGGCTCTTTTGAACTGGCCGATGGGCCACTTATAGGGATTCCGGCCGAAGCCGAAGGTTGATAGCTTTTCTCTTAATCCTTGTGTACTTGGTATTTTTCTTTGCTTCTAACTCTTTCTCCTTTGGTGTCGTCCTTGCAGGTTACGAGATGAGTCGCAAAATGTTCATGGCTCAGGCCAAGAAGCAGGTTGCTAAGGAGTTGGAGGCTGCCCAGCGAGCCGAGGCGTCCAAGGGTTCTGGCGACGGCTCTAAGAGTCTTGCCGATGCGGCAAAAAAGCCAGTGGTGAAGAGGAAGAAGGCTGCTGAGGGCCAGCGTACCCTCACTGAGACGGGTCTGGTGCCGGCTGAGGGTGCCAAGAAGACGAAGCCGAACCCTCCCCCAAATGACGCTGCTTTGGCCGACACGCAGGCATCGGTCCCAGGGGGAGCTGCCTCTGACGTGTACGTCATTGAGGATCTGACGTTGAACGTCGCCTCGTCTGCCCTGGTTCCTACTAAGTCCGGGGCCGCTGCAAAGAAGAGTGCCCGTGCTGACCGAGACTTGACCTCCGGTCTTTATGAGGTGACGGTGCGGTATCCGCCGAAGGGCGGTTTATTCAACGAGAAGGTTTCTGGGCACGACGTCCTGTTCCAGGCCATTCCCGATGCCGATAGGGAGTACCTACGTCGGCAGAGCAAGGATGTGCGTCTCTTTGATGGTGGGTTGGACTACATCGTCCAGGTAAATTTCTGACTTGGTACTTGGTAATTTTTGTATTCTTTCTTTTTCTAACGTTGCATGTTTCTGCAGGGCGCCTTCATGCTCATGGAGCAGCAGCGGCGGCAGGGCGAGGAGCTTGCTCGCCTTCGCGAAGCTGAGAAGAAAGCCGCCTCTGCTGACGAGGCGCTTTCCCAATTGGAGCGGCTTCGGACTGAGACTGCCTCCTTGAAGGAAAAAGCTGATGCGGCTGAGAAGAGGGCCGTTGTTGCTGAGGACGAGGCGAAGCGCCTAAAAACTCAGTTTGATGAAGAAGCGGCCGCCCGTCGGCAAGCAGAAGAAAAAGCTGTGCAGCTGGAAGCCGATGCGGCAGCGGCTGCTGATAGAGCCGTTGAGCTCTTTATGGCCGAAGGGTGGAAGGACGAGACCCGGCGCGACTGGACTTTCAATGTCGTCGCGGAGCGCTTTGAAGCATGGTCTCAGGAGGAGGCTGGCCGAGCCCGCCTGAAAGAGGAATTTGAAGTCTGGTACGACCTCGGCCAGAGGCGTATGCAGATGTTGGTTTACCGCCGCCTCCGCCGGCGTGTGAAGAACCTGAAGCCTAGGGGTATCGGCCTTCCGCGGATCATGAAGGACCCCGAGGAGGAGTTAAAACTTCCTCTGTCCGAAAGGCAGCCCCCCATTCTGAGCTCAGACGAGGAGGACGGGCCCTGGACCGAGAGTGACGACTACCTCTTCCGGAGCTCGGCCAAGTCTAAGACCACTGAGGACGTCGAAGACGATGCCGATAGCGGAGCCGTTGAGGGTGGCCAAGGCCAAGAGGCTTGATGTCCTTGTATCTTTTTTTCCTTCTTTGTTTTTAGTAGCTGTAGTTATGATGGCCGATGCGCCCTGACTTTTGTAAAGGCCGAAGCGCCCTCTTGTGTGTAATGGCCGAAGCGCCCCCTTTTTGAATCATTAATGATAACATTTTTGTTCCAAGTATGAATGTTGTTCCTCGCTTCGTTTTCTTTTTCATGTTTTGGTGTTTGGTTTGTCGGTGTCGCGTCGTCTGAGTGATATTGCTTCGTAAGTTTTTATCTTGGCAAATTTGCCAAGTCTGAGACGATGCGATCCATCATTTCCTTTGTGTAGATGTGGGTGCACCTTCGCCTTACTGGTACGTGTGTGAGGACGTTGCGCGTGTTCCCTGCATCTTATAATAGGGACGATGCGCCCCTTCGTCGGAAATGTTGTGTTTAGAACATGTGTTTGAAAAATTCACCAAGTGTTGAAAATTTTGCTTGGCGCGGCGCTACGTCCCTTTCGTCTTAAGTAAGGCATGGCCCCAAAGTTCTGAGATCTTTCTAAGTGTCAAGAGTTTATCTTGTGATATCCGTCCGCTGAGACGTAGCGACCTCCTTTCTTTGAAGACGATGCGCCTCGTCGTCCCTTGATGAATTCCATTTTTGCCTTTACGTCTTTCCCGAGTTGAGTTTTCGGAACTTAATCCTGGAGTGTTGGGGACGTAGCGCATCGTCTCTCTTGTAGTGTGACTTAGAAAATGTTCTAAGTGTCAAGCTTCCTTGATGTAGGTGTTTTGCTTTGGCTCGTCACTTGGGTTTTGCTAATTGGAGACGATGCGTCCCCTCGTCCAAGTAATGGACTGTGGTTTTGTATAACCGAAGCCGAAGCGATTCCCTTTTGTGACGCTATGGTTGGGGCCGAAGCGTGCGCTTCGGATCCCTGTATAGTGAAAACCTGATATGTACTTAGCCAAATTTGAGGCTTGGTTTTTGTGGGGATTTTGTTTTATGCTCGAGGCCAGCGAGTGCGCGGTCCGTCGGCTTCCCTCTTTTTTTTTTTTTTTTTTTTTTTTTTTGGGTGGCCGAAGGGTTACTGTCCCTTCGTCCATGTGCGGTATTTTGCCCGCTACGCTTTTCGCGTGGATTAGTGCGAGGGAGTAAATACGCCCTCGGCTTGGTGTCAGTGACTTCCTTTTCTGGCCTTTCCACGTCTATCGTCGACGAGGGACCGGACAAGGCATCGTCTTTTGACGGCCGCCCTTTGTGGTCCTGAGCGAAATTTTACTGACGGGTGGAGTTTTTGTAACCTCAGCCTTAATTCAGGCCTGTCGTCCTGCGGTTTCCGCGCGGACGACGCGGTATGCTTCTCCGTTTGAAGACGTTGGACCATGCACACAGGTCCTTCGTCCTACATATCGCCGGCCGATTTGGGTGTTTCACCGCTTGTGCCGATACGATATTTAGGTGCGTTGTTTATTGCAACGGCTTTATAGGCGCGTTGTGGATCGCAACGGCCTTAGGTGCGTTGTGTATTGCAACGGCTTTGGATGCGTCGTTTATTGCGACGGCTTTAGGTGCGTTGTTTATTGCAACGGCTTTGGGTGCGTCGTTTATTGCGACGGCTTTAGGTGCGTTGTTTATTGCAACGGCTTTGGGTGCGTCGTTTATTGCGACGGCTTTAGGTGCGTTGTTTATTGCAACGGCTTTGGGTGCGTCGTTTATTGCGACGGCTTTAGGTCGCACCGGACCCGGGTGATTGCACCGCTTAGGCCGATGCGGTCCTTAGGATTACCTTTGTTCAAATCTTAAAAGATTGGATGAAACATGAATTTTATTCAATGAGTGGCGCTAGGCCGAGGGTGTTTTATTCAACCAATAAGCCGAGGGGTGGGGGACGTTGCCCGCTTCACCACTTCTCGAGTCATTGGTAAAATTTCACCAGGTGGTGTACATTCCACAATCGTGGTACATCTGACCCATTAGGGTTGGGGACGTTGCCCGCTTCGGCCAGGTGCCCTTTGATAATGTTGGCATGCGCTGCATTTGCGGGCGACCTCAGCACAATCGCGCGCCATCGTCGGCCAGAAGTAGCCTTGGACGACGAGGCGGCGCGACATGCTGAAGGGCCCCTGATGTGATGAACAGACGCCGCAGTGGACTTCTTCCATGGCCACTTCGGCCTCATTCTGGTGTAGACACCGGAGGAGGGTGCCATTGTAAGATCTCTTGTAGAGCTTGTCACCCTCAATGACATAGCTTGGGGCCCTGAGCTTGGCTATTTTGGCCCTCTCCTCGTCTTCTGGTAGCGTGCCGGAGGTGATGTAGGTTGCGATGTCAGTGATCCAGTCCTCCGGCTGGTGTTGTATGGAGAGTATGGGGCTAGCGTGAATGCTTGACATGCTCAACTCCTCTACCTTTGCTATCTTAGAGATGTGCTCAGGGGTGTCGGAGCTGAGTTTGGAGAGTATGTCGGCCTCGGCGTTCTCCGCCCTTGGGATCTGAGTGATCTCGTAGGTATCGAATGCCTTGAGCAATTCCGCAGCGGCCTCCTTGTATTGCTTCATCCTCCCTTCTTTGGCCTCGTAGGAACCCTCCATCTGGCTCACTACGAGTTTGGAGTCGCATTTGATTTTGACGTGGCGTGCTTTAAGGCCAGCGGCTAATCTGAGTCCGCTGAGGAGCGCTTCATACTCGGCCTCATTGTTGGACACCTTGAAGTTGAAGCGGATGGCATAGTATGCTCTGAAACCTTCCGGGGAGATGAGGACGACGCCACCCCCACAAGCTTTGGTGGCCGAGGACCCGTCCGTGTATAGGGTCCAGGCTTCGTCCGGTTCAGCTCCTGTGGTGGTAACGGTCGTCTCCCTTGCCGTGCACTCTGTGACGAAGTCAGCCAAGGCTTGCCCTTTGATGGATGGCCTCGGCTTGATCTCAATCTGGTACTGGCTCAGGAATATCGCCCATTTGATCATCCTTGGAGAGCTGGTTGGGCTCCTCATGAGGGCGCCCAACGGCTGATGCGTGAGGACGTGGACGGGGTGAGCCTGGAAATAGTGCCCCAGCTTCTTCACCGTGTGGACGATGGCCAGCACCGTCTTCTCAATGGGGGAGTACCTGAGCTCGGCCTCCCGCAACGTCTTGCTGACGTAGAATATTGCCTTTTGTACTCCGTCCTCCTCCCTGATGAGTACAGAGCTAATGGCCGACGTGCTCACCCCCAAGTAGAGGAAGAGAGTCTCGCCGGGCTGGGGTTTGGATAGGACGGGTGGGGAGGCGAGATATTGCTTCAGCTCTTCAAAGGCTTGTTGGCACTCCGTCGTCCATTGGAAGCTGTTGGCCTTCCTCATTATCTGAAAGAAGGGGAGCGATTTTTCCGCGGACTTTGAAAGGAAACGGTTCAGGGCCGCAAGGCGTCCCGTCAGCCGTTGCACTTCTTTGATGTTGCGGGGCGGCTCCATGTTGATAATGGCTTGTATCTTTTCTGGGTTCACTTCGATGCCCCTTCGGCTGACCAGGTACCCCAGGAATTTACCTCCCTGGACGCCGAAGGTGCACTTCTTCGGGTTGAGTCGGAGGTTGTACCTCTTCATGATCTCGAAGATGCCCCGGAGGTCGTCGGCATGAGTTGTGGATTGTTTGCTCTTGACGATCATATCGTCGACGTATGCTTCCATCGTCCGACCTAAGACTGCTCTAAAAATCCGGGCTACCATCCTTGTGTAAGTGGCGCCGGAGTTCTTGAGCCCAAAGGCCATGACGAGGTAGCAAAAGATTCCCTCCGGGGTCATAAAAGCAGTCTTCTCCGCGTCATCTTCGTGCATGGATATCTGGTGGTACCCTCTGAACGCGTCGAGGAACGACATCAACTCGCACCCCGCCGTCTCATCCACCAACTGATCAATGTTGGGGAGAGGGAATGGGTCCATCGGGCACGCCTTGTTCAAGTCAGTGTAATCAACACACATTCTGAACGTAGGCGGCTTTGGGGCAAGGACGACGTTCGCCAACCACGTGGGGTACTTCACCTCTCTGATGTGCTTGATGCTGAGCAACATGGCCACCTCGGCCTTGACAAATTCCCTCCTGTCGGCTGAGAGGTAGCGCTTCTTCTGTTTGATGGGGGAGGAGGCCGGGTTCACCGATAGCCGATGTGTGATGACCTTCGGGCTGATGCCCGGCATGTCCTCTGGTCCCCATGTAAAGACGATGGCGTACGCTCTCAGGACAGAGAGGATGTCCCTTCGGATCTGTTGGGGGAGTTGTGTCCCAATTTTCAGCATTCGTTCCGGCCGGGAGACGTCCAACGGAACATCTTCCACGTCTCCGACCGGTTCGGCCTTTGGTATGTCTTCTTCGGCCGAGGCGGTGGTGATGGTGTCTATCCGCTCCTCGGCCTCATTGATCTTTCTTGTGAGCTTCAGGTAGCAAGCCCTGGCTATCTTCTGGTTCCCTCTGGCGTAGCCGACGCCGTCCTTGGTGGGGAACTTGAGGCATAGGTGTCTCATGGAGATGATGGCCTCCAGGTCCTCCAAGGCCGGTCGTCCCCAGATCATGTTGTGGGCGCTGTCCAGGTTGACAACCACGAACTCCATGTCAATCTTCGCCTGACAGGTACCGTCACCGACCACAACGGGAAGCACTATCGTGCCCTCGGCGTCGATAGAGTCCCCGGTGAAGCCGGATAACGGAGTCCGTATCGGCCGGAGCTCGGTCTTCTTCAACTTCAGCTGTCTGAATGTATCAACGTACATCACATTGACGGAGCTGCCAGTGTCGATGTAGTTGCGGTGGATGATGTTGTTGCCGATCTCGCATTTGACGACGAGGGCGTCCCTGTGGGGCAAGGGGCCGAAGGGGAGGTCCTTGTCGGTGAAGGTGATGGCTTCCACATGCCGCCGCTTCGGCTGAGGGGGGGCGTGGGTCACCTCACCAACGTATAGGGACTGAGCCCATTTTTTCCGTTGGGTAGCCGAGTCCCCCCTGTGTTCCCGCCGACGATGATGTGAATGTGATGCTTCTTCTGGCGGGGCTCCTCTTCGTCCTCATCTTCACTGAGGGCGCCGATCTCCCTCTTTTTCCCGGAGGATCCTTCCCCCCTTTTGCCAGGGTTAACCCAGGTGTTACTCTTGGGGGCACCCTTGACAAATTGGGAAAGTTCCCCCTGTCGGATGAGGCCGTCGATGTGCCTCTTCAAGGTGGTGCAATCCTCGGTCTTGTGGGATGTCTGGCGGTGGTACTTGCAGTATGTCCCTCCTTTGTGGACCGCAAATATCTCCTCCTCTGACCTGGGGTCCTTCACAATGAGGCCCTGCGCCTCGGCGTGGTCGAGGACGACGCTCACCGGGTGGGTGAGGGGGATGCGCTGTGCCTCCAACTTTGGGCGCCATGAACGGTCCTCTCTTCGCTGTCCGCCTTGCTCCTGGTGTGCCCTCTTTGGCTGGTGTTGTCCCTTGTTGGCCGGCGGGTGGTGGGGGTTGGACGAGGAGTCCTTCTTTTGTTGCTTCTCCCCACCCTTCTTCTGGTTCAGGAGCTCGTCGGCATCAGCGTGCCTATCTCCGCGTCGGAGCGCCGCGAGGTATGACCGCGGCGGCTCCGTGAACAGGCTCCGGGCGAAGTGGCTAGGCCTGAGTGCTCCACGGAGAAAGGCCAGGAGGGTGCGCTCATCGGCTCCTTCGCATTCGTCCGCCTCCCTCGTCCAGCGATCGAGGAAGGCTCGGAGCGTCTCCTCCGATTGTTGTTTGATGGTCAGGAGATGGGCGAAATGCTTCTTCGCACGTTTCCTCCCGGCAAAATGGGTGAGGAAGCGCTGAGCTAGGTCCTGCCATGAGTCGATGCTTCCTTCCGGAAGGTTGTTGAACCAATCATACGCTGGCCCTTCCAAGGTGGAAAGGAACCAGCGACACATGTATTCCTCCGAAGCGTTCGTCATCATCATATTGTTCTGGTAACGGGTGAAGTGCTCCTGAGGATCAGTGCGGCCGTCATATGGCTTGATCGGATTCCCCTTGTACTTCTCTGGGATGGGAGCGGAGAGCACCCTCGCAGAGAAGGGGGTCCGGGTCCGTACTTGGATGACGGGCTCGTCGCGTCGGTCGGCCAACTCCCTCTCCAAGGCACTGACCTTGTGCAGGAGTGCATCGTAGTTGGGATGCTGGGATATGTGAGCCGCCGCGCGCCCTGCGGCCTCTCGGGCCTCCATATCAGCGAGGCGCTTCTCCAGGCGGGCGATGATCTCGTCCCTTGGGTCCGTGTTGGCCGCAGCGCCACCCAGAGGGGTCTGGATCCGGGCCGCGTGGGCCAGGTTGATCTGATGGCGCGCATCATTATCATTCAGTTTTCCCTTTCCTTTGTCTGGTCGGGGCCGATCCGTTGTCCGGGAAACGGACCCGAAGCTTTCCTTTGGCGACCCCGGCTCGCGGCCACCCAACCGACCCGCCACCCCTCCCGTAGGTACCCGACGGCTCGCGATGTCACCCAGCCTGTTGAAGGCTGAGATTTTACCGCGAGGTTGGGCCGGTGTATCCCGGGTAGGTGAGGCAGTGTGGGAATGGGTGTCCACGGCGAGGACGTCCTCGTTGTCACCGAAGAAGGTGACGCCTTGCGGACGAGGTGGCGGTGGTGGCACCGTTGCGACCTCTCCAGTCGCCGGAGTGTTGTTCTCCCCTGTCTTTGCGACGAGAGCGCTGACCACGTTGGGGTCCTGGAGAATGCTCGCGACGATGGCCGATAGTGCGGCTGGGTTGATCTGGGGGGGCAGCAGGGTGAGAAGTCTGCTGGCCCGAAGCGCGATCAGCATTGCGCCTGTCCTCGAGCCCGATGCGGGCGTCTGGGACAGTCTTGTTGAGCTGGACGCGGAGGTCAGCCGCTGCGCGCTCGACCTCCTGAGCATTCTCATCCTGGATGATGAGATCATTGGGGACGTTGTCAGCAACGTTTCCCTGCCCCTCCTGGTTCAGTGGAGCGTTCCTACCGGTGTTCTTTGGCCTAGTTCTTGTCATAGCTAGCGGTAGTGTCTGGTAGCGACGAAGGGTACTCACTTGATCTGTTCTCAGCTCTCAATGAAAGCACCAAATGATAGAGTATTAATTCTAGAGAGAAGTGAGAGCTAGAGAGAGAAAGTGAGTAATTATATTTCTCAAAGTGGAAAGAATCCCCTATAATTAGCCCCTTGGGGTCTATTTATAGGTAAAAATGCAGATTTGGGCCCCTAGCCTTGGGCTTAGGAGGCCCATTACAATAATCATGCCTTCTTTGGGCGAATAAGGCCACTAATGGGCTGAGTACAACACTTAGTACATAAAATAGGAAAATACATTCTGTCCGGGCGAAGTTCGGACGATGCGGTCCATGGACGATGCGGTACATGGACGATGCGGTCCATGGACGATGCGGTCCATAGACGATGCGGTCCATGGACGATGCCGTTCATGGACGATGCCGTCCAAATAAATCAGACGATATCTTCTTTCTTGGACGCTACGTGCCTCTGGCCGATGCGGGTGTCCAGCTGGCGTCTTTTGGGCCATTGAGTATGTGGGCCATGGGGTCCAGGCCCATATACTCTATCACTATTTTTAATAAATTGTATTTTAAATATAATTTTTACCCGCTAGTACTATAAAAATTGAAAAATACTCACAATTACAAAGAAAAAAATGAAATATATTACTAGTATTTGATTTTGCCTTCTTATTTTAAACAAAAAAAATATTGCTCTTTACTTCCTTTACCAAAAAAAGAATTACACCTTATCCATGAGGGTCCTTCCAAAATTGACTGGAGAGTTATATATATGGGAACATGTACATTGTGCTTTGATATGATTTTAATAGAAATAAAGTAAGATTCTGTCTCAAGTCATTACTTGGAATTCAATCTGGGACCTCTCGGCTGTGTCACCTCTTCCTTTCCCAAAAATCATTGCATGCTCCTTTAAAATGTTTTTTTTAATTCCCATCCTAACACATATCACACCATATTATATCAAAGAAAGATCTATTTTGCAAAGGGAAAAAGATATGTATAAGACTAAAACATATGAATGGTATGTAAATAGGACCTAGAACTTTTAAATACCTAAATAGGACTAATTTGCCACCAAAGAGACAAAATTACCCCGTTCCAATTAAACAAGTCCGTCCTTGTTGCAAGCCCTAGCGGATCGCAACCCACCGCCAACACTCAAGCTCACTGGCAGCAAGATGCGACATTATCACTCTCCGGACAACCGGCCACTCCCTCGCCAATACGCGGTGGTATTTGACTCGTTGGGGGATGTTGCCATCGAGCAGTGAGTAGAGGTGGGAGGTGGAGCAAGTACGATTGCGGCGGACATCGTGGCGGCGGAGGGAAGGAAGAGGAGAGAGAGGCATAAGAGGTTCGCGTGCTGGGTGGGCAGAGCTAAGGTAGCTAAATCTTCTACCGGCAGATTTGCAGAGCAACCGCAGTGCTTCAGGTAGCTTTCTCAGCATATTAGATGGGCGGTCTTCGTTAACTAACGCATCCATGCTTGTAAAGGCTTATGCTCATCCCATTCTTTCCTAGAGTTGCTGACAACCATGTTCGATTGGCAATAATTCGGATTGCAGCTGAATTCAACTTGTATAGTTATGAATTAAAGCTTTATAGCTACTATTGAAAATCATGATACCTGCGTATGGCTTTTTACAACTTTAGCTAGCTTTTAGAAATTTGACTCTTCAAATTCACTCAAAAAAAGTGGTGAAATAATGGAAATATCAATAAATGCCACAATATAACATTATCGTCATACATCATAATCAATGTCACAATAAATAATGTTACAATGTTATGACATTATCAAAATGTAGTGAAAAATGTCACAATGTCCAAATATGATTCAATGTCAAACAATAACAATGTCAATTTGATAAAAATGACATTGTAATAATAACAATATCAATATCGATGTTAATGTCAATGTTATAAAAATGACATTGCTAAAAACAATGTCAATGACATTGTTAAAAATGTCGAAAAATTCTAACAATGTCAAATAATAACAATGACAGTGTCATTGCTACAAAAAAATGACATTGTTAAAGTGACAATGTCAATGCTGAAGTCAAATGTTGTGACATTGAAATGCCACATTGAAATATTAACATTATGACACTGTCAAGAATTGACATTCTTTTCGTTAATGACTTGAGATAATGTGACATTTTGCATGCCATTGTAAAAATTGACAATGTCAAAAATTATAACAATGGCAAATAATAACAATGACAGTGTCATTGCTAGAAAAATGACATTGTAAAAATGACAATGTCAATGCTGAAATCAAATGTTGTCGTGTCAATGTCAATCCTATAAAAATGACATTATTAAAAACAATGACAATGATGTAAATATAACATTGTTTTTATAGAAAAATACATTTTTGACAATGTTTTATAATGTCTGATAGAGTATTAATTCTAGAGAGAAGTGAGAGCTAGAGAGAGAAAGTGAGTAATTATATTTCTCAAATTGGAAAGAATCCCCTATAATTAGCCCCTTGGGGTCTATTTATAGGTAAAAATGCAGATTTGGGCCCCTAGCCTTGGGCTTAGGAGGCCCATTACAATAATCATGCCTTCTTTGGGCGAATAAGGCCACTAATGGGCTGAGTACAACACTTAGTACATAAAATAGGAAAATACATTCTGTCCGGGCGAAGTTCGGACGATGCGGTCCATGGACGATGCGGTACATGGACGATGCGGTCCATGGACGATGCGGTCCATAGACGATGCGGTCCATGGACGATGCCGTTCATGGACGATGCCGTCCAAATAAATCAGACGATATCTTCTTTCTTGGACGCTACGTGCCTCTGGCCGATGCGGGTGTCCAGCTGGCGTCTTTTGGGCCATTGAGTATGTGGGCCATGGGGTCCAGGCCCATATACTCTATCAGGAGTCCCCCACTCTCTGAGCTGAGGTGAAGCCGAAGCGAAAGGGAGTATTTGCTCCTCTCAGGTTGGCCGTTGCGTGAGCCTAAGGTGCTTGATGGCCGAAGAGTTTCTACTTCGATTTTGGATGAAGCGGTTCCCTTGTTTGATGTGGACGAAGCGCGCTTGGGAATTCATAGCCTTGATGCGGGCCGCCGCACTCTTTGTGGAAGTGCTTTTGAAGACGAGGCGATGCGTTTTTCTTTTTTGTAGATGATGCGATGAATCCTTGGTGGATGAGTTGGCATGCTTTCGTCGTTATCTTGTTGGGGCCGAAGAGCTCCCATTTATCCTTTTGGCCGTAGCGAAGACCTATTTTCATGAGATGATGGTTGATTCTGTTTATGTAGACGATGCGATGCGCACCCTTGATTTGTTATGCAGCCGAAGCGTTTTAACTTGTGAGTTTTTGTTATGGTGAGACGATGCGGTCTTCTCAGTGTACGCCGCCGTTGCGTGCTAGACCTCGCGTGGTGAGTTTCTTTTTATTTTGGGCTTTGCGGCCGACGCGACTCGTGATGCTATTGAGGTAGCTGATGCGACTCTTAATGCTTATCTGAGGTGAATTGTCCGTCTTTTGTTGCTGGTGAGCCGTAGCGCATCCTTTTTGCGTTAAGGCCGTTGCGTTTTCTTTCCTTGTGGCCGATGCAGTCCCCCAGTCCCCCACTCCTTTGGCCGAAGAGTATCTGAGGCACAAGGGAGTAATGAGCCGTTTCGGCACCTGTGCGTTAGTCGCGACTCCAACCCTTAGGCGAACCTGCCAAGGTAACCCTGTGGGAGAACCCTTGGACGAAGGCCGCAATGCCAGGGTTATCATCGACGATGCACGCACAAGCGGCCGTAGCGGTCTATTAAGGTTTTCTGGGTCGTTGTGAGGACGTAGAGTTAGGCCGATGCGTTCCTTTTTCGGCCGTATGGGCCGACGCTTGCTTTGAAGCTCTGTAGTACTTGTGCCGTAGTGATACTCGGCCGATGCCCTGTTCTTTTTTAAGGCTGAGTTGGGCCGTAGGGGCGCTTGCTTGAGTGATTTTGAATTGGCGCCCCTTGATTGGTTGGAAGAGAGGTGGCCGTTGGTGGAGCCAATGGGATGACGCCACGTGTAGTGACCGTTTGGAAGTTTTCTATAAATACCCCCTCATTCCGAAGCCTTACCCTCATTTGCGATTTGTTGAGCTGAATTGCTGCTGAGATTTCTTAGAGAGAGAAGTGCTTCCCAGAAATCGTCAAGTGTTCTTCAGATCTCCAAAAGTTCAAGGTTAGATTCTTGAATTTGTTCTTCCTCTTTTCCTTATATTTTGCTTCCTAGGGGGTTAGATCTAGTGTTTGTAGGAAAAACCACTTTGATCCTCGAACCGCCCTTAGGACGTAGCAATAGTTGTTATGCCGTTCCCTGACGGCCGTAGCGTCCCCTCTCCTCTTAACTTAACAGCTTCTTTGGACGAGTCGGACTGGCCCTTTGACGACGAGGATCCGTCTCCTGGAGTGAACTTTGAGGTAGTTCGAGCCTTCGAAACAGAGATGGAAAATACGGCCGATTATCGTACTTCTCAGGACGAGGAGCGTCTGAGTGATGATGCGGGTTCCCAACTATCAGGTGAAGACGAGGCGAGTTCTGAACCCAAGTTTCGCGGGGACGGGGCGGGTGATGCCTCCTCGGCTGCTATCCCATGTCCGCCGCCTATTTCATCTGTGCCAGGCGGGGCATCGTCTTCAAAGGTCACCAAGAAACGCGGGTCGCGTCGGAGGAAAGCTGCGGCTGGTGGGCGTTCTCAGTTAGACTTGACAAACCTGTATATCATAAGGCCTGAGAGCACCCGAGGCGATTACCATCTGGCTCAGCTGTATGTTGGGCCTTATGGGAAGGTGAGGGAGCCTAGACCGACTGATCATGTTCTGGATCCTCCTCCTGGGTACTTCGGGGTTTATCCGATGGGGTTCTCGCAGGGGCTACGGTTTCCGTTACCCCCTTTTGTGATTGAGTACCTGAATATGGTAGATCTCCCTCCGGCGCTCCTGACGCCGAATAGTTTTTCTCTGATCGTCGGGTTCCTCATCCGGTGCGACGAGCTCGGCTTTGAGCCCACGACGGCTCTTTTTTCCAATTTGTTCCGGATCGGCCGAGGGAGCCATAAGAACTGTGCTGGTTACGCTACGCTTCAGCAACTCCCGTAGAAGAAATCTTTTAAAGACCTTCCTTCGTCTATCCATGGGTGGAAGGCAAAGTTTGTGTTCGTGAAGTTGGCCGACGGGGTTTTCTTTCCTTCGCAAGGGCATAATGGTGAGTTTAACCTGCACAATCCGCCGCGAAGCGCTGAGCTTGATGCCCAAGTTGAGGCATTCCTGAAAGGTGGGCCGAGGAGTGTGAACACGTATATCACTGAGTTTAAGATTGCAGCTCTCGGGATGATGCGGTACTACATTCCTGGCGACCCTGATTGCGGTTTGTGGCCGAAGATCACTGGCTCTTTTGAACTGGCCGATGGGCCACTTATAGGGATTCCGGCCGAAGCCGAAGGTTGATAGCTTTTCTCTTAATCCTTGTGTACTTGGTATTTTTCTTTGCTTCTAACTCTTTCTCCTTTGGTGTCGTCCTTGCAGGTTACGAGATGAGTCGCAAAATGTTCATGGCTCAGGCCAAGAAGCAGGTTGCTAAGGAGTTGGAGGCTGCCCAGCGAGCCGAGGCGTCCAAGGGTTCTGGCGACGGCTCTAAGAGTCTTGCCGATGCGGCAAAAAAGCCAGTGGTGAAGAGGAAGAAGGCTGCTGAGGGCCAGCGTACCCTCACTGAGACGGGTCTGGTGCCGGCTGAGGGTGCCAAGAAGACGAAGCCGAACCCTCCCCCCAAATGACGCTGCTTTGGCCGACACGCAGGCATCGGTCCCAGGGGGAGCTGCCTCTGACGTGTACGTCATTGAGGATCTGACGTTGAACGTCGCCTCGTCTGCCCTGGTTCCTACTAAGTCCGGGGCCGCTGCAAAGAAGAGTGCCCGTGCTGACCGAGACTTGACCTCCGGTCTTTATGAGGTGACGGTGCGGTATCCGCCGAAGGGCGGTTTATTCAACGAGAAGGTTTCTGGGCACGACGTCCTGTTCCAGGCCATTCCCGATGCCGATAGGGAGTACCTACGTCGGCAGAGCAAGGATGTGCGTCTCTTTGATGGTGGGTTGGACTACATCGTCCAGGTAAATTTCTGACTTGGTACTTGGTAATTTTTGTATTCTTTCTTTTTCTAACGTTGCATGTTTCTGCAGGGCGCCTTCATGCTCATGGAGCAGCAGCGGCGGCAGGGCGAGGAGCTTGCTCGCCTTCGCGAAGCTGAGAAGAAAGCCGCCTCTGCTGACGAGGCGCTTTCCCAATTGGAGCGGCTTCGGACTGAGACTGCCTCCTTGAAGGAAAAAGCTGATGCGGCTGAGAAGAGGGCCGTTGTTGCTGAGGACGAGGCGAAGCGCCTAAAAACTCAGTTTGATGAAGAAGCGGCCGCCCGTCGGCAAGCAGAAGAAAAAGCTGTGCAGCTGGAAGCCGATGCGGCAGCGGCTGCTGATAGAGCCGTTGAGCTCTTTATGGCCGAAGGGTGGAAGGACGAGACCCGGCGCGACTGGACTTTCAATGTCGTCGCGGAGCGCTTTGAAGCATGGTCTCAGGAGGAGGCTGGCCGAGCCCGCCTGAAAGAGGAATTTGAAGTCTGGTACGACCTCGGCCAGAGGCGTATGCAGATGTTGGTTTACCGCCGCCTCCGCCGGCGTGTGAAGAACCTGAAGCCTAGGGGTATCGGCCTTCCGCGGATCATGAAGGACCCCGAGGAGGAGTTAAAACATCCTCTGTCCGAAAGGCAGCCCCCCATTCTGAGCTCAGACGAGGAGGACGGGCCCTGGACCGAGAGTGACGACTACCTCTTCCGGAGCTCGGCCAAGTCTAAGACCACTGAGGACGTCGAAGACGATGCCGATAGCGGAGCCGTTGAGGGTGGCCAAGGCCAAGAGGCTTGATGTCCTTGTATCTTTTTTTCCTTCTTTGTTTTTAGTAGCTGTAGTTATGATGGCCGATGCGCCCTGACTTTTGTAAAGGCCGAAGCGCCCTCTTGTGTGTAATGGCCGAAGCGCCCCCTTTTTGAATCATTAATGATAACATTTTTGTTCCAAGTATGAATGTTGTTCCTCGCTTCGTTTTCTTTTTCATGTTTTGGTGTTTGGTTTGTCGGTGTCGCGTCGTCTGAGTGATATTGCTTCGTAAGTTTTTATCTTGGCAAATTTGCCAAGTCTGAGACGATGCGATCCATCATTTCCTTTGTGTAGATGTGGGTGCACCTTCGCCTTACTGGTACGTGTGTGAGGACGTTGCGCGTGTTCCCTGCATCTTATAATAGGGACGATGCGCCCCTTCGTCGGAAATGTTGTGTTTAGAACATGTGTTTGAAAAATTCACCAAGTGTTGAAAATTTTGCTTGGCGCGGCGCTACGTCCCTTTCGTCTTAAGTAAGGCATGGCCCCAAAGTTCTGAGATCTTTCTAAGTGTCAAGAGTTTATCTTGTGATATCCGTCCGCTGAGACGTAGCGACCTCCTTTCTTTGAAGACGATGCGCCTCGTCGTCCCTTGATGAATTCCATTTTTGCCTTTACGTCTTTCCCGAGTTGAGTTTTCGGAACTTAATCCTGGAGTGTTGGGGACGTAGCGCATCGTCTCTCTTGTAGTGTGACTTAGAAAATGTTCTAAGTGTCAAGCTTCCTTGATGTAGGTGTTTTGCTTTGGCTCGTCACTTGGGTTTTGCTAATTGGAGACGATGCGTCCCCTCGTCCAAGTAATGGACTGTGGTTTTGTATAACCGAAGCCGAAGCGATTCCCTTTTGTGACGCTATGGTTGGGGCCGAAGCGTGCGCTTCGGATCCCTGTATAGTGAAAACCTGATATGTACTTAGCCAAATTTGAGGCTTGGTTTTTGTGGGGATTTTGTTTTATGCTCGAGGCCAGCGAGTGCGCGGTCCGTCGGCTTCCCTCTTTTTTTTTTTTTTTTTTTTTTTTTTTGGGTGGCCGAAGGGTTACTGTCCCTTCGTCCATGTGCGGTATTTTGCCCGCTACGCTTTTCGCGTGGATTAGTGCGAGGGAGTAAATACGCCCTCGGCTTGGTGTCAGTGACTTCCTTTTCTGGCCTTTCCACGTCTATCGTCGACGAGGGACCGGACAAGGCATCGTCTTTTGACGGCCGCCCTTTGTGGTCCTGAGCGAAATTTTACTGACGGGTGGAGTTTTTGTAACCTCAGCCTTAATTCAGGCCTGTCGTCCTGCGGTTTCCGCGCGGACGACGCGGTATGCTTCTCCGTTTGAAGACGTTGGACCATGCACACAGGTCCTTCGTCCTACATATCGCCGGCCGATTTGGGTGTTTCACCGCTTGTGCCGATACGATATTTAGGTGCGTTGTTTATTGCAACGGCTTTATAGGCGCGTTGTGGATCGCAACGGCCTTAGGTGCGTTGTGTATTGCAACGGCTTTGGATGCGTCGTTTATTGCGACGGCTTTAGGTGCGTTGTTTATTGCAACGGCTTTGGGTGCGTCGTTTATTGCGACGGCTTTAGGTGCGTTGTTTATTGCAACGGCTTTGGGTGCGTCGTTTATTGCGACGGCTTTAGGTGCGTTGTTTATTGCAACGGCTTTGGGTGCGTCGTTTATTGCGACGGCTTTAGGTCGCACCGGACCCGGGTGATTGCACCGCTTAGGCCGATGCGGTCCTTAGGATTACCTTTGTTCAAATCTTAAAAGATTGGATGAAACATGAATTTTATTCAATGAGTGGCGCTAGGCCGAGGGTGTTTTATTCAACCAATAAGCCGAGGGGTGGGGGACGTTGCCCGCTTCACCACTTCTCGAGTCATTGGTAAAATTTCACCAGGTGGTGTACATTCCACAATCGTGGTACATCTGACCCATTAGGGTTGGGGACGTTGCCCGCTTCGGCCAGGTGCCCTTTGATAATGTTGGCATGCGCTGCATTTGCGGGCGACCTCAGCACAATCGCGCGCCATCGTCGGCCAGAAGTAGCCTTGGACGACGAGGCGGCGCGACATGCTGAAGGGCCCCTGATGTGATGAACAGACGCCGCAGTGGACTTCTTCCATGGCCACTTCGGCCTCATTCTGGTGTAGACACCGGAGGAGGGTGCCATTGTAAGATCTCTTGTAGAGCTTGTCACCCTCAATGACATAGCTTGGGGCCCTGAGCTTGGCTATTTTGGCCCTCTCCTCGTCTTCTGGTAGCGTGCCGGAGGTGATGTAGGTTGCGATGTCAGTGATCCAGTCCTCCGGCTGGTGTTGTATGGAGAGTATGGGGCTAGCGTGAATGCTTGACATGCTCAACTCCTCTACCTTTGCTATCTTAGAGATGTGCTCAGGGGTGTCGGAGCTGAGTTTGGAGAGTATGTCGGCCTCGGCGTTCTCCGCCCTTGGGATCTGAGTGATCTCGTAGGTATCGAATGCCTTGAGCAATTCCGCAGCGGCCTCCTTGTATTGCTTCATCCTCCCTTCTTTGGCCTCGTAGGAACCCTCCATCTGGCTCACTACGAGTTTGGAGTCGCATTTGATTCTGACGTGGCGCGCTTTAAGGCCGGCGGCCAGTCTGAGTCCGCTGAGGAGCGCTTCATACTCGGCCTCATTGTTGGATACTTTGAAGTTGAAGCGTATGGCATAGTATGCTCTGAATCCTTCCGGGGAGATGAGGACGACGCCACCTCCACAAGCTTTGGTGGCCGAGGACCCGTCCGTGTAGAGGGTCCAGGCTTCGTCTGGTTCAGCTCCTGTGGTGGTAACGGCCGTCTCCCTTGCCGTGCACTCGGTGACGAAGTCAGCTAAGGCTTGCCCTTTGATGGATGGCCTCGGCTTGATCTCAATCTGGTACTGGCTTAAGAATATCGCCCATTTGATCATCCTTGGAGAGCTGGTTGGGCTCCTCATGAGGGCGCCCAACGGCTGATGCGTGAGGACGTGGACGGGGTGAGCCTGGAAGTAGTGCCCAAGTTTTTTCACCGTGTGGACGATGGCCAACACCGTCTTCTCAATGGGGGAGTACCTGAGCTCGGCCTCCCGCAACGTCTTGCTGACGTAGAATATTGCTTTTTGTACCCCGTCATCCTCCCTGATGAGTACGGAGCTGATGGCCGACGTGCTCACTCCTAAGTAAAGGAATAGAGTCTCGCCGGGTTGGGGTTTGGATAGGACGGGTGGGGAGGCGAGATATTGTTTCAGCTCTTCAAAGGCCTGTTGGCACTCCGTCGTCCACTTGAAGCTGGTGGCCTTTCTCATTATCTGAAAGAAGGGAAGCGACTTCTCCGCGGATTTTGAAAGGAAACGGTTCAGGGCCGCAAGGCGTCCCGTCAGCCGTTGCACTTCTTTGATGTTGCGGGGTGGCTCCATTTTGATGATGGCTTGTATTTTCTCTGGTTTCACTTCAATGCCCCTTCGGCTGACCAGGTACCCCAAGAATTTACCTCCCTGGACGCCGAAGGTGCACTTCTTCGGGTTGAGCCGGAGGTTGTACTTCTTCATGATTTCAAAGATGCCCCGGAGGTCGTCGGCATGGGTTGTGGATTGTTTGCTCTTGACGATCATATCGTCGACGTATGCTTCCATCGTCCGACCTAAGACTGCTCTAAAAATCCGGGCTACCATCCTTGTGTAGGTGGCGCCGGAGTTCTTGAGCCCAAAGGCCATGACGAGGTAGCAAAAAATTCCCTCCGGGGTCATGAAAGCAGTCTTCTCCGCGTCATCTTCATGCATGGATATCTGGTGGTACCCTCTGAACGCGTCGAGGAACGACATCAACTCGCACCCCGCCGTCTCGTCCACCAACTGATCAATGTTGGGGAGAGGGAATGGGTCCATTGGGCACGCCTTGTTCAGGTCAGTGTAATCAACACACATTCTGAACGTGGGCGGCTTTGGTGCGAGGACGACGTTCGCCAACCACGTGGGGTACTTCACCTCTTTTATGTGCCTGATGGAGAGCAGCATGGCCACCTCGGCCTTGACAAATTCCCTCCTGTCGGCTGAGAGGTAGCGCTTCTTCTGTTTGATGGGGGAGGAGGCCGGGTTCACCGATAGCCGATGTGTGATTACCTTTGGGCTGATGCCCGGCATGTCCTCTGGTCCCCATGCGAAGACGATGGCGTACGCTCTCAGGCTGGAGAGGATGTCCCTTCGGATCTGTTGGGGGAGCTGTGTCCCAATCTTCAGCGTGCGTTCCGGCCGGGAGACGTCCAACGGAACGTCTTCCACGTCTCCGACCGGTTCAGCCTTTGGTGTGTCTTCTTCGGCCGAGGCGGTGGTGATAGTGTCTATCCGCTCCTCGGCCTCATTGATCTTTCTTGTGAGCTTCAGGTAGCAAGCCCTGGCTATCTTCTGATTCCCTCTGGCGTAGCCGACGCCGTCCTTGGTGGGGAACTTGAGGCATAGATGTTTCATGGAGATGATGGCCTCAAGGTCCTCCAAGGCCGGTCGGCCCCAGATCATGTTGTGGGCGCTGTCCAGGTTGACAACCACGAACTCCATGTCAATCTTCGCCTGACAGGTACCGTCACCGACCACAACGGGAAGCACTATCGTGCCCTCGGCGTCGATAGAGTCCCCGGTGAAGCCGGATAACGGAGTCCGTATCGGCCGGAGCTCGGTCCTCTTCAACTTCAGCTGTCTGAATGTATCAACGTACATCACATTGACGGAGCTGCCAGTGTCGATGTAGTTGCGGTGGATGATGTTGTTGCCGATCTCGCATTTGACGACGAGGGCGTCCCTGTGGGGCAAGGGGCCGAAAGGGAGGTCCTTGTCGGTGAAGGTGATGGCTTCCACATGCCGCCGCTTCGGCTGAGGGGGGGCGTGGGTCACCTCACCAACGTATAGGGACTGAGCCCATTTTTTCCGTTGGGTAGCCGAGTCCCCCCCTGTGTTCCCGCCGACGATGATGTGAATGTGATGCTTCTTCTGGCGGGGCTCCTCTTCGTCCTCATCTTCACTGAGGGCGCCGATCTCCCTCTTTTTCCCGGAGGATCCTCCCCCCTTTTGCCAGGGTTAACCCAAGTGTTACTCTTGGGGGCACCCTTGACAAATTGGGAAAGTTCCCCCTGTCGGATGAGGCCGTCGATGTGCCTCTTCAAGGTGGTGCAATCCTCGGTCTTGTGGGATGTCTGGCGGTGGTACTTGCAGTATGTCCCTCCTTTGTGGACCGCAAATATCTCCTCCTCTGACCTGGGGTCCTTCACAATGAGGCCCTGCGCCTCGGCGTGGTCGAGGACGACGCTCACCGGGTGGGTGAGGGGGACGCGCTGTGCCTCCAACTTTGGGCGCCATGAACGGTCCTCTCTTCGTTGTCCGCCTTGCTCCTGGTGTGCCCTCTTTGGCTGGTGTTGTCCCTTGTTGGCCGGCGGGTGGTGGGGGTTGGACGAGGAGTCCTTCTTTTGTTGCTTCTCCCCACCCTTCTTCTGGTTCAGGAGCTCGTCGGCATCAGCGTGCCTATCTCCGCGTCGGAGCGCCGCGAGGTATGACCGCGGCGGCTCCGTGAACAGGCTCCGGGCGAAGTGGCTAGGCCTGAGTGCTCCACGGAGAAAGGCCAGGAGGGTGCGCTCATCGGCTCCTTCGCATTCGTCCGCCTCCCTCGTCCAGCGATCGAGGAAGGCTCGGAGCGTCTCCTCCGATTGTTGTTTGATGGTCAGGAGATGGGCGAAATGCTTCTTCGCACGCTTCCTCCCGGCAAAATGGGTGAGGAAGCGCTGAGCTAGGTCCTGCCATGAGTCGATGCTTCCTTCCGGAAGGTTGTTGAACCAATCATACGCTGGCCCTTCCAAGGTGGAAAGGAACCAGTGACACATGTATTCCTCCGAAGCGTTCGTCATCATCATATTATTCTGATAGCGGGTGAAGTGCTCCTGAGGATCAGTGCGGCCGTCGTATGGCTTGATCGGATTCCCCTTGTACTTCTCTGGGATGGGAGCGGAGAGCACCCTTGCGGAGAAGGGGGTCCGGGTCCGTATTTGGATGACGGGCTCGTCGCGTCGGTCGGCCAGCTCCCTCTCCAAGGCACTGACTTTGTGCAGGAGTGCATCGTAGTTGGGATGCTGGGATGTATGAGCCGACGCGCGCCCTGCGGCTTCCCGGGCCTCCATATCCGCGAGGCGCTTCTCCAGGCGGGCGATGATCTCGTCTCTTGGGTCCGTGTTGGCCGCAGCGCCACCCAGCGGGGTCTGGATCCGGGCCGCGTGGGCCAGGTTGATCTGATGACGCGCATCATCATCATTCAGTTTTCCTTTGCCTTTGTCTGGTCGGGGCCGATCCGTTGTCCGGGAAACGGACCCGAAGCTTTCCTTTGGCGACCCCGGCTCGTGGTTACCCAACCGATCCGCCACCCTTCCCGTAGGTACCCGACGGCTCGCGATGTCACCCAGCCTGTTGAAGGCCGAGATTTTACCGCGAGGTTGGGCCGGTGTATCCCGGGTAGGAGAGGCGGTATGGGAATGGGTGTCCACGGCGAGGACGCCTTCGTCGTTGCCGAAAAAGGTGACGCCTTGTGGCCGAGGCGGCGGTGGCGGCACCGTCGCGACTTCCCCAGTCACGGGAGTGTTGTTCTCCCCTGTCTTTGCGACGAGGGCGCTGACCACGTTGGGGTCCTGGAGAATGCTTGCGACGATGGCCGAGAGTGCGGCCGGGTTGATCTGGGGGGCAGCAGGGTGAGAAGTCTGCTGGCCCGAAGCGCGATCAGCATTGCGCCTGTCCTCGAGCCCGATGCGGGCGTCTGGGGCAGTCCTGTTGAGCTGGACGCGGAGGTCAGCCGTCGCGTGCTCGACCTCCTGAGCATTCTCATCCTGGACGATGAGATCATTGGGGACGTTGTCAGCAACGTTTCCCTGCCCTTCCTGGTTCAGAGGGGCGTTCCTACCAGTGTTCTTTGACCTGGTTCTTGTCATAGCTAGCGGTAGTGTCTGGTAGCGACGAAGGGTACTCACTTGATCTGTTCTAAGCTCTCAATGAAAGCACCAAATGATAGAGTATTAATTCTAGAGAGAAGTGAGAGCTAGAGAGAGAAAGTGAGTAATTATATTTCTCAAATTGGAAAGAATCCCCTATAATTAGCCCCTTGGGGTCTATTTATAGGTAAAAATGCAGATTTGGGCCCCTAGCCTTGGGCTTAGGAGGCCCATTACAATAATCATGCCTTCTTTGGGCGAATAAGGCCACTAATGGGCTGAGTACAACACTTAGTACATAAAATAGGAAAATACATTCTGTCCGGGCGAAGTTCGGACGATGCGGTCCATGGACGATGCGGTACATGGACGATGCGGTCCATGGACGATGCGGTCCATAGACGATGCGGTCCATGGACGATGCCGTTCATGGACGATGCCGTCCAAATAAATCAGACGATATCTTCTTTCTTGGACGCTACGTGCCTCTGGCCGATGCGGGTGTCCAGCTGGCGTCTTTTGGGCCATTGAGTATGTGGGCCATGGGGTCCAGGCCCATATACTCTATCAATGTCGTTATATGACAATGTAACAACGTCATTGTTTAAAAACTAATATAATTTCTCAAAAAAAAGTCAGAAAATAAATAATAAGAACTTGAGAATGTTAACGTAATTTATTAACATTATGTATTTTCTTCAAACAATTGTTCAAACTTGATAATGTCATGACATTGTTAATGAAATTAAAATCAAACAATTGTAACCAACTGTTGGTCCCTATTTCTACTCTATAATGTATAAGATCTGATTAATAGGAGTAGAAGAAGTTTTCCATTGATAGCCAGAAAGTTTACATAAAGATGAAGAATATGTAGCGTAAAACTTCCGTAGGCTTCTAGTCTATGCGCAAGGAATTTTTGAGTGAGGAAAGCTTAACCTACTCATTCTCCAAAGGGGCATATTTATAGCCTTGGAGAATGGTAGGTTAACAAATGATTGGGCTCCAACTTTTAGGAGGCCCATTCCTATTTAGGCAAGCATGCCTTTACCAAATAAGGCCTAATTAAATATTCTAGCTACTACTACAAAGGCTAGATAAAACATTGATCACAATACATGAAAATATCTCTAACAATCTCCCCCTTTGTGATCATATGTTCTTTGTCGGCTCTTGCGGATCCTTCTGCCTCTTGTAGTAGTTGCTCCGCAGTGCTAGAGCGTTTGTATCTAGCACCGCCTTTAGTCGATCAAATTTTTCAGTTCAGCTTCTTTTCTCTTCTTGGAAAGGCTTCATGAAGAAATCCTTACAATCTTCCCATTGGTGTTATTTATTCAATTTGTTCTTTGATGCCGGGGGTTGAGGGATTCTTCAAAATCTTGCTTTTAATCCTTGCCTTTCAGAAGTTTCTCTTGACCAGCTTGAATGAATCCGATGGCGCCTTTAGAATGATTGTTCTAAAGAGATCTAGGCGCACAAGGAATTCATCTTCAATATTTGATCATCCGGCCTCTGTATCCTCCAGAATGTAGCCTTTTCTGACTATTCAGTCGTGAATGCTTTTGAGAAACAATTGTCGGTAGCACAGCGGAAAATGATGGTTGACTTGTGAGCATATCTACAGCCGACTTGGCAGTTGATGAGTTTGAAAGAGTGGAGAGCCGTCATTTTTTAGCGGAGGAGAGAAGTGTCCGGGAATGATTTTTTAGTGTAAACAACATGTGGACCACTCTCCCCCTCATGACGATTCCATGAATCGGGATGTCATGCCTTTATTCGTTTATTCTGAAAAAATGGAAAATGAAAAAATGAAAGGATTAGGATCAGAGACACTGTGGTGTTCCGTTAACACAACATCAATGTGAACACTGATGTGTGGCCTGTGTATAATGATAGAAACATTGTAGCTCTAACAGGACTTCCAACCAATCATTGTGAAACATCTGAAGTAGATGTCACTCTGGTCGTTATGGCATGATCACTAGGATCAGCATGGATAATTGTAGCCCCCCGGGATCATGTAGACACCCGTTATCATCACTATAGAGATGAACTCTAAATGATGGCCTGAAAATGTTGGTGATTTCTATGTTGCAACATCAGGACTTCCATCCAATCATCGGTCTGCATCTATAGAAGATGAGCCCTATGGAAGTTCTCGCATGGTCACTTGGACCTGCAACTGACTCTAAAAATGTTTCTGTGTCCTAGAAAATTCAAAACATTTAGGAGTGAGATAACTAGACACAACGTGATCAATGAAAGTTCAGTGGCATGGGGCTGAGGGCCACTGTAGTCAGTATTACTCGCCTCAGAAGGAGACGGTAATGAGAGATGAGGTTCCCCGTGAAAAGTGATTAAACACCTGTCTGTTGGGAGATAGATGAGTGGTCTAGGGTAGGGTTGTGCACGCGCCGTTTGGACAAAATGCAGCGACTTACCCGGGATCTGAATAAATTCAGTCCTGAACCTATGGGGATTGTCCGGAGTATTTGAGTGACTGGGATTGATTCCTCGATTGATAGCTCATTTGAGGTAGCAGATTTGTCATTGATTATTGTCTTCTTGCTCATCGGAGCCTTCTGCTTCCTCACTCTCATAATATTCACTCATTCACTCACTCTCGGCTTTGTCCCTTGGGTAGGCTTAGTTGGGTTTACTAAGCCATTAGGACTTATCTCTCATTGATCTTGTTTATTTTCTCTCTGCGCTCCCCCTCAACTAGAGCACTCGGTATGCTTTGTCATTGTTCGTCACCGGGAGGAGAAAATAGACCCCCCCCCTTAAAAAATGTGCATCCTTGAGAGAAACCTTTCATTTATCCGTATTTCGCGCAGCTCAACCTCCTGTCTGATATCATCCCGTTATCTCCCTTTTTTCATTCGATTTCTCATCGAGGATAATCTCTTCTAATTGATCATGGATGTATGGGGATTGATGTTCAGCTTGATGTTCAGAGGGAGCCTGTTGCTTCTGTGACCTGTGAGAGGTAGAACCGGGATCACTTGGATTGCCCGTTGACATCATATCAGAATTAGGTTCTAACTGATGGCCTGAATATAATGATGTACACGAAGTAGCAACCTCAAGACTTCCACTCCATCCTTGGTCTACATCTATGAAAGATGAGCCTCAGAGTGTTCTATCTAGCTCGACCATGCTAGAAAAATAGGGGTTGAGTGGTATGGCTTTTGGGTTGGCTAGATGATTGGGGTTGTTGGTTGTTAGAGGATTCAGGTTGTGGTTGTTGGCTAGTTGACGCAACATGCTCAAGTGTCCGCTGCCTCTTGTTCTCCCCCTCATGAGGATCCGAATCATCGGGGTCCTCATGCGAACGTTTGTGACCGCGGAGACTGTCATTGCATGTGCTGTCGGTTTCTTGCTAGCATAATAGATTGGAGTTCCTCGAAAACCATAGTGCGTGGATTAGGGTAGGGTGTGGTTGATATAGGGGAGGACACTAGTTTTGTATCCTGGGTTCCCCTTGAGGTGGTAGGAGTGGTAGGTTGTGTGGTGGAGGGTTCAGAATTTTGACGTGTAAGGAAAGGGGTAAGTTGTTGTTGTTGAGAGTGTGAGGATGATGGTTGAGGTTGGATGATGTCGTTAAACAGCGCCGGGGTGTTCGTGAATTCCTGTGCCCGAGCGGTTATTGCTTCGTGCACCCATGGCTTAATGGTGGAATCCATGAAGCGCTGCAAAATGACTAAAAGGTCGGTAGGGTCAGGGTTTCCGGTTACAGGGGTAGTAACCGTTGTCACAACATCAGTAAAAATTACCGATGTGTGGCCTGCAGATAATGATTGAGTTATCTGTTGAGCAGCAGAACTTCCGATCATCATCGACTTATCTCCGATCGTTGATGACAGGTGAAGTGGACCTGTAGATGTGGTTGTGTGAGGAGTGTATGTGTCATAGAAAAGTTGAAAATGTAGGGAGTGTGACACCTAGACTCAATGTGATTGAAGGAGGGGTAGTGGCCCGGGGTGATAGACCACTATGTATGTCCTCAACTGCTCCGTAGGGGGGCAGAGAGGTGGGTATAAGATCCCCTATTTGTGAAACTACTACCTGTTGGGAGGCAGCAGAGTGGCTAGGTGTGGCTTGCGCATGCGCAGTTGGACTAGATGCTGCGTCTTCTACTCAGAAACTGAGAAAGTCAGCTTCTGCTCCTATGGGGTCAGTCCGGTTTACTACATCTAGGTTTGTACACTCGTCAAACATGGCTAATTCTTTGGCCAGGCTGCTTGCGGTTTGTATTCTCTATGTAGGAGTGAATGATGAGGAAGTATGTCATTTTGATGCTTGGAGCGCGTCTCACTTATGATATTTCCTTCTTTGTTTGTCCGTGAGTAAGACGCCTCTCTTTCTGTTGCCGTGGGGAGCCTGATAATGAGTCGGCGTTTTTGTACCGGAGGCTCCCTGGCTTGATTAGCGTTGTCGTCCGCATCATCATTAACCTCATCATCCTTGTTGACTTTGTTGCGCTTGTTAGCCTTGGTACCGGAGCCCTCATCGTCAGCGTTTATTGTTCTGGCTACGCTTGGCGAATCATGGAAAATCTCCTCAGCAACTTGGGGGTGGCCCTCAGCAGACGTCGTCTGATCATCATGGGGCCGGCTTGCCACTGGTCTCTGTGGTCGGGTTGAACTCTCAGGACCCTCACTATCTCTCGGCTGACTCCCTTGGGTAGGCTCAAGGGGGTTTATCTGAGCCATAGGGAGTATAATATTGTTCTCCTGGCAGTAACATTTGACTGATGGATCATTTGGAGCGGCTAGCTGCAGCAGAGACACTGGTAGTGGAAGTGACACCAGTGAGGAATCATCCTTGACCTTTGAAGGTACGTGATGGCTGGGGTGGCAACGTTCTCAGTGGATAGTTGGCGGTGAATTGTTGGTGTTGTTCCGCTGAAACGTCTCACGAGCATTGAGAGTCATCTCATATGTGGCAGGTATTCACTTGGTTTGTTTCCTTTCTTTTCCGGATCAACTATGTGATGTCATCCCAGATCAGCGGGACATAGTCGTAGTTCTTGCAGAATGCCACGCCTTGAAAGATGGTCAAAATGTAGATGTTGCACTTGTCGAAGCCAGTGTATTTGGCAGTGCAACACTTAATTAGTGTAGTCATCGGAGTCTTCTATGGCCGTGGTAGTCTTCCGGGCTTGACCTGGGAGATGAGCTTGATTGCTTGTGGATGGCCAAATGTGATCATGTCTTCCATGATGTCTTCCTTGTTGGCCAGTTCATCGTATTCATCTTCCAATTATCAGCTCTGGCGGATGTGCTCTCGTCCACTTTCTCTCATGATTGGATGATCTGGGTCAGTGTAATCTTGATTCGGGTTGTGCTTCCGGGGTTTCTTGTGTTGCAGTTTCTTCAGGTTGATCATTAACAGAAGTGGTTGGTTCATGTTCAGGTTCATTATCTGTGTGCTCATCATCATTCTGAGTAGGAGTGTTGGTTTCTTCAGCATTTGGAGCAGGTAACAGGGGGTTCTGAGTGGTTATAGCATTTGTAGTTGGTGTTGCACGTGGTTGGCTGTAAAAGTGCTCAAAGAGTGAATCCAGGACCACATGCTCATCAGTTCTAGTCTCACCTCCCTGCCCTCCTACTCCAGAAGATGATGGAGTTTCATTGTTTGCAGAGATTGATGGTTCAGAATGAAAATGTTCAGAAGTCAAGTCCGCCATTTCATAGAAGCTCACATTGATGCTCTCCATGACGGTTCTTCTGTCCTTCAAGTAAACTCTGTACGCCTTGGAATTGGTAGAATATCCAATGAATATCCCTTCGTTTTCTTTTGGATCAAGCTTCCCCCTAGCATACCTGTCATTCATAATGTAGCATTTACAGCCGAAGACGCGGAAGAAGGCAATGTTAGGGAGCCGCTTGAACGCAATCTCATAGGGCGTCTTGTCAAATCTTTTGTGGATCACGGTCCTGTTCTGTGTGAAGCAAGCCGTGTTGATAGCTTCCGCCCACATGAAGTGAGGAAGCTTTGACTGTATCAGCATGGTTCTGGTTGCTTCCACCAAGATCCTGTTCGATCGTTCTACGACACCCTTTTGCTTTGGTGTTTCAGCTACAGAGAACTGTTGTGTAAATCCCTGAGCTTCGTAGAACCCAGTTAGCTCCTTGTTCTTGAATTCCGTCCCATTATCAATTCTAGTGTTTGGAGCATTTGATGCATGAACTCTTTGGTGTTGGTCACCTTGGTGTTGTCAATGGTGGGTTTCAGAATTCTCGCACCAGAGGCATCTCTTGCTTAGTTGAGTGTTCCCCAGAATTGTTGGAGATACACCCCTGGTGCTTCGGCAATTTTTGTTTAGGGCCTTCTAGATTTTGCGGCCTTTGAGAACAACCACCACGACATCCTTGAGTTGTCTTGATTGCTACTGGTTCTGCCATAACGTCCTTGGGTTGTCTTGCATTGATCCTTGATTTGCGTCAGGAGGAGAAAATTGTAACTCCCCCTCAGAATGTGCAAGGTGTTGTTTGTCACCCGGGGAGTAAAGTAGAAAACTCCCCCTTGATATGTGTTTTCTTCGTTGTAAGGCACCAGGAGGAGTGACAAAGAAACACTCCCCCTCAGAATAAGCACTTGTTGTTTCTTCTTGGCATGTGTTGGTGTTGAGGTGTGCATTTGTTGATTTTTTGCTCAGTGGGGTAGTATACATGCCAATACTCCCCCTTAATAATGTGCACCAATTGATTGCTCACAGCTCTTCTCACCCGCCATGTGTGTGGAGCAATCGGATCAGGTACCACACATGACGGACCTGCAAAACATATTAAGTACGTTTTGGTACCCACTTCCAAATGGGTCCATCCTTATTAGTGGTGAAGAGCTGTTTTAATTTTTGTTTGATGTGGGAACCTAAGCCAGCTGATTGAGAAGGATTTGACGTTCTTAGTTTCTCAGCTTCGGCCTTAGGAACCCATTGTTGTTTGAGCTTTGGAGCGAGAGAGATTTCGTTAACAGTGAGTGAATGTTCAGACAGATGATCTTTTAAAATTGTTTCCTGAGAGAGCCTTCTCAAATGTTTAAGTGAGCGAACCTTGAGGGGATACCTTAAACACGGCAATTTGTACTCTCCCTCAAAGTTCACCTTCACAGCAGTTGATTTCTTTGGGCATCTCTGAACATTCACATTCTTATCTTTGATGGAGGAGGAAGCAGGCTCAAAACAGCAAACTTTCATTGGCTTAACACAATTCAGAGAACAAGTACTAGAGTAGCGATTCTTGACAGATGTCTTAGAACTAGAAAACTTAGGAGCCACTCTTTTAGCATTACTAGTCGAGGATTCGCTTAGGAAATTCCTAGGAACACCACTTCTAGTATTACTAGTTGAATGCTCACTAATGCCAGATCTAAACTTATTCTTTACGTAAAACAAAGCACTCGAACGTCGATTCTTATTTCCTAGATGAGATTCTTCTTGTTTCTTCCTCCTTCTTAACTTCTTCTCGATCCACTCTCCTCTCTTCTCAACTCTCTTCTTCACATGGTTTCCGGTCTGAGAAGGAGGCTCAGAGTGAGTGGAAGAAGTTTTAGAACTGTTGGTTGAATTTTCTAAACATTTTTCTGAGGAAGAGAGGGAAGAGGGTTGAGAAACTATGATGGACTGAGAGGATGTTTTTAACATGGATATTTCTTTCAAAAGTTGATCCTTTTCTTTTTCTAAAACTTGTTTCTCCTTTTCAAAAGATTCTTTTAACTCAGCAAACTTTCTCACAAGAGGTGGAATGTATGCTGGTTTGACTACAGGTTCTGAAGTTGAAGGTTCCTCTCCATCTTGCACAGTTTCCTTTTTAGGAGCATAAGTTATGACTTCATCAGCAGGTGTTAGCGGGGGTTCTTTGGTTTTGTAACTCTTGTTCAACTCTGTGTAGTCAAAAGGAACCTCGACACCAGCCTTTGTCTTTCTCTTTTCGTCCTCGAGGGCATTCGTTTCTTCAGCTCCAGTGAAGGCCATGAGTTTGGTCAATCCTATTTTCATGTATCTAACATCATAGAGTTGTCTACAGTTGACCTTTTTCAGGTTCTGAGGATTGGTCAAACCCAGGCCCTCCTTGGCGTTATAGAAACGAGTGTCCTTAGGCTGGTTAAGGAAAATAGTCTGGTCTGTTTGGTCCCTCTTGGCTAACAGGTCTTCGAGTTCTTTAATCTTAGTGTAAAGAGCACCCCTTCTTTCCATAAGTAAATTATTGACACCAAAAAGTCTAATTCTCTCTTTCTCAGTTGTTCTAAGCTTCTCTGTCAGTTCTTTTTCGCTAGCACTAAGTCTCTTATTTTCAGTTGTGAGCTTAGTGATAGTTTCCTCTGAATTGATTATTTTGATGTTTGAGCATGTCTGTTTTTCACGCAGTTGATTATAGATATCATACAATCTATCATATTTCACCTCTAGTTCCTTAAATTTATCATGCATATCAGTTTTTGAGCAAGAGCAAGAAGGATTAGAAGTACTTACAGCGCTGTCTGCATTCTTGTTTTCAGCAGAGAGGGCAGTCACTTTATCAGCAATATTGGGAGTGGTCATGATTGACTGTTGGAAATTGATCGTTGACGTGTGGTTGATTGAAGATTTCTGCAAGTTCGTGACCTGACATTCATGTAATTTCCATATTTAAATTTGTGTTTTAACTAGTTTCGAGTGATTGTTACTTTGGAAATTACACACTTTTGGTGTAAATAGTTTAGTTTGTAAAATATTTGTAATATGTTTAGATTAGGTTCATTCTGAGCTCAAACAGGTCCAAGTACACTTTGGAGACCATTGGTGAACATCACAAGTGCAAGGAAGGTGCAAGAATACAAGAAAAAAAGTGAAGATCTCGTTTTTTGTCTGTACCCGGTCGGGTATGACCTATACCCGGTCGGGTACCCTTCTGAAAAATCGAATCAGATCAAATCCGGGAACAAGGCATCATGCGGGAGGATTTTAACACGTTCGGGTGTCCATACCCGATCGGGTGACCGACAGACCCGATCGGGTATGACCCCTTTTCCAGCTTCGAAGAAGCCACCTTTCATACCCGATCGAGTGAACTGAAAACCCGATCGGGTACACGACCCTGCAGGCCTAAAAAGCCTATAAATACACCCCATTTCCTCCACAATAAACTACCAATTCACATATACTCTTTAGCTCAGTTTAGTTAAGTATTTTCTTTATATTTTTATCATGTTTAGTCTCCAAATGAGGAGCTAAACTCTTCCATCTTGGTTGTGCTACTTTGAAGCTTAATGAATTTGTAAGTTGTGAGTTATTCTCTTTAATCTTCTTCCTTGAATATTACTTCTTCCTTTAAATACTATTTCTATACCAATGTTGGGGAGTGTTACTAAGATGACAATTAGTTAACATCTTGACATTAGTTATAGTAATAGCTATTTCTTCCTCTATGTTAATATTGGGGAGTGTTACTAAGATGACAATTAGTTAACATCTTGATATCAACTATAGTAGGATTCATCCTCTTTAATATTCTTTCTTGAATATTAATTAATTCCTATTCATATTTCATATTAATATTTTGAACATTACTTAAAGGATCAACTAGTTTTGTTTCATATATTAATTATTACTAGAATCGGTCGATTAATACGCTTGTTATTAATTCGGTCCTTTCACGGTAGTAAACTTGGGTTATTAATGCATGCGTTTCATGGTTAATAAACCAAGGGGAATTAATTATATTGATTAAACCAATAAACCGCTTGTGTTGAGGTTATCAATCTCAATCGTTTTCATCTTGATTTTATTGCTACTATTGAGTGAATATATGACGCGTGTTCTATATAAACTCGGTAGTAAGTTTTATTAATGAACGCGTCTCGTTATTAATAACTACCCTCGATGAATTGGATATACTCCTCGATTGAGTATTCGAGAGGAAGATAGTTAAAGATATAACCGGGATCGACGAACATTTCATTAAGTGGATAAAAGCAAAACCAAGTCTCCTTCTCATTAATTAAACCACATAACTCGTTCATCTTCGTGTTTAATTTTAATTAAATCAACCAAACATAAAACCCCCCCTGTTATTACTTATTTATTTCTATAAAAAGAGAAGTGTTCCTTTCCCTGTGGATACGAACCTTACTACACTATACTACGTATTAGTGTCGTATTGATTATTATTTTGAGTGCACATCACGACAAAGTGCACGTCAAATTTGGCGCCGTTGCCGGGGAAAGGCAATTATTTTTCTTTTTATTCTATTTCAAGAAAAATCAAAAAAAATAATTAACCAAAAATATAAAGAGTTCTTATTTTTCTATTTCTGAGCTTTGTGAAGTATATGGTCCGATATCGTTCTATAAACGAAATCACTTATCAAGCAAACCCCGAAATAGAACAAACCTTCGAGAGGTTGAGAAATTTAATTCCGCACATACCCTCGGAGGAATCCTCAAACGCTAGCTCTAGTTCTAGCGAATCTGAAGAGTCAAGCACTATGGCTCAAGAAACAAGAACTTTGAGGGAGCTCACAGCTCCGAACTTGAACCAACAACCATTGTGTATTACCTTCCCTACACTCAACGAGGGTAATACATTTGAGCTGAAATCTGGGCTCATTCATCTTTTGCCATCCTTCCATGGTTTAAGAGGGGAAGATCCAAATAAACACCTCTCTGAATTCCATGTCGTATGCACAAGCATGTGTCCTAATGGAGTCACCGAGGAGCAAATCAAATTGCGGGCCTTCCCATTTTCACTCAAGGACACCGCAAAGGATTGGCTGTTCTATCTTCCTTCGGGAAGTATAGGCACGTGGGCGGCAATGAAAAAAGCTTTCCTCGAAAGGTACTATCCCGCCTCTGTCTCCTCATCTCTCAAAAAGCAAATCAGCAATGTGGAGCAAAATGACGATGAATCGTTCTACGAATATTGGGAACGATTCAAGAAACTTTGCGCAAGCTGTCCATACCACGGCTACTCGGAGCAAGACCTCATTCTATACTTTTATGATGGTCTTTGCAATGATGATAGACGAATGATCAACGCCGCATGTGGAGGGGGAATCGTTAACAAGACTCCCTCTCAAGCTATGAATCTCATCTCGGAGTTGGCCGAGAATTGTAGATATCACAACGGGCGGACATCAACAAAAAGAGTTATGGCGGCCGAATCAACATCGTCTCTAGAAAGTCAAGTTGCCGGCTTGACTTCTTTGGTTAAGGATTTTCTTTTAAATTCCAAGACCCAAGAAGTCAAGGTCTGCGGCATCTGCACACAACAAGGTCACCCCACCGATGCGTGCCCGACCCTTCAAGAAGAAAATCCCGAGCAAGTCAACGCTTTGGGGTTCCCAAACCAAAAGAGGTATGATTCTTACGGCAACACTTATCACCCTGGGTTTAGAGATCACCCCAATCTTCGTTACGGGAATCCGCAAGGAAACCCACAACAAAATAACCCTCCACCAAATCAATTTCCTCCAAATAAACAACCGTACTCTAAACCCCAAGGCCAAGGCTCATCTATGTCCACCGAAGACATGATCCGAGCACTCACCTCTAATGTCTCAACCATGCAACAAAATATGGTTCAATTCCAACATGAGACAAAATCAAGCATCCAAAACCTTGAGAACCAAATGAGCCAAATCTCAAGTGCGGTGAATAGGCTTGAAGCCAAGGATTCAACGAAGCTTCCATCTCAAACGGAACCGAATCCTAGGCAACAAGCCCATGCTGTTACATTGAGGAGTGGCAAAGAATTGGTGATTGCCAAAGAGAAAGCCAAAAGCCACATTGGCGAGGAAGAGGAAGAAGAGCTTGTGGAGAAAGCTCAACCGGAGGAGGAGGAAGCTCACATTTCAACTCCACCCCCGGTTATTCATGAAGTGGAAGCACCATTTCCCGAAGCTCTAAGGGAAACGAAAAGGGTGGAGAAAGACAAGGACATCTATGAGACATTCTCCAAATGTGAGGTAAATATTCCTCTTCTCAACTTAATAAAAGGTGTTCCGCAAATAAAATCGCGCACAGCAAATAAAATCGCGCAAGAGAACTCTCGGGGAGACTTTCGCGCAAGGTTGAATCCAACAGGGGAGACTTTCGCTCGACTCCAAGTTTTCGCGCAACTTGGCGATCACGCACCTCGTTTCGCGCAAAGCGGAAATCGCGCAAGAGTGTACCAGATCGTGCAAGGGAAATATCGCTCAAGGCCTAAATCGCTCAAGTTGAATTGCGCGATTTTTCAGGATCGCTCAACTCCTGAAAAAGATGCGCGAAGATGCAGGATCGCTCAACTCCTACTTAACCTGTACGCCAAAGTTCTGGATGCGATTTTTCACAGAATGAATCCTTGCAATCCTAGAAACACTTTCCTGTAAACATTTTCCTGCAAAAATAACAACAGTAATAGAACAGAAGATCGCTCAACAAGCAAAAACTTCGTCGATGAGTTTCGCGCAAGAGTTTTCTTCTATCTTCAATCGATCAATAAATTTGCAGAAACTTCAATCGGTCACACGCTCGGCTCTGATACCAATTGTTGGTCCCTATTTCTACTCTATAATGTATAAGATCTGATTAATAGGAGTAGAAGAAGCTTTCCATTGATAGCCAGAAAGTTTACATAAAGATGAAGAATATGTAGCGTAAAACTTCCGTAGGCTTCTAGTCTATGCGCAAGGAATTTTTGAGTGAGGAAAGCTTAACCTACTCATTCTCCAAAGGGGCATATTTATAGCCTTGGAGAATGGTAGGTTAACAAATGATTGGGCTCCAACTTTGAGGCCCATTCCTATTTAGGCAAGCATGCCTTTACCAAATAAGGCCTAATTAAATATTCTAGCTACTACTACAAAGGCTAGATAAAACATTGATCACAATACATGAAAATATCTCTAACACCAACTACATTCACATTGTAAATTGTATTGGCATATTAAAAATATTGTCAATAATATAAAAAATGCCACAATATTAAGATTATTTATCAACAATGTCATTATTAACGATGTAATATATTGACAATATCATTGTAAAAGAAACCCATACTCCCTCATACTACAAAACACATTAGTGCATTCCTAATCTTCTTCTTATGTTACACCACCGTACTCCGGCCAATAAATTGCCACAAACTTAGAAACCAAAATAGAAAGAAAAAGAAATATCCGGCCATGCCACTGGAAATTAGATCAAGATTTGCAATTCTGAATCTGCAAAAATCGAAGAAACACCGCAGATCTAAAAATAGAATCCGCAAAATTGGAGCAGCACCGCAGATCTCCAGCACGCATCGAAATTCTGAATCTGCAAAAAATTGAAGTCACAGACGTCACTAGACCTATCCTTACTCCTTCCTGGACACC
Organism: Cuscuta epithymum; assembly: GCA_945859915.1. NCBI lineage: Eukaryota > Viridiplantae > Streptophyta > Magnoliopsida > Solanales > Convolvulaceae > Cuscuta > Cuscuta epithymum. Next base: position 1,316,679 of record CAMAPF010001042.1, on the reverse strand, counting down.
ACCACATATCTTAAATCGGAGAAAGCAGAGCAATTGAAACTGGTTTGAAACCCCAGTCATTGATTTGGATTTCAATCGCCGATAGAAGGAGATAGAGACATAAAAGAAGAAAAGACAGTACTTGGGATGGTGGTCGGTGACAGGGGATGGTGGTGTGGTAGGTCAGCGGGGGCTGTGACGCGGGCAGAGGCTTCGAGTGTTCTATCTGTGAAGAAGAAGAGGTGCGAGATGGGAACATCGCCGTCGTTGGCCGTCGGCGTTGCTTCTCGTCAACGCCTCTGGTTTCCGCCGTCGCCTCCGCTGGCCGTGCTCCGCCGCCTTCGCTGGCCGTCATCCATCTCCAATTGTGATTCCTTTGGGTTCGAGAACCGTTCTGTTCGGTAGGTAGCATAAAACTTGCCGACATGGAACTTTAAAAAAAAGACAAGGGCAAATCTGGAAAAGACGGGAAAACAAGTCCTATTTAGGAGTTAAAAAAGTCAAGGTCTTATTTAATTACATATGGAAATTTAAACTCCTATTTAGGACCATTTCTCTTTTGCAAATATCTACTTTGATACCATCTTATATTAAAAAAGATCTATTTTGCAAATGTCTATAATTTATTCTGTTCGATTATCGGCCCCTCTTAAATACGGAGTATTAGTTATTCGGACATTCGCACCCTGAGCCTCAATAGTCGACTAGATTCTCTTTTCGGTGTTAGTCATACTTATGATTCAAACAATTTCTTCCCACTAGATGGTGAATCTAAGGACCCTAGTGGTTCCTTTCTTGAGGCTGGATAAATAAGAATTTTGCCATTTCCTTATTGGCAAATGGTGGAAGCGGTTTTTGTTTTCTTCCAGAATTTATTTTTAATATTTTTATAGTATCAATTACTGACAAAGTGGTCAAGTGTGGGAAGGCCCGGCCTGGCCTGCAAAATCAAGCTTAACTCCATGTCCACAGCCGCCCGAGTGGGCCGGGTAGTCCACTGGGCCGCGCGGCCCGAGGAAAATTTAATTTTTTCAATTTTTTGATACTTTATAAATTATATTACAACATTGAAATATTGCTAATACGCTTTATAATGTTTATAGACCTTTCATCACATTCACAAAAATACACATAAATAATAATGAGACACTAAATCTTAAATTTAATATTATCGTTAAATATAAAAATAAATATTAATTGGTTGGGCTAGTTGTTAAGAGCTAAAAACTTAAATTTAAACATAATAAAATATAAATATGTATAAAGACAAAATAGTAAATATAAATGTACATGTGTACATGTAAATAATTAAATAAATTAGTATATGTGTGTGTGTACACACTAAATGTAGCGGGACGGGCTTATCGGCTTGAACGAGCCTACACACTAAGCCAAACCCGCTAATATATTATTGCGAGCCAGGCCTGGCGCGGTGGATAAAAATATATGCCCAAGCCCGCTCATTTGTGCGAGTGGGCCGGGAGGGCCAGGCGTGCGGACCCATTTTTGTGCAGGTCTAGTCTAGTGGTAGGAACAGTCTAATCGAAGAATCTACAATTTTGTGGGGTTAGAAAACTATTTTGTACATTAAAAATCTATCCCAATAATAACAATAATGATGACAACAAGGATAACGTTAAAAATCTATCACAATAATAACAATAATGATGACAACAACGATAACGTCATCAACAACACCGACGGCAGCGAATCAGATGAATCTCTCATATTTTCCTAAGTTTGTTTCTTTGCGTGTAGAAATTGAAAGTAAAAAATAATTGTGTACACTTTTCATTTAATTACGGAGTACATCTTACAAAGATATTTACCTATTGATACAGTATATGAATTCAGACTCATGGGAGCATGGGACTATTAGGCTTTTCATGTAATTGAGCTTGGTATGCATTTAGTAACTCAACCCACATTTTCAGTATAAAAACTCCCTTTTGGAATTCATTTCAAAGGATATATGAATAATATGAGTATGGGATGCAATACTCCATATTGTATTCCATCTTAATTCACACATATTTTACTAATAACCCATCTTCCCTAGCCGTATTACTTGAAATTTGGAGATAATCAAAGACCCAAAGTTATTTTATAAAATTTTATCAATCCATAATCTGAAAGACGAAACAACTATCAATGACAGATCTAAAAATAAAATGTGTCGATATAGGACCGGAAGGATTGAAAACTATCAATCCAAGACCTAATATATTATAGATAGAATTCATAAGGAACTTACCTTTTAGGTCGCGCATTGATAAAATTCCTTATTTTATCTACACATTCAAATTTTGGCACTGTTAGCAGCTACAAATACCCCTAATCTTAGATGCCCATCGATTTAGGAGAGAATGCTCACTGGCGAGCACTCAGTCTATACATTTTGCACGTAAATACATGTATGTCTGTTTTTACATACATACATACATCAATATGCTTTAAACAATGTTACAGGTATGACGCATATCATATAAAGCAAAACTAAACTACCGAGTAAGAGTATCTTTCTTTCTCGACTAAATAATCATGTATTGGATTAATGTAAATAATCACAGACATGATAAACAAGATTATGTTATTTAGCTGCTATCCACACTGGAAAAATTATCATAAGAAATCTCTTGAATTTTGATAGAGCTGCAAAAACAACTTTTTTCATATTTACCAAGAGGCTAGAGTGCTAGACACCTCCTATAGACCCATACCTTCAATAATCCAGATTCTTATAGCAGAGAGTTACAAAAGGAGGATCACCAAAGATTTATCGCGGCAGTTCACACATTTGACATGCGGTAGCACCACGCTCCTTGTTGACAAAAGTGCATTTATCACATTCCCAGTTGCCTGAAGCATCCTCAGCGCACATAGTGCAAACACTAGCAGAATTTGAATTGACAAAGGTGCACAAATCACATGCCCAACTTCCCAAATCACCATTCTCGTGATCTGCAATAACTGATACATCTTTCGAGGAAGAAGATGTTCTCTGTCTTTTTTTAACTGCTGCAATGCTGCCAGATGATGAAGCAGTGATACTTCTAGTGCTTGAAGAGGGATTGCCAGACTTAGTCGATGGTGCATTTTCCAAACTTGCCACATTGCTGCTTTCTGTTCCAAGTCCATTATTCTTCGAGACTTTGTCTGTTGTGATGCTTTCAGAGCTTTCTTTGAATCTCTTATCAACTCCAGCCCCGCCATTGTTGCTGCTTCTCCTACCTCTTGGTGCATTCACAGGGTGTTTTTGCCAGTTGGCAGGCCCCCCATTCACTATACCTTGTAGGTTCCCAGAAGCAACGGGAGCATTTACCACACCTGGCGGAGGACCAATTGTGTTTGATTGGAGTGGATATACATTTACTGTTGGGTTTCTCATTACTAGCGGTGGTTCAACTCCCCCTACACCTCTTGGTGCATTAACAGGGTGTTTTTGCCGGTTGGCAGGCCCCCCATTCACTATCCCTTGTAAGTTCCCACGACCAATGGGAGCATTTACCCCAGCTGGTAGAGGACCAATTGTGTTTGGTTGGATTGGATATACATTTACCGTTGGGTTTCTCATTAGTAGCCGCGGTTGTACTCCTCCTACAACACCATTTGTAGTGGCAGCAAGTGGTAGTCTAGGCCCCACGACTGTTGGACCTGGTATTGTGTATCCCAAATTCAATCTCTGTGCCGCTTCTACCCCTATTCTGTTATTGAGACCTGCAGCTACCACTCCTTCATTCAAGTTGGGGATTGCAAGTCTTGCCGCAATAGCTCTTCGTCTTTCCTTTGTAAGAGCTGCCGTTGTATTTTGCACAGCATTGATGTTGTTGGCAGATGTGTCTCTTTGTCCTGTTGTTTTGACATTTCTTTGGTTTGGAGGTTTAATGCCTTTGCCATGTCCAACTGGTATGTTTTTCCATCCAGCTGCACGCCTGTTATGGCCAGAGACCGTTGGATGCTCTGAAGAGCTGCTAGTACTTGTACTAGAAGCCCCATTTTTAGAGTTGCTACAATGATTGGATTGTGAATCTACATCTTCTAGACCATTCTCTAATGCACGGAGCAAATTCTCAAAGTAATTCTTTGTCACGGAAGTTAAACCAGTGAGTTTTATACGAAAATCGCTGAAATGTGGAGAACTGCTTTCCTCTGGGTTGAGGTAGATCTCGAGATCCTTCTCGGCACATTGATGAAGCCTCTCCAATCCCTCTTCGGCTTGCCCCTGTAAGTACTCAAAAAATTGTCTTTTTGTCTGTTCCTCCTCTGGCAAGTAAAATCCATAAGTATAAGTCCACTTCAACACCCTCCTGCATTCAATTATCTGCTTCCAAGCATCAAGTATGAACTTTAATTGTGTCTCTGGCAGAGACTGATATTCACAAAGCTTCACCACTTTGTCCTGTTCCATTTCTTGCAAGTCAGCCACAGCTTTCTTCTTTGATTTCTCATTAGCAGCCCACCTCTCGTAGTAATGTGTGTACCTCTCGATGGACACCTTAGCCATTTCCTTCTGTTTTTCAGCTTCACTCCCTGGCTTGTATCGGTTACACGGGCTGTACCCGTGAACAGACCAGTCATTCAAGCATAGCCAGCAGAACTGAAACATACAAGGGGCCTTACAAGTCATCCTCATACACCCTTCTCCCTTCTCAATTGGGCGTTTGCACTTGGGGCATGGCTTGGTGTATGCCAGAATCCAATTGGTGTTCTCTGATTCTGCGTTGTTCTTCAGAATCCATTTACCTACGGTTTCACAATCCACAGGCCTGTGTGCTTCTTCCGTGCAATTCCAGCAAAAAAAGTTGCCGCAATGGCAGATGACGTCAGGACTCTCGCCCCCTATTTCAAAGCGGATCGCAAATTCGCAGCCTGGGGCTGTGCACCACTTGATTTTCGGATTCTCTTCTATGTAGGACCGGAAGAGAAAGCTGAAGTATTTCGTTTTGTCCTCTTCTGTAGCCAACAGCTCGATTGCATCGAGATTGACGGCGTTTTTACAAGACGGCTCGGGGCACCGCAGGTTCAAGCAACCCGGCCCGTCTGCGACGGCCGTTCCTATATAACTACGCCAACAATCGAAGCAGAAAGGGTGGCTACAAGAAGACGCATAAATGTTACCTGGGGGGAGATCGTCGAAGCAAATTCCGCAGGTGATTTCAATTTCTCCAGAACCAGAAGAATCGGAGCCTTCATCGGGTCGAGACGATACCATACCCAGCTCCTTCTGCACCTTCTCCTGGTCCGCGAACCACTCCTCGTGAACTCTGTTGACGCTCCAGTTATAGCGGCGGAGCAGAGCTGAGGCCTCGGCCTTGGACACCGAGAGGACGGCGATGACTTGGGCGATATCGTCCTCCATGAGGCGGCGGATGTCGTCTCCGGTCAAGATTGTGAAATTCACCTCAGAATCACGATCATCATCGCCAACGAAATCAGCATCGCCGTCGCTCCACGATCCGTCGCATACATCGCCGTCTCCACCGCCGTAGTAATCATCATCCGGCGAGTCCGCGTCGTATAAATCATCGTCAGAGTGCACCATAGTGTAGGAGTGGATTGACTGTGCGGTGGGGTTAGAATGACAGGAGAAGTCGAAATTGATCAAAACCCTACCCAAAGGGTTGTTGGATTGGAGTGGACATCTAATCTCTGTGTAACACTTGTATAAGCCATATACGAGGAGTGAAGAACGAATTTGACGAAGTCTCTCGATTAGGTTTAGTATGGCTCACAATTCACAAATAACAAAAGTGATATACAAATACTAATCTCCTTCCGAAATTGATTTGCAAATTTGACTTTTCTTCCTCAAACAGTTTTGTTTTATTCGCTTAATTAGGAGAACAATTTTTAATTATATTCTAATTGTGATTTTACAACTTTGAAGGGATTTAAATGTAGTTTATGAATATGTAAACTTTAATTATTAAAACTTAAATTAATTAGCAATAAGAAAGGTTGACTTTTATTATAGATTGACAAAAAAGTGTTGAATTTGCAAAACAATTTGCGACGGAGGAAGTAACAACTTTCTTAGTGAATAAAAAAAATTGCACGCTAAAAAGTAGGGAAAGTCAATTCGTATACCGTGCAACTAGAGCATGAAGAGCTTGCTCTCATGCCTATATGAGATGTAACTCGTGTGAATCCACATGTAACTTCAAGTTTATTAAGATGTAAATTACACATTCAAATGTAACTCATTAAAATGTAAACTGTTTTGATCCAAATGTAACTTGTGAAAAAATCTGATGTAATTTGTGAATGTAACTTTAACCTATTCAAATGTAACTTGAGAACAAAGAGATGTAACTTCTGAAACAATAACAGAGAAAAAAGAAAGGAGAAGGAGAAAGTGGTTCAAGGCATATATCACAATTGGTGGGATAGGGGATAGGGGTCTCCATTGACGGCGCTGCCCGGCCAAATCGTCCTCGAATTGGTGGTGGTCAAGCTCTGCAACAGGCTTCCATGGATGTCGTTTCCTTCTCTGTCCGCTGCACCTTTGTTTCCGACCAATCCATCTTCGAGGCTGCTGTTGATGAGCGCCCTTGTTCATCTCCGGAGGGATTCGCAGCAAGCTTAGTTTTTTTTGCAAAGAGGGCGACGTCGTTAGGGGCCGGCACACTTGCGCAAGGTGTACCGGTTGCACGATATTAATTGCAAGGGAAAGTTCCTCAAATATGATTAAAAAGTTTAAAAATTTCAAACTAGAACTGCAATGTTTTTTCTCAAAATTGGAATAATTACTGCCAAGTTTAAAAAATACTGCCATGTTTGAAGTCTGCTATTGCTAAAACATGACAGTATTAGTCCTATTCTGGGAATAAAAAACATGTCAGCACTATTTTGGAATTGAAAAAATTGAAAATAATAATCCCAACTATTGCAGGTCCGCTGACAATAATCTCAACTATTGATTATTTTTGTATAATCTCAACTATATGGACCGTCCGCCAATAATGGTCCATGACCAGATATTACCTTCTATAACAAGTAAATTTTAAATAGAAATTAAGCGTAAAAATTAAAAGTTAGGATTATTTATAGGGACTGTTTTCTATATCTCTTCTCATCCACTTTAAAAACTACAAGAATTTATTTGTAGGGACCATTATTGACGGAAGGTCACTAAAGTTGGGATTATTCTGATATAATCGATAGTTGGATTATCATGAGTCGACAGCCAATAGTAGGGATTATTACTATCATTTTTTCCTTTGGAATTTTGAAACTTTTTTGCTCCTATTTCGAGTAATATTGTCCTGAATAGGAGTAAATCAAGTTTGAAATTCTAAAATTGGACTACTATGTCTTTCTTCCCGAAATAGGAGTTGTTACTGCCATGTATGAAAAATATTGTCATGATTGAAAAATAATGTCACCAATTATAATAAATATTGTCATGTTAAATGCATTGTACTACAACTATTTGACAGTCGCGCTTACAAGATGACAGTAATATTGTCATGTTAGTCATATTTTGAGAATAAAAACATAAAAGTCATAGTTTGGAATTTCAAAGAGAATATTACCTGAAATAGGACTAAAAAGTTTGAAAAATCCAAAATAGGATTGTCATGTTTTTATTTTCACAATAGGACTACTTACTGCTATGTTTTGGCAGTACCAGTCTTCAAACATGACAATTTTTTTAAAAATTGGCAGTAATTACTTTTATTTTGGGAATAAAAATATTACGGAGTATAGGTATAAATTGGTTTTTTCCGGGTCCCACTTCCAAATATAATCAGCCGTATAGAGCTTTCGGCGCTCCGATTAAAGGTATTGCTTATACCGTAAGGTCTTCCAATTTTATTTTACCTTTTTGTCTAAAAAACTTCAATTATTGATTTTATGATTTAATTTAGGGGTAATTTAAGTTTGTCGCTCATATTATTGTTGAAATTGGACTTTGCGCCACGTTTTTAAAAAAAAAAATTGCACCCCAAATCCATTTGAAGCTCAACAGAATTGTTAATGGAGAGACATTTTTGTCCCTCAACATATAGGGTTGGGTGCAAAAAGAAAGATTTTTAAAAACGGGATGCAAAGTCCAATTTAGACAATAATATGAGATGCAAACTCTAATTACCCCTTTAATTTAGTTGATTACGTGTTTTCCTATTTGCAATATTTATGATTTAGTTTAGCTTTTTTGAGTTTTTCAATTGCTACTTTTTTAATAGTTAGTCCGTTAGGGACTTACGGCAGTAGCCAGTAGGTAGTATAGCCTACACTATTTGTATGATAATCATTCTATTATAATAAATCAAATAATAATAATAATAATAATAATAATAATAATAACAACAATAGTAATAACTCAATTTAGTCATTGAAACCTACTGTATATTAATTGGTATATTTGTATTATTATTGAATATTGAAAGTTACAAAAACTTTATGTGCTTGGAAATTGTATGAAATTGTAGGTTTGTGATGATAGGAAAACGAAAACATGACTCGGAATGTTCAAAGATAAAGAACAAAATCATAAAACCTTCTCCCTCAAATATAATTGAGAATGAGGCTGCTCTTGATTGTAGTGATGTTCTTAGGAATTTTCTCTTCAAAAAGCTAGAAGAATAGGGTAGTAGTTTATATCCATATATCTTTGATCAATTTTGAATCTTTTGCTTTCAAAGAATATTATCTTTACTTTTATAGTATATGATGCATTTCATACAGGGACCCTTTCATATACTCCCTCTGTTCTTTATTATCTGTCTCTGACTCCATTTTCATCAGTCTTTTTTATTAAATGTTCTTCTTTTTATTTTAGGAAAGTTTTTGTTAAATACCCCCGAATTATTACTTTTACCCCACTTACTATTTAAAAACTACTTTCTCTTTCCTACTTTATCATCAGTTTCATCACTTTACTCTACTTAATATACTTTCTTTACTACTTTATCACCACTTTATTCTTTTTAATATACTCTCTTTCCTACTTTATCATTTACCCTACACACTCTATACTTACGCTACTATTTTTCTCTTAAAACATGTCCCAAGGCTAGAGGGACAGATAATAAAGAACCGATGGAGTATAATTCACTTCTATTTACTTTGATATTCAATTTTTTATGTTGTTACATTGAATAAATTATATTACAACAAAATGTCTCTATGAGCGTGTAGGCCTCAAAGTTCCTCTAAATGGCAAGTTCCTTTAACATGGGAAAGTTCCCGAAATAGGACTAAAACAGTTTGAAAATTCCAAAATAGGACTGTCATGTTTTTTATTCCAAAAATAGGAGTAATTACTGCCAAGTTTGGAAAATACTGCCATGTTTGAAGTCTGATACTGCCAAAACATGGCAGTAATTAGTCCTATTTTGGGAATAAAAACATGTCAGTCTTATTTTGGAATTTTGAAACATTTTTAGTCCTATTTCGGATAATATCCCGTTTTAACATTGATGATACAAATGCTTAGTAAAAAAGGCTGACAATTTAAAAAGTTATTGGAAAAGTAAATATTGAAATGTTTAATACTACTTGGTCCGATTGGTGTCTCAAAACAGAGGGAAGCAAACTTGAAATTGAAAGTTCTAAGAAAAAAATGATATCTCTGAGACAAGCTTTGGGGAAGTGGAAGCCTTTTTCGGCCGCTGTTAGGTCTACTCTGCACCCTTCGCCGAAGCAGGATCAAGATCAATTGAAGTAGTTGTCATCGGCTACTAGTGTTTTGTACGACCCTGATGGTAAGAACTATCGATTCTATGCTCCTAATAATTTACTGAAGGACATGGAAATCAGGCGCAAAAAGAATGGGCCTGATGCTTATAGGTATGAGCACATGAATGTACCTGATATGGTCCAAGTTTACAAAGACTCAGGGCCAATATTCGAGATCTTCCTATACGATTTATCTAAGCTCCCAAAGCTTGCTGCTGGAGACCTTCTTCACCGGCATGATCTTCTCAACAAGATTGAAGAGGAGATCAAACTTGGTGGCATTGTTCCGACTATGATTCCTGGGTATAAGGAACGCTATCACAGTGGCGATGCTAAGCAATTGAAGAGCCTTCTCAATGATATAAAAAAGATCAACCGCAAGAACAAGAAATTTCCAAAGAAGAAACGGGTCTTGATCTCGCCGCACTTCCCATTTGAAAAAGTGGTTGATTGTGCCAAGCTTCCTCCTTACGACTATGCTCCCGAATGTCGAGAATTCACCCAGCACTACAATAAAGAGCAGAAGAAAAATTTAGGGCCTGTTTACTAACAAAGATATTTTCCAGTTTTCCAGTTTCTCGAAAACTGGAAAACAGAAAACAGGAAACGTGTTTACCAAAGAAATTCCTGGAAAACTGGAGAAAGGAAAAAAGAAAAACGCATTTACCAAATCGTTTTCCAAAACGGAAAAATGAGACATGTCTCTCTTTTCTTTAATGATTTGGAGAAGTGACTTTTACTAGTTTTCCAAATTTGGAAAACGCAGATGCTACAGTGCTGCTGCAATGAATTTGCATACTTACACCTGGTGGTGGGTTCGGTCCCGCTCCGATGTCGATTCCATTCCGGTACCTCCATCCTCGTACCTTACCCCTTACCCCTACCCTACCCTACCCTACCTTACCCACCTAACCCCACCCCGCATACCCATTTTTCCCTATACTGACCCCACCCCACCCCGATCCACCCTACCCTACCGCCACCCCCCTACCACCTCGACCCCACCCCGACCCACCCTACCCTACCCCCACCCGTATATTACCCCTTACCACATGCCCCTACCTCGGCCCCACCCCACCGCCATCCTACCCCCACCCTCGTACCGCCATCCTACCCCCACCCTCGTACCGCCATCCTACCCCCACTCTTCCGCCATCCGACCACCATCCTACCCCCCCACCCTATCCTTCCCCTACCTTGGCCCCACCCAGATCCCGGGCCCACCCTATCGCCATCCTATCCCACTACCCTTACCTTACCCCAACCCTACCCACTACCCCCACTATTACCGTCATCCTAGCTACCCCCCCACCCCTACCCCTTCCCTACCTCAGCCCCACCCTAGTCCCAGCCCCACCCTACCGCCATCCTATCCCAACTCCATACCCTACCTTACCCCAAACCCTACCCACTACCCCACCCTTACCCCTAACCACGACCCTAACCCACCAACTACCCCCACCCAACCCCCACCCCTAGACCTTACCACCCCACCCCGACCATACCCCTTACCCCACCCCCACCCATAACTTCCCTACCCCGACCCCTACGAGTAGGTATGGGTGGGTATGAAGGGTTGTGGGGGAGTATGGGTAGAGTGTAAGATCGTGGTAAGGGTAGGGGTCAAGGGTGTGGAATTGGAGAACTGAGTGAAAAAAATTGATGAACATGTTTTCAGATTTGAAAATGGAAAACTAAAAAATAGAAACAGAAAATTGGAGATAGAAAAACTGAAAAATAAAAACAGAAAATTGGAGAACGAAAAACAAAAGTAGAAAACAGGAAAATATCTCTGTTAGTAAACAGGCCCTTAGAGTTTTTGGGGGTTAATAGAGTTTACATAGATAAAAGTTACACGACCCAAGTTTATTTGTTCCGAGCTGCTGATCCCTTTGCGGCTCGCATGCCAATCCTACTCGAAGCTCGTTGTTCCCTTCCTAAGAACAAGTTGCTCGAAGTTAACCCCTTCAAACCAGGCTAGTAACCTCTCCCTCTCCTTATATTTTTACTTATTTGCTCTAGTTATTATTTGTCAAACACTTCAGGAGGGGGTATTATCTTGTCAGTGGAGACATTATTTTGGTGCATTGAGATTGCTAATCTTCTAGTTATCCTTTAAGATAACAAATGCTATGATAATAATAATTATTTTTCTACTAACTTTTTTTAGACACCCAGATTTGTGTATGCCTCCCCTTAAGTTTTTTCGTTCGCTTTGTGCGTTACCTTCCAGTATATGTCTTTAAATGGCTCCTAATTTCTTTTTGCAGTTCCTGTCCGTGAATTGGGGAAGCCTTATGGCCTCCGTGGATTGGGAAAGTCTTCTCGCCTCCATGGATTGGGAAAGTCTTCTCGCCTCCATGGATTGGAAAAGCCTTATGGTCATTTGCTGTATGAATGTGCATAAATTTGTGTCTTCGATGTGTAGTTATAACTTTCTAAGTTGATAGTGTAGTTGTTCTCTATTTTATGGTGGAAGTAGCAAGTCATCTGTTACCATAAGTTATGATAGATTTAGACCAAAAAGAACTTATTATCTATAAGGGATCTTCCTGAATATGTAGTAGGATCACTTGTTTACCACCTTGTTAGTTTGTTTGTGCAGTGCAATGATATGTAATGGAGGCTTTTATGTGGACATTGTTATCTCTCTCGTTTAAGTTTTTAGCCATTTTGTTTGCTTGGCATATTTTCTTGAATGCTTGTTATGCAATAGTTCATTCTCTTGCCATTGAATGAAGGCTGGCATGCAAACTGCACATGGTAATAATTTTTTTTTGAGGTAATTAATGCTAATTATTATTAGGGAGTTTCTCAAATAAAAGAAAACAGATTTTTTTTGCGAGGAAAAGGAATTTTATTGATAGAATAAATCCGAATTACAATCATCTTTTAGCAAAACATTAATCTCATATGGTGACTCAAGTTGTAGAACCGATGTTGTGCCATGTATCCTTGCAATTTGTGCGAGTTCGTGGGCAACCCGGTTGCACTCCCTCTTTACCAGACTGAAAAGAAGCTTAGGGAAGAACACTGCTGCCTCTTTAACTTGCTGCAGTAAGATTCCAGAGCGCGAAGCATCCCTGGAAACATTATCCAGCCTAGTCATGACAGCCGCACAGTCTCCTTCCAAAATGAGCGGCATACTAATCCAGTCTTGGGCCAGACAAACCCCCTCCGTGCAAGCCAATATCTGTGCCTCTTTCGCTGCAACACATTTGGGCAGTTTGCTCCATGTTGAGACTAATACCTCGCCCCGACAGTTGCGAACATCGCAGCCCGCTCGCTGTAGCTTCTCCCGTCTCAGGATCAAAACTCGCATCCACACTAAATTTTGCCCAACTCGCATCCTCCCGCTGTATTAATCTTCCCACTCCCCTTGTCTAAATCATCCCGCAAATGAGAGAGCGACTCCAGGTAACTTGTCAAAAAACCAACACTTACGCTGATTTTAGCACCGCCCTTTCCATGTATTATATCATTCCGTAGAAACCATGCTCACCAAAACAACAAAAGTATACGTGCACGCATCACTTTATCTACCCCGTTCAAGAGGATAAGAAACCATTTCAGTCCAGTCCTCATGAATTTGGCTTCCGAAGGCAAATCCCATTGGGTTCTCATATCATTCCTTAAAGCTCTTGCTTTCGTGCATTTCACCACCGCATGGAAACCATCCTCCATTCCTTGACCGCAAATAGAGCATGTAGCACTCAGTGACAACTTCCTCCGAAACCGATTCTCCCGTGTTGATAAAACTTCCTTTGTGAGGCGCCATCCAAAATACGCACCTTCTGTGGAACCATAGCCTCCCATAAAACATTCCAAATGCTGCGTTCTCCGTTACTTGCATCACTACATTCTCCTTTTCTTTGGGCCTACAAACGATCAGAAATAACTAGGAGATATGCACTTTTGACAGAAAACAATCCATGCTTGTCATAATGCCACGCCAAGAGATCCTCAGTAGGATTTACCAGTAATTTCAGCTTTAGTATTTCCTCTGCATCACCGGGCCAAAATATTTCCTTAATATATTCCTCATTCCATCTCCTCTCCCCCGGTAAAATAAGATCACACACTCTACGAGACCTGGTAAAGGCTCGCCTTCCATTGACTATCCTTTGCCAAGTTGGAGAGCCTCCGGCCGCAAAGACTGTATCCTGTAAATGCCCATTAAGAAAGTATCTCGCCTTTAAAACTCATGTACATAGCCGTTCAGGGTACTTTAGCAGCCTCCAAGCTTGCCTAGCTAATAGTGCTTGGTTAAACGCTTTTAGGCATCTTATGTTTTTCTTCCCGAAATACGTGTAACATGACAATATTTACTGTCATCTTGTAGGCATGATTGTCAAATATTTGCGGTACTATGCATTCAACATGACAATATTTATAATAGTTAATGGCGATATTTTTCAAGCATGACAATATTTTTCCATCATGACAGTAACGACTCCTATTTTCGGAAAAAGCATAGTAGTCCTATTTTGAAATTTCCAAAGTTTGGTTACTCCTATTTGGGGCAATTTCCCTTATTATTAAATAGATTAGAGTTCAAATACAGAGAAATATAATTTGGAGGAAAATGTTACCAAAAGCATCTGACATAGAAACAGATGCTCGTGCCATATGATGAGATACTCAATTCGTTGGCCGCTTCATATGAGAGAAACTAATACTAAAAAAACTAGTCGCTAATTTCCTGATGTCGTTTATCAATAACCCAAAAGAAGACTGATACGTTTGTAATTTCCGTATGTTTATTTACGTTTTTAGTTAGTTTTGATTGTTTAATATCTCGGAAATTACACACTTTCGGTGTAATAGTGTAGTTTGTTAAATTCTTGTAATTTGTTTAGATTAGGTTTATTCTGAGCTTAAACAGGTCCAAGATCAATCAAATGATCAATGGTGAAGGAAGGTGCAAGAGTACAAGACAAAAGAAGGAAAAATCCTGACTTTGGTCTATACTCGGTCGAGTATATTCATATACTCGATCGGGTATCTGGTTGACATTTCAAATCGGATCGGATCCGAAAACAAAGGAACATGCAGGAGAAGATCTTCCCACGTTTGAGTGTCTATACCCGATCGGGTATGCATATATACTCGATCGGGTATGCACATAAAATCTACTCGAGTATTGATCGAGTATTGACCAAATTCTGATTTCTATACATACTCGATCGAGTATGTATACATACTCGATCGAGTACTCGATCCTGCACCTCAAAAAGCCTATAAATACACCTCCTTTCCTTCACTTTTAGATACCAAATTCCTTTATACTCTTAAGCTCAGTCTAGAATAGCATTTCTCTATATTTCTTTTAGCATGTTTAGTCTCCAAATGAGGAGCTAAACTTCCATTTCTTGGTTTTGCTCTTGAAGCTTGATTGATTATTAAAGTTGTGAGTTATTTTCTTACTTTCTCCTCTTGATTATTAATTCTTCCCTTAATCTCATTCTATATCATTGTTGGAGGGTGGCTAAGTGACGATTAGTTAACGTTCCAACATTGATTATTCTTAGAAACGTTCAATGAACCGATGGTTAAACGTTGAAGGTTTCACAAGTAAGTAACTTCGGTTTGTTAATGCACGGTCGTGGTTAATAAACTTAAGAGGGATCAATTTTGTTGGTTAAACCAAAACCGTTGCGTTGAGGTTATCAATCTCAATTGATTTCATCAAGGAGTTAAAGAGATTAAATGCTACTATTATATCGGTATACGGCGTTGTTCTATATTTGATTAATAGTAAGGGTTATTAATGAACGGTCGTTGTTAATAACTACCCTCGATGAACTGGTTATACTCCGCGATTGAGTATTCGAGAGGGGATAAGTTATGAATATAACAATGATCGACTAAAATATATCAACAAGTGGAAAGTAGCAAGACCAAGTCCCTTTTATTCTTGAATTTAATCTCATATAACTCGTTCATCTTCGTGTTTAAATTAATTAAATCACTCAACAAACAAAACCCCCCTTTATCTACTATATTCATAAAAAGAAAGTTATTCCTTTCCCTGTGGATACGAACTCTACTTCACTATACTACGTATAAGTGTTGTATTGAATTTACTTTGATTGCACTCACGACAAAGTGCACGTCAAATTTGGCGCCGTTGCCGGGGAAAGGCAATTGATTTTTTCTTTTTATTTCAATCTAAGAAAAAAAAAAAATATATATGGTTCAAAGTATAAAGATTTCTATTTCTGCTGAGCTTTGTAGTACATGGTAAAATATCGTTCACTGAACGAAATCACATACCACTCAAACCCCGAAATAGAACGAACTCTCGAGCGGTTGAAAAACAAATTTTCAAACTCCGACTCGGGAGAATCATCAAGCACTAGTTCTCAATCTAGTGAAACCGAAGAGCCAATCACCATGGCTCATGAAACGAGAACATTAAGGGAGCTCACGGCTCCGAATCTAAATCAACAACCCCTTTGTATCACTTTCCCAACTCTTGATACGGGGGTCACATTCGAGCTAAAATCTGGGCTCATTCATCTACTCCCATCTTTCCATGGCCTACGGGGGGAAGATCCGAACAAACACCTTTCGGAGTTCCATATTGTGTGCACAAGCATGTGCCCCAATGGCGTGTCCGAAGAGCAAATCAAGCTGAGAGCTTTTCCTTTTTCTCTAAAAGACACCGCCAAGGACTGGCTATTCTATCTTCCTTCGGGGAGCATCAACACATGGGCTCAAATGAAAAAGAGCTTCCTCGACAGGTATTATCCCGCATCTATCTCTTCAAGTCTCAAAAAGCAAATCAGCAACATTGAGCAAGCCGATGATGAGACCTTGTACGAATATTGGGAGCGCTTTAAAAAATTATGCGCTAGCTGCCCATATCATGGATATTCGGAACAAGATCTCATCCTCTACTTCTATGATGGGCTTGTTGATCAAGATAGACGCATGGTGAATGCGGCATGTGGAGGGGGTATTGTCAACAAAACCCCTTCTCAAGCAAGGGACCTCATCTCCGAGTTGGCCGAAAACTCGAGGCATTATAATGGGAGGTCATCATCAAAAAGAGTTATGGCAGCGGAATCCAACAATTCGTTGGAAAGTCAAGTGGCCGGCTTGACTTCTTTGGTCAAAGATTTTCTTTTGAATCCAAAAACCCAAGAAGTCAAGGTCTGCGGCATATGCTCAACACAAGGGCATCCCACCGATTCTTGCCCAACATTACAAGAGGAGAACCCCGAGCAAGTCAATGCTTTGGGTTTCCAAGGTCAAAGGAGGTACGATCCACATGGCAACACTTACAATCCGGGGTGGAGGGATCATCCCAATCTAAGGTACGGAAACTCTCAACCTCCTCAACAATCAAACCCTCCCCCTCAACAATATAAACAACAAGGTCAAACATCGAACTCGAGCATGTCCACCGAAGACATGATTCGATCACTAGCCATGAACATGGCTACGATGCAACAAAGTGTGACCCAATTCCAAGAAACAACCAAATCAAGCATCCACAATTTGGAAAACCAAATGAGTCAAATCTCAAATG
The DNA here is from genome assembly GCA_945859915.1 of Cuscuta epithymum. NCBI lineage: Eukaryota > Viridiplantae > Streptophyta > Magnoliopsida > Solanales > Convolvulaceae > Cuscuta > Cuscuta epithymum. Next base: position 1,299,479 of record CAMAPF010001042.1, on the reverse strand, counting down.
CCGTAAGTAGGCTTGAAGCTAAGGATTCGGCAAAACTCCCATCTCAAACTGAGCCGAACCCAAGGCAGCAAGCTCACGCGGTCACTTTGAGAAGTGGCAAGGAGTTGGTTATGGCTAAAGCAAAAGCAAAGAGCCATGTTGGGGAAGAAGAGGAGGAAATCTTGGTGCCAAGCACGAATCCTCAAAATGAAGAGGAGAAGGAGGAGGAAGCCACACCCCAAAGAAAGTTTCCACCGCTCAACTCATACGAACCGGTACCACCTTTCCCGGAGGCTCTCAAGGACAACCGCAAATACAACAATGACAAGGACATCTATGAGACCTTCAGCAAATGTGAGGTAAATATCCCTCTTCTCAACTTAATTAAAGGCGTTCCTAGATTTGCTAAGTTTTTAAAAGAACTTTGCACTATTAAAAGGAAACACAAACTAAATGGCAAACATAAAATCCAAGTTAGTGAAAGAGTTTCAGCCGTTTTCCAAAAGAAACTTCCTAAAAAGTATAGTGACCCGGGAATGTTCACTATACCATGTAAACTAGGAAATTCTAGTTTTTCTAGGGCTATGTTAGATTTGGGTGCATCAATCAATGTCATTCCATACTCTCTATATAAGTCCCTAGAGCTAGGCCCTTTACATGAGACGGGGGTTGTTATCCAACTTGCCGATAGATCCAACGCTTACCCAAAAGGTGTAGTGGAGGATGTACTCGTCATGGTGGATAACCTAATCTTTCCCGCTGATTTTTATGTTCTTGAAATGGAGAACGATAAAAATGCAGTCCCAATTTTGTTAGGAAGACCCTTTCTAAAAACGGCCAAAGCAAAAATAGATGTTTTTAGTGGCGTATTAACTATGGAATTCGATGGCGAAAAAGTTGAATTCAATATCTATGATTCCATGAAATACCCCACCGATAATCACTCTCTTTTTGCCATTGATACTTGTGACACTTGGGTCCAAGATGTATTTGAAGTTGAGGGGAAAGACACGTTACTAAGCTCAATTGAAAACGACATAGAGGACTTCACTATGGAATACTCTATGTCAAACAACATGAAGATGATGGTGGCGGAGTTAAATCAACTCCCACTTTTGCCACCGGGCTCTAAAGCCCTACCACTAACCATTCCGAGCGAGAAGCCGCTACCATCTGTTTTGCAGGCACCAGAGGTGGAATTGAAACCACTCCCTGAAAATTTGAAACATGTGTTCTTGGGCGAAAATCACACTCTACCGGTGATTATCTCAAATGCCTTGGCCCAAGAACAAGAAGAGAGGTTGATTGCGGTCCTCAAGGAGTACAAGTTGGCCATTGGATGGTCTATTGCCGACATCAAAGGCATTAGTCCATCCACATGCATGCACCGGATCCTACTTGAAGATGATGCCAAGGCGGTGAGACAACCGCAAAGAAGATTGAACCCACCCATGATGGAGGTGGTTAAAAAAGAAGTGATCAAATTACTTCAAATGGGAATCATTTTTCCCATCTCCGATAGCAAATGGGTGAGTCCAACCCAAGTGGTGCCAAAGAAGACCGGAGTGACGGTCATTGAGAACAAAGAAGGCGAGATGGTACCCACCCGAATTCAAAACGGGTGGCGAGTTTGCATTGATTACCGAAGGCTCAATTCGGTAACTAGAAAAGACTTCTTCCCATTGCCCTTCATTGATCAAATGCTAGAGAGGCTAGCGGGGCACAAGTTCTATTGTTTTCTTGATGGTTACTCCGGGTATTTCCAAATACCAATAGCCCCGGAGGACCAAGAGAAAACAACTTTCACATGTCCATTTGGCACTTTTGCCTACCGACGAATGCCCTTTGGATTATGCAACGCACCGGGCACCTTTCAAAGGTGTATGATGAGCATCTTCTCCGAATTTGTGGAGGTGTTCATGGAAGTCTTTATGGATGATTTCACAATTCATGGGGACTCCTTTGACACTTGCCTCTACCATCTCACTCTTGTGCTCAAAAGTTGTATTGAATCCAATCTTGTCCTAAATTCTGAAAAATGCCACTTTATGGTGGAACACGGGATTGTTCTTGGACATGTGATCTCTTCAAAAGGCATTGAAGTAGACAAAGCCAAGATTGATGTCATCCAAACACTCCCGTACCCAACAAATGTACGGGATATTCGATCTTTCCTTGGGCATGCCGGATTCTATAGAAGGTTCATAAAAGACTTCTCCAAAATTTCATCTCCCCTATGCAAACTCTTGCAAAAGGAGGTGGAATTTGATCTCAATGACGAATGCAAAGAGGCTTTTGACACATTGAAAGAAAGGTTGGTAACCGCTCCCATTATACAAGCTCCCGATTGGTCCCTTCCCTTTGAAATCATGTGTGACGCAAGTGACTATGCGGTGGGGGCTGTTTTAGGCCAAAAGGTTGGACGGGCTGCTCATGTCATCTACTATGCCTCATCAACTCTCAATGAAGCACAAAAGAACTACTCCACTACCGAGAAGGAAATGCTAGCGGTGGTCTTTGCTTTGGAGAAGTTTCGTTCCTACCTTCTTGGAACGAAAGTTATTGTCTACACCGACCACGCCGCTCTCAGATTCCTTATGACAAAGAAGGAAGCCAAACCAAGACTCATTCGATGGGTCCTTCTATTGAGTGAGTTTGATATAGAACTCAAAGACAAGAAAGGAGCGGAGAACTTGGTAGCCGATCATTTAAGCCGTTTGGTTCCAAACAAAGAAATCGAAAGTCTCCATACCAATCTCATAAAGGGCGAATTTCCAGACGAGACTCTCTTCTCCATCAAAGTCATACAACCATGGTACGCAAACATTGTAAACTTCCTTGTTTCCGGCAAATTTCCTCCACAATTCTCAAAAGCTCAAAAAGAAAAATTAAAAATGGACTCAAGACTCTATGTGTGGGATGACCCATATTTGTGGAAACATTGTAAGGATCAAATAATTCGAAGATGTATTCCTGAATATGAGATAACCCACATTATAGAGTTTTGCCATTCTTATGCTTGTGGAGGACATTTCGGCTCGAAACGGACTGCAATGAAGATTCTTGAAAGTGGTTTTTGGTGGCCAAGTCTATTCCGGGATGCACATGGCTTTTGTCGATCTTGTGACAATTGTCAAAGAACAGGCAACATTTCTAGGAGAAACGAGATGCCACAAAACCCCATGCTTTTCTGTGAAATTTTCGATGCATGGGGTATTGACTTCATGGGACCTTTCCCAAACTCTCAAGGTAACATCTACATCCTTCTTGCAGTAGATTACGTCTCCAAATGGGTGGAGGCAAAGGCAACGAAGACTGATGATGCCAAGGTGGTGGCTAGTTTCCTCAAAACATACATATTTTCAAGGTTCGGGGTCCCTCGAATTTTAATAAGCGATCGAGGCACACATTTTTGTAATAAAATTGTGGGATCCCTACTAAGAAAATATGGTGTGACTCACAAGATCTCCACTGCTTACCACCCTCAAACCAATGGCCAAGCAGAAACCTCAAATAGGGAGTTGAAGTCTATACTCCAGAAAACAGTGAACCCAAATCGGAAGGATTGGAGTATACGCATTGATGATGCGCTATGGGCATACCGAACTGCTTACAAAACCCCAATTGGTATGTCCCCGTATAGACTTGTGTTTGGCAAAGCGTGTCATCTCCCCGTAGAGCTTGAACACAAGTCATATTGGGCGGTGAAAGAATTCAACCTCAATCTTGACGAGGCCGGTTTGCATAGGAAGCTCCAATTGCAGGAATTGGAAGAACTCCGTATGGATTCTTATGACAATGCGGAAATATACAAAAGAAAGACGAAGGAGTGGCACGACAAAATGATCATAAGAAAGAACTTTAAACTTAATGACAAAGTCCTCCTTTTTCAATCACGCCTTCGTCTATTTCCCGGAAAGCTGAGATCCCGTTGGACCGGACCATACAAAGTGGTCAAAATCCATCCACACGGGGCGGTGGAGATTGAAGACCCGGAGACGGGAGAAGTACTCAAGGTGAACGGACAAAGACTAAAACCCTTCTTTGAGGGTTTTCAACCTAAGAACGTGGAGATCATAGACCTTTCTGAACCGGTCTATGAATGAAGGAGAAACGAAGATATCGTCGAGCCACGACGTTAAACAAAGCGCTTCTTGGGAGGCAACCCAAGCAAGGTATGTTTTCTTGTCAGCTTATTTCATTATGTGTGTGTTTCAGAAAGTAAAAAAAAAAAAAAAAAAAAAAAAAGTGTATCTGGGGACATGCCCGATCGAGTACTATGTAATACTCGGTCGGGTATGGATAAAAAAAAAGAGGACCCGGTTTCCATACTCGATCGAGATGCAATCAATTTTCAAAAAAATACAGGCATACTCGATCGAGTATTGGAACATACCCGGTCGAGTATGCCTGGAAAGTCAACTCCATCGGAAGCCTGCCTCTGAGGCCCGATCGAGCACATACCCATACTCGATCGAGTATTCGTGGAAAAATGAAAACAAATAACCCCTGCCTCCTATACCCGATCGAGTACATATCAATACTTGGTCGAGTATAGGTGCAAAAACAACTTCTCTGACCCCCTGCCTCCTGTACTCGATCGAGTATAGGTATATACTCGGTCGAGTATACACCGAAATCAGCCTTCCTGGAACCCTGCCTCCGGTACCCGATCGGGTATACAGGGATACTCGATCGGGTACCCCTGCGGATATAACACAAAATTAACCCCAAAAACACTTCATCTTCCCCAAACTCTTCCCAACTTCGAACAACCCCACCCCAAAACTCCATTTTTGGACCTTCTCTCTACCATATCTCACCCAATCCTTCACCAAATCATCCCATTTCACCACCAAAATACTCCCCTCACTCTCCTCTCCATATCTATACCCAAAAATCCCTTTTTCCCCAAATATCCAATAAATCCAAAAAACCCTACCCCCATTCGAATTTTTGGATTTCAAGCTCAAATTCATCAACAATGGCACCAAGGAAGAATAGGGGAGAGAGCTCAATCACCATAGCACCTATCCCGGGCTTTGAAGACATCATTCCCGCCGACGCCGAACACCGAACTAGACTCCTAGCAACAACACAAAGGCAAGTAAAACCTTCTCGTTTTCTATGCCATGATGCTCTACATGAATTAGGAGTCTATAAGAGTTGTAGAAAATTCTTTCATGCATTAGATATGGACCGTATTTTCAATATGAAGTACAATTCTAATGACCGAATTATCTACGAGTTCTTGAGTTCGGTGACGTTTGAGAGTGATGAGGCGGATTTTAGGGATGATCGACTCGAGTTTCGTCTATTTAACCGAAACTATTCAATCACGAAACTCGAGTTCGCTGAACATTTTGGCATCCCGGTGCCCTACGAGAGAACCATCTCGGATAACACCATCTTTGGGCACTCCCTATGGACAAAGATGACCGGGGAAGTGAACTTTAAATCCTCCCAAATGTATATTAGTCATGTCCAACACCCCGTGCTCCGGTTGTTCCTAAAATTTTTGGCGAATTGTTTGCTTGGCCGTCCCAACAACCATCACACTAGAATCGGGGACGTGTGTTTGATGTCCGTGGCCTTATTCCGTCGCCACGTGGACTTTAATCTGTGCAATCTAATGTGGGCACATTTAAAGAAAGAAAGCTTAGCAAAAGGGGCCATAGTTGTGGGTGGAGTGATAATGCACTTGGCAAGTAGGTTCGGGTATACGGATAACTCCCCTATACCCGACTATTGCTTAATGGATATGGGTTGGTTAGGACGCTCGGGATGTACATCTTTCTCCCACACGGTCTATATTGGAGACCAACCAAAAAACATGTACAATTGGGTCATACACGTACAACCTGTGCAACACTTCCTACTGCCAAACCCGGACACCCCCAAACTACGCTACAGACCGGAATTCGAGGAACCTCACTACCTATTCCCTCACGCCCTTCCACCACATCTCCAAGAACCGCAAGCCCAAGATCTCCCCGAAGACCAACCCGACCAAGAGCCTCAACCCGAGTACCAAGAACCTGAGGTTGCACCTCACCACATGCCCGAACCTAACCAAGCTTCCCTACCCCCCGCTTACTTCCAACAACTGCTTGACGGATTCAATAGAGTTACCAATGAAGTTGGTAAATATCGGGAGGAACAAAGTGCAGGATTTCGAAGATTAGAAGAACAACGGGCAGAGGATAACCGAAGGTATGAGGAAGACCAACGTAGGTTCTATGGACCTATGTACTCTTACATGGCTCATCAAGGCCAATTTCATACTATGGCTCAGCCACCCCCACCCCCCTCTTGGTATGACCCCACTCAATGGGGTAACTTTGGAGGATCTAGCTCCGGGGGTGGAGGTTTTGATGGCGGAGATGATGGCGGCGACACCCACATGGGCGATGGGAGCTTTGGAGGAGGCTTTGGAGGCAGTTACTACGGTGGAGAAGGCGGGCACTAGGGACAGTGCTTATACTAAGTGTGGGGGAGGAGACTCATCATGGTATGTAATCTTTATTTTCACACTTTACTATGCATGAACTTCTTTTACTTTTTGTAAACAAAAAAAAAAAAAAAAAAAAAAAAAAAAAGAGAAAATAAATAAAAGAATTGAAATGCTAGTTAGGTTGAAAACCCAAAAAATGGGCAATCTAAGCAAAAATGGCTTTAAAAAAAAATGAGTGAGTTAGGGAGGATGGAAAAACACAAAGAGATGCTAGGATGAAAACCTGAAAAGGCTCCTAGGCAAAATGAGAGATATGAGAGGAATATTTTTTCTGTGTGCAGGAACTCACTTGATCTTTTGGGGAGAAAAAGGAGAAACAAAAAAAAAAAAAAAAAAAAGAGAAGAAGAGGAAGAAGAGTCAAGAAGATGGAGCATAGAAGATCATAAAACCCAAGAGAGAATGTTGTTTGTAAAATCATTTCTTATTTCTTGGTGATCTTAGTTCATTTCTTTCTTGAACTCATGGAATGGTCTTAAACTGTTTGAATATTTGACTTCACTCGAGGACGAGTAAAGAACTAAGTGTGGGGGAGTTGATACGTTTGTAATTTCCGTATGTTTATTTACGTTTTTAGTTAGTTTTGATTGTTTAATATCTCGGAAATTACACACTTTCGGTGTAATAGTGTAGTTTGTTAAATTCTTGTAATTTGTTTAGATTAGGTTTATTCTGAGCTTAAACAGGTCCAAGATCAATCAAATGATCAATGGTGAAGGAAGGTGCAAGAGTACAAGACAAAAGAAGGAAAAATCCTGACTTTGGTCTATACTCGGTCGAGTATATTCATATACTCGATCGGGTATCTGGTTGACATTTCAAATCGGATCGGATCCGAAAACAAAGGAACATGCAGGAGAAGATCTTCCCACGTTTGAGTGTCTATACCCGATCGGGTATGCATATATACTCGATCGGGTATGCACATAAAATCTACTCGAGTATTGATCGAGTATTGACCAAATTCTGATTTCTATACATACTCGATCGAGTATGTATACATACTCGATCGAGTACTCGATCCTGCACCTCAAAAAGCCTATAAATACACCTCCTTTCCTTCACTTTTAGATACCAAATTCCTTTATACTCTTAAGCTCAGTCTAGAATAGCATTTCTCTATATTTCTTTTAGCATGTTTAGTCTCCAAATGAGGAGCTAAACTTCCATTTCTTGGTTTTGCTCTTGAAGCTTGATTGATTATTAAAGTTGTGAGTTATTTTCTTACTTTCTCCTCTTGATTATTAATTCTTCCCTTAATCTCATTCTATATCATTGTTGGAGGGTGGCTAAGTGACGATTAGTTAACGTTCCAACATTGATTATTCTTAGAAACGTTCAATGAACCGATGGTTAAACGTTGAAGGTTTCACAAGTAAGTAACTTCGGTTTGTTAATGCACGGTCGTGGTTAATAAACTTAAGAGGGATCAATTTTGTTGGTTAAACCAAAACCGTTGCGTTGAGGTTATCAATCTCAATTGATTTCATCAAGGAGTTAAAGAGATTAAATGCTACTATTATATCGGTATACGGCGTTGTTCTATATTTGATTAATAGTAAGGGTTATTAATGAACGGTCGTTGTTAATAACTACCCTCGATGAACTGGTTATACTCCGCGATTGAGTATTCGAGAGGGGATAAGTTATGAATATAACAATGATCGACTAAAATATATCAACAAGTGGAAAGTAGCAAGACCAAGTCCCTTTTATTCTTGAATTTAATCTCATATAACTCGTTCATCTTCGTGTTTAAATTAATTAAATCACTCAACAAACAAAACCCCCCTTTATCTACTATATTCATAAAAAGAAAGTTATTCCTTTCCCTGTGGATACGAACTCTACTTCACTATACTACGTATAAGTGTTGTATTGAATTTACTTTGATTGCACTCACGACAAAGTGCACGTCAAAGACTCAGGGAGTGTTTGCAAGAAAAAATGTTTTTCAGCTTTTGACTTTTAAAAAGCTGAAATTAGTGTTTTCAAGTGACAGTTTCTACTTAAATTAAGCACCTAAAAGTTAAAAGCTGGAAGCAGATTGATGGAGGCTTTAAACTGTTTTTCACTTTTTCTACTCCCTCCGTCCCTAATAACTTTGCCAAGTTTGACCGACACGAGGATTAATAAAGTAAAAACTGTGTGTTTGAGATTTGTGCAGAGGAGAAATAATTAACTGGAACCACAAATTCTTTACTTAAAAGGGAAAGTAACAAAGTTAATGGGACATCAAAAAAGGGAAAGTTGACAAAGTTATAAGAGACGAAGCGAGTATTACATAAAAGACACTTATTTTATACACTACAAACTTTTACTTTTTTAGAAGCACTTTTTTTGGTCAAACACTATCAACTTTTAGTATAAATCACTTTTTGCAAAATTAACTTAAAAATAACTTTCTTAAAGCAGAAGCAATCGCAAACACTCCCTCACTTGAGAATAGGTATGGGCTCGCCGGCTCAGTCCGGTTCCAGTCTTGGATCAGCCATTTTTTGTCTTGAAAACGAAAAAAATAAAGGTTAAAGGGTCAAATAGGCCCTTGTACGGTCGTGTAAGCTCAATTCAGTCCCTGAACAAAAAAAGGTTCAATTCGCTCCCGAAGCGACAAAAAATGGCTCAAATTTCATTTTATACGAGTAAACAACCGGTCACTTTTTTGTTTTTTATATTGTTTTTGTGTTTTATTTTCGATTTATAGCAATTTTGACACTTTTTAATAGTTTAAGGGTGCAAATTGGACCTTTTTTTACTGGTTTTTTTACTTGTAAAAAATGAAATTTGAACCATTTTTACCGGTTCAGGGTGCGAATTGGATCTTTTTTTAGTTCAGAGACTTAATTGAGCTTACACGACCGGTACAAGGACCTATTTGACCCTTTAATCAAAAATAAAATATAACGGGACTGGGATCGATTCAGGACCGGAACGTGCCCAAACCCGGACTTAACCGGGAAAGTTCCGGGCTTCACATTTCACATATCGGGACCAACCGGTCTGGGATGGGACATATCGGGTTCATACCTAGTTGTGTGACTGAATCCTTTGTATCAATTGTACTCCGAGCATCCATGATGGTGACTACCTCACAATTGGCTTTTTCACCTCATGCATTGTTGTCATCCTTATTATACAATGATGATTTACTTCACACTTTTTATGGATGATACAATTACACTATTACTATTTTTAATTGTGTAATCGCAACATGTTGAATTTTACACTATTCACATATACTACTTTGGCTACATTTTATAGTATTATTTTATGAAAATTATTTTTTAAAAAAATATTGTTCAATTCATCTTATTACAAATTTTCAAAATCTAATTTTTAAACATTTTTTACTAATAGAGATTAAGATATAATTACGGTCAAAGACGTGCGTTGACAAGTGTGAAATGTTGACCGTTTCATCTAAGATTTTATACATGTATTATTTAATGTATATATTCCATAAACGTTTTAAAAATGTAATCGAGTTTAGGCATTTAGGGTTTTTATTTTTCGTTGTGTTAAGAGTTGGAACTGTAGGGGTTTGGAAAACATGTCTATATCTCAAGCAAGGGCTACGGGTATTGTCCAAGCTAGCACATCGCCCCTCTATTATTTTTCTTATGGAGACAAAGCTACGATGCCACCGAGTGAAGGAGATACTTCGATCTCTTCGGAACTGGAATAGCTGCGGTACAATCGTACGAATAGTGAAGGGAAGAGTGGCAGCTTGGCGTTGGGCTGGAGCGTTGAGGTGGATGTGACAAGTTCTCAGGCAAATAACATGGATTGAAAAGTTTGTTTAAATGCAAGCGAGCTAGTTTGGAGACTGATTTGCTTCTATGGTGCGATGATGCTCTTTATTTACCCGATGTGTTGTAAGTTGGGGGAATCTCATTTGATGTGTTCTAACTCTCAACAGAAGCATCAAATACTACGTATAGCTCATCCGGCCGCACAAGAAGCTCCATAGTTGTGAGCATGCGATTGAATTGACCCTTCATAGCCGGATTAGCCACTCTCCTTTGCTCACGTCGGAACCTCAGGGCCACACTCCTCTACTCACGCCGGAATCTCCATTAGTCACACGGCCGCATCTCCTTCTTCCTCCCATCTTTCTCGTCCTCTGTTTTGTTTTTTGTTTGTTTGACTCTTCTATTTTGTCAACTTCACATTTTAAATGAAATTTAGATCTAAAAATATCAGAAAAGAGCTAGGTTTCAACGAATGAACACAGAAACATTTGAATTTGATTTTTATTATTTTGATTAATTTCAAACCTGAGAATGACATAACTACTTGTTCTTAGAGAAAATGACATTTTTGGATTTAAATTATATTTATTCAGCAAAATGCCACTTTTATCATCTGAGAATGTCAAAATTATTGGTTATTTGAAAAAACTGCCACGTTTATGATAGTATATTTTATCATGATGACAATCTTAAAATGTCATGTCCATTAGAAAATGTCATTCTTATGGCAATTTAGGGCATTTTTATGGCTTATTTGAGAATGACATAACTACTTGTTATTAGAAATGACATCTTTTTTGACATGTTTTCCAAATGATGTTAGAATTTTCATCCTTAAATTGCCATTATTTTTCATCTAAAAAATTCCATCATTTGCCATTATCTTCCATCATCATGTCATTATTCTTAATTGGCATTCTCATTGGAGGCCTACAAGACCTATGAAACTTGGGATTTTGCAATGGCCGATGCAGAACTTGTTTGGCAGCGGCGGCCTCGCAGAAGTGCTGCGCGGAGGTAAACATGCTGATGAATGGCAACTCAATAGTTTTTTTGGACCGGGAGTGTTGGTGTCGGCGACGTCAAAACCCATCCAGGAAACGCACGCCTGGGAGATTTTTAAGTTTTATTTCATTAAGGATAGTTTTGTCAAATTAGCTCTTATTACTCCTCTTTTGTGCAATAAATCATACGTAGTACGTAGTAGTAGTCTTGTTTGTGCAATTCTACCTTATTTTAGTCCTATTTAGGGAGTTCTAAAAAAAACATTGAATACACAATAAGTTAAAAAAAGTTCAATTCTATTTTTCTATATAGCACGAGTTTTATATATCTACATGTGTATGGAGTAAATTTGACTGCTGTTCTAACAAATTATTCTCCAAACTTTCAAACAAGCACAATATTGTTCAAACTTAAAATCCATAATTTACATACATTCAAATTTAGAATGTTTTTAAGGACTAATTTCAATTCAAACTAGATCATCATAACAACAAATTACAGTCTAATTAAAAATAACTTCCATTCTCCAATAAGATTACATCCTCCAATAAGAATGATCGAATGTGTAATATAATGATAAATCTTTTCATTACATTGTGCATTATTATTTTGTTTTAATGATATGTGTGGTGTTGGTTAAAAGATGGCATTAAAATAACCATACTCACATTTGGATCTTAGCTTGTGTGAAACTAAAACAAGTAATTTAAACAGGTGTTACGTTCTTAAGAACAATAATTAACTAAATATGGTCGCACCTAAGACCTAATTAACTCGAAGAAAGTAAGCAAATGGCTAAGGCAATATATGACAATGGCAATGCCTTAGCAGATGAGATGACTAGCGACCTAAGTTTACACGGGTGCCTGAAAGCCATCCCATGAAAAAGACATCATCTATCCATCGATCTCTATATCACCATTTTCTCTCCATCTCCTGATTTATTCACAAACGGAATTCAAAAAAGTTAAAGAAAGAACAAGTTAAACCTAGCTAATTCTAGAGAGAGAAAATGAGAAGCCAGCCATCGACAAAAGCCGCCGGAGGGGCGTCGTCCTCGTCGTCGTCGAGAGGAACGGCGACGAAGCTGAAGACGACGCCGTGTTGCGCCAAGGTGGGGCTCAAGAGAGGGCCGTGGACGCCGGAGGAGGACGAGGTGCTGTCGGAGTACGTGAAGAGGGAGGGCGAGGGGCGGTGGAGAACCCTCCCGAAGAAGGCGGGACTCCTCCGGTGCGGGAAGAGCTGCCGCCTCCGGTGGATGAACTACCTCCGCCCCTCCGTCAAGCGCGGCCACATCGCCGCCGACGAGGAGGATCTCATCATCCGCCTCCACCGCCTCCTAGGCAACAGGTATGGTGTAGTACGTAGAAGTAGTGCTTGAATTGCTAGCTAGCTACCCCTTCATCGATTTGGCTTCCCACATTAATTAATTTCTTTAGAAGATCATCTGAAATTAATGGCCTTCAAGAAAGTAATTAATCTTTTTTTCCTAACTAGGGTAAGGAATTACTCCGCATGTACTATATTGTTTTTATATTCTCATGACCATCCAATCATCCATAGCTATTACTCCGTAATAAATTAGGAGTATATTCTACCGCGCGCATGCAGATCTACCCACATAAAATTAATGTTTATACGAAGTATATACATATTTGAGTTTATGATATGCGACTCATGATAAAATTATTTATTTCATAGAGACACAGAGTAATATAATAGTTTTTAATTCAAAATTAACAATTTAATTTTCATACTTCGTATTTAATAAGTGTTCTAAGAGATTCGTTCAGTTCTAAAAAGAATTTAATAAAACTTTACTTCGTATTAAATACTCCATCCATTGCAAATTAATTTGAAAATTCAACTTATTTGAATCAAACTGCTTCATATTAATCACTTAATTAGGATATCAATTTTTAATTAGATTCTAATTTGAATTTTGTGATTTATTGATATTTTAATGTAGATTCTTATTATGTAATTTTTAATGATTAAAATTGAATTAATTATTAATAGGGAAGATTAAACTTTAATATTGATTTTGCAAACCAATTTTGAACGAAGTTAGTAAAAATAAATACTCCCTCCGTCCCATAATTATCTTCATTCTTTCCTTTTTGATCCGTCCCAAATTTATCTTCTCTTTCCCTTTTTAGCAAAGGATTTGTGGTTCACAACCATTCTTACACATTTCTCTCTCCTCTGCACAACTCTCCACCACACATTTCCCACTATCTTAATCTCCGTGCCCAGTCAAAACCGAAGTTAATTCTGGGACGGAGGGAGTATTACGAAGTAAAAGAATGCTAATTGATCAAGAGAACAAATTAAATTATGAGCAAAAATCTTTAGGTGAGATTGATGTATGGATATACATTATTATCCTCTTTTTTTGGAGAATTCGGCCTTCTAAACCTATTACTCCCTCTGTCCCTAAATTTACTTCCATTTCGCTTTTCGAGAGTCAACTTAAATCAATCTTAAACTCTTACTTTTTGTATCAAAACTTTATGAAATTTGATTTTTTTTTGCAGGCTTTGTAGCGGGTTTAATGTAGTTTCTGAATATGTAAATTTTATTTACTAAAAATAATCCGAGTTTTCACAGGGATCATTTAACTTTATCGTCGGTCAACCTTCGTAATCCGCAATTGGAGCAACATTCAGGGACGGAGGGAGTATAATATATGTTCATTATTATTATCCTCTTTATGTCCTTCTATGTAGTGTTCTTCATTAATTTTCTAATTCCTTTTATTCTCTTATTTTCTCATTTGATTCTTATTATTATTAACTTTTATTTCACTATTCAAGAGATTTCATAGCATATAGTAACTTCAAAACGAACCTTTATCAAACTAGACCAATTCAGACTAGACTTAAACAAAAGAGAAAATTAATTTATGTATGCCTAGAAGAGAAGGTGATATGTGTTTTGATGCTACTTTTACTCTTTTGAATTCAAGTATTACTCAAGTAGAGTCATGTTTAAGTTTGCTAGTCATACATTAGGTATCTATGAATGTTTTAGTCACATTTAGGTAAATTTTCCTAAACTAAGCGGGCCAAAAAATAACTCTAATTAAACTTATACCTATTCGTCCTTACTGTATTAGTAGTACTCTTCTCGATCTTATACAATTTATATTTAAAATCTTGTTACAGACACCAGCTCTCCCCGGGAGTATTGTTTGTTGTCCTTTACAGGCTAATTAAATGTATTTGATAATCTCATACTAGTATTCAATATGAATGTGTGAATTTCAATTTAAATGAAACAGTCGTGTTCAAGTGTACAATCAAGGACTATTAAAGAAAAATAGCCCTAGCTATTTTGTTTTAGACCAGTTGTATAAACAGATTTTATACTCATATTTCAGGTCATTTCGTTTTAGACCACATACAATTCCTCAAAGAGGAGTACTCTCGGTGTTTTCTTCTATAAATATGACTTTATTTATTTGAAGTATTCTATAAATATGATTTATTTACTCCTATTTTGGGATGTTTTTAATAATGTACTACCAGTAGTATTCTTTTAGTAAGAAAAAAAATAGTCATACGTAGCATTTTGGAATCAAAACATACTTAATCTTACTTCATTTCAGAACTGTATCAATGTTTTAATCCTAAGAGTATCTCCAATAGTTTCTTTTAGAGACTTGCTTGCAATTTCCAAGCTACTTGCCTACCATTGAAGTGCATATATCCTTCTAGCTTGGGCAAGCAAATTAGCCAAAACAAGCTAATTGCTAGAAAGGAGATAAATTTGATTTAAAATGGTAATTACCAAATATATGTAATTTATTTATAATTGATATATTAAATTAATTCAAAGTAATTTTAATCTCATACCGTTATTATATGTAGATAATGCTTTGAAAATTTAGTTATACAATATTTTCTCAACGCCTACCCCATCTCTTTTGCCACTACGTACTCTTATTTTTCATGTGTAAGGTCTTCAAATGGAGGGCTATGAAATATTTAAGCAAAAGTTGATATTTTTCTATATGTATGTGTTGTCAAATTTGATATTCCTTATTCTTTTACTTAACAAAAT
This sequence comes from Cuscuta epithymum, assembly GCA_945859915.1. Taxonomy (NCBI): domain Eukaryota; kingdom Viridiplantae; phylum Streptophyta; class Magnoliopsida; order Solanales; family Convolvulaceae; genus Cuscuta; species Cuscuta epithymum. The sequence goes on along the minus strand of CAMAPF010001042.1, from coordinate 1,284,166 downwards.
ACATGTTATTATACTAATTTTAATAATTTGCATTTTCAACCTTGCCGTCTTAGAGCCCATTTGATGAGTCTGTTTTCGGCTTATCAGGCTTATCAGCGAACTTTTTAATGAAACACGTAATTTTTTATTTCACGTGCTGAATTGCGTAATTATAAGAAAAAGTAAAGTTGAAGATACTTTTCTGGATGTATTGGTTGAAGTTACTCTAGATGACCATTTAGCTATTTTTCATATTATTTTTTCTTTATTTTTTTAATAAAATATATTTTAAATATAACTTTTTCATAAATAAGCAGAATCAGCCAATACAACCACTTCAGCCAGAACTTCATACATTTCAGCAGAATCAGGCGATTCAACTGATTTCAGTGTTACCAAAAGGGTTCTTAATGTTGAGCGCTAGATTAATGTTTGGTCAAAATCATAGTTGACGACCAACTTGATCCATTTGTTAAAAGTTTGGTTACGTTTCCTTGTCAATTCAACTTTTTAATAGATTTGAAAATATTTCAACAAAATATTAAATTAATAAATCAATTCATTGATTGATTTATGGAGCCTATTTAAGATGCAAGCAATATGGCTAATCATTGGAATAACACATGGATTAGCTAGAAAAAATGATGTGGCAAGCAAAGCTACCATTGTAGATGCTCTTAAGCCATTTCTTAAGTGATCCTTTGCATAAATACAATGGGTAATTTGAGTTTGCGTCTCATTTTATTGTGCAAATTAGATTTTGCATCCCGTTTTGAAAATTTTTGATTTTTTGAACTCCAACCACATATGAAAAGACAAAAATGCCCCTCCATTAACAATTTTGTTGGACTTCAAAATATTTCTGATGAAGGGCATTTTTGTCATTTCATATGAGGTTGAGGTGCAAAAAAAAAATCTTAAAAATGGAGTGGAAAAATCCAATTTAAACAATAAAATGTTGTGTAAAGTCAAATTACCCCTAAATGAAATGTGTATATATTTGGTAATAATCAGGTGGTCATTGATAGCGGGAAGGATTCCAGGGCGTACGGATAACGAGATAAAAAACTACTGGAACACTCACCTTAGCAAGAAGCTTATCAGCCAAGGAATTGACCCAAGAACTCACCGGCCTCTCATAACCACCACAGACGGCGGCGGCGGCCGTCCCGCTGCCAATAACCACCACCACGCCACGCCGTCACCTGATCCGCCCCCCGTGTCTTACCTTGCTCCCTCCACTACCCTAAAGATAAGCAGCAACAACAGCATTATTAATGATCAAGAACAGCACCGCCTTCCTCCTCCTCCTCCTCCACCACCGCTTCCTCTTGAGTACTCCGCCGTAAAAAATAATGATAGCAACAATAACATTGATTGTTTGAGTATGAGTGGGGATCATCTTGGGATAATGAATTATTGTTGCACGGATGAGTATGTGTTCTTGAACTCTTTGATCAACGAAGATTTGTTGATCACTGATGCCCAGCCACCACCTGATCATCATCATCATCATGACATTATGGTGCCACCATCATCATCATCAAGTTTTGGTCATGATCATCATCATCAGCCCAGCTTGGTTACTACTTATCCATTTGCTGCTCAACTGCATGATCATCAGTCGAGTTTTCCCTTTAGTAGTGCTCATGGATTGGGTGATGGTTTTCAACCATAAATGCCGGGTCAAAGAGTAACGGGAATCATCATTCAAACTTGTTTATTTGGTGGGGGCTTTCAAGTGGAATTTTTGATGAAGTTTCGTGAGCATATTTTTCATCAACTATATATTATGTCCATACCCTTTCAGTGCAAAATTCGTTCGAGAAGTCAGTTAAATAAATTATTCAAAAAATTATAATAATGCAGTGTTTTTCAATAATTTATTTATCTGGCTTCCCGATGGAATTTTAAGCTGAAATTATGTGGGCATCATCTACACTTAATTAAGAATATGCTCACAAAACTTCATAAAAAATACCACATGAAAGTCTCTCAAATAGACAAGTTTGGATGGCGGTTCCTGTCAGAATTACAAGAGGTGATCTTTTCTATGTGATCTGAATGGTGTACTTTTATTCTGCTTAAAATAAAATTCTACGTAGTATATTGTTTTAAATCAAGAAAAAATAAATAAATCGTGCCAGTAATTTAATGATCAACCGTGCTAGAGGTACCCCATTTTGGGGTACCCCATTCTTACACCACACATTGTGTGATCCAAATGAGGCCACACTTAAAAGTGTTGCCCCACTTAAAAGTATTGCTCCAATTGTGACCACAAAATAGGGATGGGGGTATAAAATGGGGTACAAGTTGGGGTGCCTTTAGCATTTTTCTTTAATTTAACCAAAACAACGTTGCAAATTTGATCACTGAAATGATATGGTTAGGCATATCATGAGGTTTTGGAAAGGCGAGCCGAAGCATCATATCCTGTAGCTAGGTGGGAGAGAAACTTTCTAAAACAGGAATAAATAAATTTTTCAATTTCAAAATAGAATTGTTAAGTTATTTACTACTCTCAACCAAAAAAAGTTATTTTCTACTCCGTTCTACTTCTACCCCTCTATATTTGGGACAAAAGGGTGTGACACAACTTTCAAGAAAAAGTGAAATTGTATGATTGATATTGAATTGATAAAGTGCGAGTAAAGTAAGAATGAATTGTAACTATTCAAATATTACCAAATATGATATGAGACAAACTTAATGGGACGAACGAAAAAGGTAAAACGAGACAAAGTTAAGGAGACGGATGGAGTATTATTAATGTGAGCATTTTTCAATCATGATAATAACGACTCATATTTCGGAAAGAAAAACATAGCAATCAAATTTTGGAGTTCAAAGCTCGTTTACTCCTATTTTGAACAACTTTCTTTAGCTAGATACACTACTCTAAACTAAAGTTAGATATATATATGTCACAAAAATTGTATCATAAAATTTTTACTTTATTACTTTATACTACGTTCTAAAGCAATTGGAATCCGTATGTACTTCATTCGATCTCACCCATTGGAAGTCCAAATTTTTACTCACATTTCATCGCAGTTCTACTAGCGCGGTTTTGTTGATATATACGAAGTAACAAATATAGGGACTAGAGTTTTTACTTTTTACCCAAAAAAAGGCTAGAGTTGTGTACACTTTTGTGTACACTCCTATATATAGTCCTATATGTGTACTATGTAGTGTGTACAGACATAATTTGTTCAAAAATCAACTAAGACTATGTTTGGTATGAAGTAATGCAATGAAATGGAATGTATGAAGTAATGCAATGAAATGGAATGATGTGTGTAATGCAATACAAAATGTAATGTAATGAATTGAGTTTCTATTTCATTATTATGTTTAGTTACTTAAGTAATAACAACTTTGAAATGTAATCAACATTACATAATTATGTTTGTTTATCTACATGTAAAGTTAGACGATGTAATCAATCGTTTGCAATTTAAAGTTACATTAAAATGATTTTCAATTAAAATGAAGCCTGGGAATTTACAAATTAGATTTGTACGAAGTATTTCGGTGGAGCTGGAGGAAGAATATCAAATTGACGCCATTTGAAAACTCCTCAACCCTTTCTTCTGGATGGGCGGGGCGGGAGTATAGGGTGTATGTTTTTTACTCTCAAATACATTGTATAAGTTGTAATCTTAAATACATAGCTTATATAATGTAAAGCTTATATTACACATGTTAGAGTAATGAGTTTTACATATGTAATGCCAATTACATTACGGTTTAAGATAAAATCACATACCAAATATCCTATTCGAATCAACATGTAATGCTTATTAAATTACATGGGTGATTACGACATACCAAACATGGCTTAATTGTCCAAAAACTACATACCGGTGTAGTGATGATCTAGTGGGTATGTAGTGGCAGCATTATCAAATGGCGCGCATAGCACATTGGATCTTCATGTATTTTATGCAAAATGATGAGTTATGAAAATATATATACACTCACTTTAACTTTAAAACAAAGTGTGTACATACATACAGAGTATATAATTTGGCCAAAAGCGGATAAATTGTCTCGGTACGTGCATAGATGTTTTTTGGACAAATTGTATATGTACGCAAACAAGAATATAAACAGCATTTTTTTACAGATTACAAGTTTACAACATACGGAGTATATTTTTATTTTAACACTGATTAGTTAGCAGAGGCCCAATTAGGAGTGGATACAGGGGCTGGATGGGTCGAGGCCCCCGAGATTTTTAATGCATATATATGAAAAACTACTTTTAATCTATAAAAGGTATAGTACTTCGTCTGTCTCTCTAATATTGGGTTAAAAAGAGTTCTGTGATTTTTAAGAAAAAATAAAGTTATGTGGTTAATAATGAGTTGATAAAGTGAAAATAAAGTAAACGTAATTAGAATCACACAAACATTATCAAATATGATATGAGACAAATTTAGTGAAACGGACGAAAAATGTAAAAAAAAGACAATTATAATGGGACGGGAATGCGTTTTAAGTGATTTGGCCGCGCAATATAAAATATTTAAACTCCGGCCGCCTAAGGGAGTGTTTGCAACAACTTAAAAAAACACTTCTCAGCTTGTGGCTTAAAAAGCACTTATTTATCAAACACTACCAATTTTTACTTTTTCTCGGTGTGCGTGTGAAAAGTGTTTTTCCCTTTTCTATTACACAAAAAACACTTATTTTACCAAACACTACCAACTTTTACTTTTCAAAATCACTTTTTTCTCAAATCCTATCAACTTTTATTACTAATCACTATTTCCTTATATCTCCAAAAATGCTTTTTTTAAACAGAAGCAATTGCAAACACTCCCTAATAATATAGTTTTGGCTCCTTCATTGGGCCCAACCAATGGAACAATGAATTGTACCAACCTAAGGGAGTGTTTGCAATTGCTTCACCTTTAAAGAAGTGATTTTTTAAAGTGATTTTGGGAAAAGTGATTAATAGTAAAAGTTGGTAGTGTTTGAAGAAAAAGTGATTCTGAAAAAGTGAAAGTTGGTAGTGTTTGGTAAAAGAAGTACTTTTTGTGTAATAGAAAAAGTGAAAAGCAGTTTAAAGCACCCTTCCACCTGCTTCCAGCTTTTAGTTTTTAAGTGATTAATTTAAGCAGAAGCTGTCATTTGAAAACACTCTTTTTAACTTTTTTTAAGCCAAAAGCTGAAAAGCACTTTTTTTAATCAAATGCAAACACTCCCTAAGAAAGGAACCAGGAGCGGGGCCTTCAAAACGTTAGAATTGACCGGTACAAAAAAGTTCAATAATTTTTTTGTACTAAATTTTTACATACAAAACACACAGAAAATGAAGATGAAGAATTGAAGATACATGAAGAATTGAAGATACAACCTAAAATACTATCGTATATGGTTTTTGAAATAGTAAGAGTGTGGATCATTGTCTAGCTTCTTTAATATTCAAAGGAAATTTATTTAAATGTGATTAAAGCACTTACAAATTCTTAATATTTACGGAGTAATAATTAGCAAACTTAAACATACATTTATATGAGTAATAATTAGATTGAAGGGGTAAAAATTGAATTGCATCAAAAGCACTTCCATAGAATCCATACAATCAAAATACCATTATCTTAGTAGGGAAAATTATGTAGTCGTATTTTAGTAATCACCACATCTTTTAATCATAATCCTAGTTATTATTTCTGTTTCAAATCATTCATCCACTCCTATTTTAGTTTTTTTTCTTGTTTCAATCCATTAATAAGGTATATATGTTCTACTTTTGGAAGAAAACCTTCTTAATTATCTTACTTTGAACATTTCTCTCATTTAGAAAACCTGGTACGGTACACTTAAAAGATGTACTAGCTACGTACTACGCAAAGTATTAAATAAACTTATGTAGTTCATACGAGTATGTACTCCGTATAACATTTTCCTACATTGAGTTATACCCTGATAAACCATTAGTACTTAGAATTGAAGAGCATGAATTCATAAAATAAACATTTTTTTTATTTGAAAAATTCATTTGTGACTAACCTGAGAGTTGAAGGCCGCGGCGAGGAAGTCTGCCGGAAATGTATGTGTATGGCCGGCGGTAATAGGTTTCAGCCTAGGAACCTGCTGATTTTGCATGCATGTGATTGAATAATTAAGACTCGTTCATTACGTGCGGACATGATATTTATATACTGTATTGCTTTTGAATTGAGTAGAAGATGGAAGAGTCACCGGCAATGAATTGAAGCCGCCCAAGAAAAGAGTAAGGACATTAAATTACTACTTGCTAGCTAACTCCATCCATATATATATAGTGAAAGAGAAGTGCAAAAAAGAAAATTAAGGAAATGTACGCCTGTAGGCAGGACCAGCAGGTTGAAGATTAGTTGACAATAATTTTTCCTATATTTATATTTTATTTGATTTCATGCATTCACTTGAGCAGGAGCAAGCGGGGGGCAATCCGAATTTAGAGGCAGTTTGGTCACTTGGTGACTCTATTTTTCGGGTCATCATGCTTATCGACATTTTTTTTAATCAAATACGTAATTTTTGATTTCACGTGCATGCGCGAGATTGTATAATAATAATAATAAAAATAAGGTTGAAGTTTCTTTTCTGACTGTATTGGTTGAAGTTACTATAGATGATGATTTTAGCTATTTTTTCATACAGAGTACGTAGTATAATTTTTTAGCTAAAGGGTCAAATAGGCCCTCGAACTAACTTAAAAAGTGCAATTTACCCCTTGTATAGGAGGCTCTGTCCGGACATCCTCAATTGGGGCGGTTCCCGGTGGAATTTTTTGATGAAATTTTTTGAGCATCTTCTTCATTAAGTCTAGTTTACTCATACCAAATTTCAGCTAAAAAATCAATCGGCAAGGCAGACAAATGAATTTTTGAAGATAACAACGCAGTTAAACAGCGCAGAACATTTCAGAAAATCATTTGACTATCTTCCCGATTGAATATTTATCTGAAATTTGGTATGGGTAAACTATACTTAATGAAGAAGATTGTCAAAAAAAATCATCAAAAAATTCCACCGAGAACCACCCCAATTGGCGACATCCGGATAGAACCTCCTATATAAGGGGTGAATTGCACTTTTTAAGTTAGTTCGAGGGCCTATTTGACCCTTTAACCTAATTTTTTCTTCATTTAATTAAAAAAATTATTATTTTTATATAAATCAATAAAATCAACGAATTCAGCCAAAACTTCGTAAATTTAAGCACAGTCAGCTAATGAAACCAATTTGGGTATTACCAAACGGGCTCTAGATTAAAAGAAATTTCCATTAAAATGTTTGGAAATTCCAAAACATGAATGTTACTCATATGTTTTTATTACATAAATAAGTGTAATTGGTGTCAAAATTGGAATATACTTTCAACTATGGTAAATTTTCATGGCGGTAAGAATGTTTTTACTTGGACTTATGCTAGTCTCAAACCAGACAAATCAGTTCAGACCAAATCAAACTGAAACAGACCAGACCAGACCAGACTAGACCAGACTTTAATAGTGATAAAATACACCAAGAGCAGACATCTACCAAACCAGATCAGATCAGACTTACGTAGACTAGTTCAGAAATTTCCAATCCAATTAAAAACATCCTAAATCTTCAGAATGAGAATAATATACCACGGAGTACTACTTAGGGGAAAATATAACACACATGTTTTGCAATTTCAAAATGTTTTTACTTTTATTTCGAGAATTTCCAATAAAACTCTGTTTATTATCCCATTTGTGAGATGCCCGTACTATTTGTTAGATTATCCAAAAAAATATTAATATTTTCTTAAGTTGAACTCCACTAATTTTTTACTTTGCTCATTTGTCTACTCCGTATGTATTATTTTCATTCAATTCTTTACATTTTGTGACCGTCCTACTTTTTCTTATTTTCTAAAGTTTGGAACTGTAAAATACCATTATATTTACCATCTTAAAACCTGCATTAGGTCCATGTTATCCTACATTATGGCAAGCAGTCCTGTAATATTAATTAACTGAAAGTGTTGTCTTTCGTTGTTTTTGTTCAGATTACATTGACTGGTAGATTCCTTACATGCATATGTTTATTAGCCCCACTTATTAATTCGTTTTTTGTTAGAGCTAGTAGCTAAGGCTGAGGCGGATTATATATGAACCGAACGTTCACCTTGCTATCCCAGTTCGGATAATCCATGTGACCATGTCTATTTATAAATTGAAGGCTTCATTTTTTAATTAGGCTTCATTTGCTCCTTAATAATTATCTATGTGGTTGATTGTTAGTTGTTACATGACTTATGATATTATCATACAACATTTTCACAAAGCCCTTCTGTTGAAATGGTGTGAATACTGAGTAAGAGGTTCTTGACAATATCACAAGCTGACCCCTCGCAGATTTGTAGGGCAAGAAAATTTTGAAGAGAACTTGAGTCCTTTCTTTCCTTTGGATCCACCCAAGGCTTGATTTAGTTTGTATAGCTTGAGAGTCATATGTTATTGTGTTAGTTGCTCAAGTGACTATTCTTCAACATAAAAACACAAGTTTGGGCCTATGTGCCAATATGCCATTTGATTTTATCAATTTTCATCCTTTTACTTTTCCGTTGTATTAATCATTGAACATTTGGATGCCTTGCATGATTTGTCAAGAGGATCAAGAAGAGTACTCTCGTTGAGTTGTGCGGCGGTTGTCGACGCTACCGACTCGGTCCGGGGCGTGACATGCACATGTGAGATAGTTTGATATTATTGTATTACAATCACATGAAATTTTATTTTATTTCATTTTATTTTATAATCACTCAGGTAAAAGAAACCCAATTCAAATTATATACGAAGTATATTCTTGTTTTCATGTGTTTTGAAACTCTAGTCTTAGTCTATTTTAAGAACTTTTATTTGTGTGGCCTCTTTACTTATTTGGCTTAAAGTTGAAATAGACCCCCATGTACTTGTTCGAAATGATCAATTCGATCCCTGAACTAAAAAAACACTAATTGGCACCATGAAATCGATAAAACATTCAATTTTCATTTTTTAATTACAAGTAACAGACTGCTCACCGCCACGTCACCTTGTGAGGTGTCAACTACATCCAATGTGGCAACTTAAGGGATAAAATAAGCCCTTGAACCCTGTTAGGTCCCCTAGATTCTGATGTTTAAATGTAATAGTTTTGATGATGTCACCCCTTTTTATTATCCATGTATTAGACTAGTCTACTGCTTATGTTCTACTTTGTTTAATTGTAATGTGCTTCATATTTAGTGGTAAAGTACTCATAAAAAGAAAAAGAGTACTAAAAAGAGAATTTAAACGTACCATAAAAATCGAAGAAAAAGATAAAAAAAAGAAGAAGGTACGAAAAGAGTTAACTGGTATGCATTGTTAGGAAGCCTACTGGAAAACCCAGATTTCGGCAGTCAACTCCCACCTTGGCAGCCAGCTGCTGAAACTTGGAAATCCAGTTAAGGCATCCGAAATCCAATTCTCTCTTCTCTTAGCACAAAACACTTAGAAAAAAGATCAACTTGCAGACAAAAGAACAGATCAACTTGCAGACAAAAGAACAAATTGTTAGAAAGCAAATTTAAAAGAGATTATTATCACAATATAAATTTATTTTACAAAAGCAAGTGTTCGTTCGTTGTAAAGGAAGCATTGAAATATCACTCAGCTTTATACTAGTTTCTACGTGTGAAAATAAAAGATAAAATATCTCTTATCTTGCATTGACAAAGACAAGTTGAGCTGAAGATTGTTGATCCGTGTCACTACGTGACAAAGACAAACCATGTTGCCTCAGTCAAGTGGAACAAAGCAAGTAGATCAAGCTACGGTCAAGATTCATTTCCATAGCCAACGGTGGAGATGCAATGATCAGGTCTATAAATACAGAAGGAGTGTGGGAATACCAAGTGTGGTAAAATGAGAGGAGCCAAGTGGATAGAAGGAAATCATACTCTACACGAAGAAATCCAGCCAGCTGATTTCTCTTCTACACTTTGGCTGCCATCCCACTCGTCTAATGCTCTTAGAATAGCTACAATTCATACACATCTATAGAGCTTAGATTAGTTGGTAGTTTAGCAATACACTCATGTATTCTAGACTAATGTTAGACATTCTAGAGGGCTTGGTGATCAAATCCAGAAGGTGAGAAAGGACAAGCAGGGCCAATCTCGGAGAAATGTAGACCCTGCGCGAGAATAAAATTTGGGCCTTTTTTCAAGTTGCAACACAAGCAAATTGTCTTAAAATACAACTTACTAATAAACGTAATGATAAAAATAGTCATTAATAACTTATAATTTATTTAAAAAGAGACATTCTTCGAGCATATTTAGATTTACGCGGAGAATTTTGGACTGAGGTGTAATACTAATATTTTTTTTGGCCCTTCAAAAATCCGGGCCCTGTGCGGTCGCACTGGGTAGCCATGCCCTGGGCCGGCCCTGAGGACAAGGACATGAGTAGCTCTTGGCAAGTCAATGCCATTAATGAAAAACCTTGGAGGACTGAGTAGCTTGAAACGGTGTTTAAGTTTCTTGTGAAAAACCTCACAACCTACGCCTGGGCCAAAGATAGGTTGAGGCACTAAATGTAATGGGATGTTTATTCACTGGAAATCCATTTGAAATAGGTTGGGACTGGATGTAGAAGGATTACATCACCTCTGAACCAGGATACATTGTGTGTCATCTTTACATTCTGCTCCTAACACATATTCAGTACTCACTCACCTTCACAACTGCACAACAAACAACTTGCTCACTAAAATTGTCCAGTGAACTTTCCCGGTTCACTGTGAGTCATCTCCTTGTTATCTATTCTTCAAAGTGACCTATTTCCATTGGTCTAAATCCTTCATACACTTGTGTTAGATTAGTTCTAAAGCCAGTTAAGTGGTTAGAGTAAAGTTCAATGCTGTACTTTAACTAAACTAACAGAAACACAATTTCGACAGCCTGCTCCTAAGGATTGGCAGTCAGCTCCCAAAGCTATCTGGCAGCCATCTCCTTCAGGTTTCGGCAGCCTGCTTCTAAGAGTTTTTTGTTTCTGGCAAACACATTTGTACAATGTTTAACCCATCTCTCTCACAACTAAAAGGGGCATAACCTTTGTTTCTATATAGTGTCATCCTCTTGAGGTCAAGACTTCCGTTGCATGTTTCAATATCTCTCAAAAGATGTTGGAACATTTTCAATTAGAGGAAAACGGGTTGAAAACCGAAAAGATTTCAAAGTCTATTCACCCCGCCCCCCATAGACTTTTGCCTCACTAGGAACTCTGTTGGTATCAAGGGCACTCATCAAACCCGATTGAGTTGTTGAATTCACCCTCTCAACCGTTAAAAAGTGTCAAAATTGCAAAAAAAAAAAAAACAAGAGAAATTTGGGTACATGTACCAGTTTAAATACCTACATTTAAGTTAATGTTATGTATTATTATCAGAAATAAAACAAATAGCCTTTTCTTGACTACTATCAATTTAATTAGAATATGTATTTTATTTCATCATTACTACACCCGTATCTATTTTTCACATATATGTTATAAGTGGTTGATACTAACTTTATGTATTAGCATTTAAGCAAACCTCATGCTAATTTTAAAATGCTAATTACAAATATAAATAAACTACAAGTCATAAATAAAAAATATAAATATGAAATATTTATATTTTCACGGTAAATTCAATAAAAATAAAAACTAAAAGAAATTCTTTAAATTTATTTCCAAATCTAACACATATATATATTTTATATAAAAACCTGATAGTATTGTGTACATACTGACACACACACCTATATGTTTTGTGCACGTGCGTCCATACACACACACATATATATATTAGCTTTTATAGTATAAATTTAGCACACACAAATAAATACTTTTATGTAGTACATTATACATAGTATATATAATACGTAAAAAACTACTATTATATATATATATATAATGAATAATATAAATATGTCATTACATTTTTATACAATACTTCTTATATATAGTATAAATTTTTGTGGTGTATATAGTTACTACAAAGTATAGAATTAAAACTTCTATATATCTTTTTTTATTTCTATAAATATAAATTAAAACAATTTAATTAGTATATTTCTATATACTTTTAAAAAATATAATTACATCAACATAAAATAATTTTAATATACTTTTATTATATGAGTATATGAAAATAATATATTTTAGTATATTTTTAAAATAATTTTAAAAATATGAAATGAAAATAATACAAATGGAAAATATAAACATAATATAAATGAGCAAACCAAAACCTAAAATATGTTTTATATTACAAAATATTAGATATAACTCATAAAATAAAAATTTAAATATAGTTGGTAAAAATATAATGTTTATTTTCTTACATAAAATATAGATACAAATATGGAAATAAATTTAAAGAATTTCTTTAATTTTTTTATATTGAATTTACTGCAAAATATAAATATCCCGTACTTATACGTAGTATTTTATAGTTTAGACATGTATTTTATTTTATATTTGTACTTTTCAGTTTTCGTTTTTTATTTTTATTTTTTCATAATTGTGACACTTATTAACGACTGAAGGGCGATTGAAAATTTTGGTCAGGTTCAGGGGCGTATTCAACCTCTTAAGTTGTCACGTCAATAGCACAATTGGCACTTACCGAGTGACATGACGGTGACCGGACATTTACCTACAAATTTCGTATCATTTTATCGAGTTGAGAGTACTAATTGAAGTTTTTTTAGTTCAGGGGACAAATTATGAATTCCGGGCGGGCGGGCACAAAGGCCTATTTGACCCTCACCCTTTAGCCTACTTATTTCTCTAGCTTTCTATTTGTTTATTTTTTTCAATTCTCAATTTTTCATTTTCCAAATCTGAATACATATTAACCAAATTTCTTTCATTTTTAATTTCATTTTTTGAAACCATAAAATATTGATATACACTTAAATCTGATACAATTGAAGGCGAAAAATGACAAATATTACTCGACGTTGCTTAAGCAATTAGTATGTGTGCATAATGCAAAATAAAGTACTTAAACCAAAGGCTCCCATTGTGATTGAAAATAAAATTAAATGAGAAAAAATGACATGTATATTACTAACAAAGTTTCACTGAACAAAAAATATGACTAGTCTTATGTTTAGACAAAAATAGGAATAGTTGGTTTTTATTTTTTATATTTTTAATTTTTACTACGGGTGGGGGGGGGGTCTGGGGTGGGAGGGCTGGGGGGCTGGAGTAATCGTGGCTGAAACTCACTCCATTGAGTTTCGAACCCTTATGTGCCTAGCGGGTTTCGAACTCGAGACCTCTCACTAGGCACGATAACCTCACAATCAATTGGGCTGGAATGCTTGGTTAAATAAGGAATAGTTAGTTAGTCACTAAATATGTCACTTTTTGAGAAATTTAAAAATAAGTCATATATTTGTCTTTTGAGTTTATTTTAGTAATATTCATGGGAAAAGACCATTAAATGACATACATAGTACTCCTTCCATCCCCGAAAACTTAGATAGGTTTGACCAACACAGAGATTAATAAAACACAGAGATTAACTGAACCACAAATTTTTACTTAAGAAGAAAGTGGCAAAATTAGTGAGATAACAAAAAAGGTTGATAAAGTTTTAAGGGACATACTAATTACTACGTGTATTATACGTTGTATCATACTTTATGTTATTAATTTATTAATGCTATATTTGTACATTATATTATGATAACTAGATTCTCACTCGTGCGATGCACGAGACATAAAAATATAATACGTATATGATATTAATGGTTAATATTATTAGCTCGTGCGTAAACGAATGCAAAGGGTAAAGGTGTAATATTATTAATTGTAACTAAGGAATGATCATGTCTAGCCGGAGGGACAGAATCCTCCATCCGTTCGCTGCCGTTTGGGGCAGTTCCCGGTGGAATAATTTGATGAAACTTTTTGGGAATGTTCTTTATCAAGTCTAGTTTATCCATGAAAACTTTTTGTTAAAAATTCGATCAGGCAGGCAAAGGCAATCAAATAATTTTAGAAAAATAACTGCGCCAAATTAAACATATAAAACACAGTTATTTTCAAAATTTATTTGACTGCCTTCCCGATCATATTTTTAGATGAAATATTTTTTCGATGAACAAGATTTGATAAGAAACATGTCCAAAAAATTTCACTAGAAACCGCTCCAACCGGCGGCGGCCGAATGGAGGATCATGTCCCTCCTTCTGGACATGATCTTTTCCGTACATGATAAATCATAATTAAGGAAATGATAGTCACGACTCATATATTGGTAGTAAGTATGTTTTGTAATAAGTAGAAATAAATAAATGTTATAATAAGATTTCCACAATATATACATTTCAAAACACTCCCATGTAAACCACATTAGTTTGTTCGTCATCTTTATAGCAAATCATTATTTTCAAACTCTTACGATTTGTTACTCTCGATACTACAAAAGTGCAAAATAAAGTTGACGATGCGTAAAAATCGACTTTTTTTAATAGGACTCCATAACTTACTTTACATTCATGTTTTTGTGACAATTAACAAATTTGAACAGTTAAAAGAATAAAATGATGTATAATATTGTATAACTTCATAAAAATATGAGAATCTATAAATATTTTATTAAAATATATCAAAAAAAATTAAAAAAATTATTAATTTCACTAGACACGGTAACCTCACAACCACCTAAACTACAATGCTTGGTTAATACACTATCTTCCTAATATTTCATTATTTTCTTCCTGTACTCACTAATTAGAGGCGACTTGTGATAATATGAAGTAGTACATTCCCATTTCTATTTAAATACAAACCCATATCACATCTCTATTACTCTACTATTTTACCTTACTATTACATGTGTCCCAAATGATTTGTAAATTTGACTTTTCTTAGTCAAACAATGTCATTTTATTTGCTTAATTAGAATGCACTATTATCTCTGTCCCAAATTGATTTGCAAATCTTACTTTTCTTAGTCAAACAATATCATTTTATTCGCTTAATTAGAATGTCAAAATTTAATTATTATTCTAATTTGGAATTTTCAAAATTGAAGAAATTTTAATGGAGTTTATGAATATGTAAATTAATATTATTAAAAACTGAATTAACTATCGATGCGAAGGATAAACTTTTATCATTGGATTTATCATTTGTTAGAGATATTTTCATTATATTGTGAACAATGTTTCTTAGCCCTTTGTAGTTAGCTTATATAAATGAATAGACTAGCTAGAATAATGAATAGGCCTTTTAAGGAAATTTGTAATAAAGGCTTTCATGCCTTTTTAGGTATGGGCCTCCTAGAAAAAGGAGCCCAATGATTGTATAGACCTACCTTTCCCGTCAGGCTATATATATATATGCCTTAAGGGAAAGGCTAGGTCAAGCTTTTCATACATTCTCTGTGCCGCAGTGCCTATTCTCGTGTAAGGTTTTCACGCTAAAGTTTCACATCATTCTGTAAAACCTTCTACACATCAATGGAAAGCTTCACCTCATAGATCTGTCTTCCATACACATATTCTAGACTAGAATACAGGGACCTAACATCTGGTATCAAAGCCGGAGCTGATCGATCGATTGAAGGCTGAAAAACACTTCTGCGCGATTCTTCATCGTTGAAGTTTTGCACTTGAGCGATTTTTTGTTCTGTTTTTGTTGTGATTTTTTCAGGAAAATGTTTACAGGGAAATGCTTCTAGGCTTGCTGGGATTCATTCTGCAAAAAATCTCGCTGAGAAAGTTGGCGTACAGGTTAAGCTGAAGTTGAGCGATCCTGCTGTTTCGCGCAACTCACTGAAAAAGAAGAACAGGTTTAGAGCAAGTTCATCCTGCGCGATTAAAGAGTTCACGCAACACTCCCTGCGTTTTTTCCAAGCTTGCGCGATTCAGCACTTAGCGCAATATCACCTGCGCGATCCTCATCTTGCGCATTTTTGGACTTCGAAAATTTGTAAAGTTGAGCGATCTTTTGAGAGTTGAGCGATCTTTTGTAAAGTTGAGCAATCTTTTGAAAGTTGAGCGATCTTTGTAAAAGTTGAGCGATCTTTTGAGAGTTGAGCGATCTTTTGTAAAGGTGAGTGATCTTTTGAAAGTTGAGCGATCTTTGTAAAAGTTGAGCGATCTTTCAACACTTGCACGATTCCATACTTGCAAAGACCTACTGCCTGAAGTACCCAACAACAAAACAGGACTTAATCAATCAACTGATCAGCCCGATCATTTAAAATGGATGCATTGTCGATTGGAAACGACACTAGACCCCCGATTCTACGAAGAGGAGAGTATAATGTTTGGAAGAACAGATTCCTGAATTTTCTTGAAAGCAAAGACCAATCTTCAGGCATACTTGACTCCATCACTAACGGACCTGCCCAATTGCTGATTGCTGTTGAGAGAGACAATGGAAACAATCCACCCGTTGAGATCGAATGGAGACCAAAGACTGTTGATGAATATGATGACGAGGACCGAGCAAGACTCCGTGCAGATCTCATTGCTAAGACTTATCTTCTGCAAGCCATCCCGAACAACATCTACATGCAGATTGACAGCATGTCAACTGCAAAAGAGATGTGGGATGAGATCTTCAAGATCATGCAAGGCACTGAGATCGGAGTAAAAGCAAAGAAGGCAAGCACATTCACTGCATACGACTCATTCAAAGCCAAGCTTGGAGAATCACTTGAAGACACCTACCTGAGATTTTTGCAACTGATAAATGAGATGAGAAAGATTGGCATACACAAGTCGAATATGGAACTGAACGTGAGATTTCTATCGTCTCTTGGAGCTGAATGGAAGAAGCTGAGCTCACAGATAAGGCACACAAAGGATCTGGATGAGATGGATATCCATGCAGTGTACAACACACTTGATCAGTATGCTGAAGATTTTTCTGACTTTGTGGTTGCCACTGTGATGGCTGATAAAGGAAAGGGAGAGGTGGACAAGCTAGCTGACACCCTTGCCCTGATGCTTGACAAGCCTTCAAAGTCTGGTTCCAAGAAAGATAAGATGATAGCCGATGAAAGTGAAAGTGCTGATAGTGACATCGGATTTTGGGATGATTCTGAAGATGATGAGCTGCGTGATTTTCAGAAGCAGATAGCTCTTCTTACCTCAAGGTTCAACAATCAAATGCAGAAAAAGAAGAACTCCTCAAACAACAAGCTCCGCAAGTCCTCTTCCAGCAACAACAAAAGAAAAGAGCGGTCTTTTGATTCTTCTGAGAATGGAAATGCTGAGGATGCTCCAAAGTGCTTCAATTGTGGGAAGACTGGACATCTGATGAAGGATTGCAGGATGCCAAAGAGGAGGAAGGATGCTGAATACTACAAGCAGAAGATAAATCTGAACAAGAAGAAGATGTTGCTGGCTATGGAAGAAAGCAGTGATAAGAGTGCTCTCATGGCAGAGAAAGATCACTGGATGGATGATTCTGATGAGGAAGAGAATCTGGCCTTGATGGCAGTTGTTGAAGAAGAAGAGAAAGAGAAGGATTCTGATGAGGAAGGAAAGATGAAGTCAACCCCTGCTGCTGATAAAAAGAAGGAGAAAGACAAAGCTGATGAGAAGAAGAACCTGCCTACTGCAACCAATGCTGATGTAGTGACTGCCCTGTCTGCTGAGAACAGGAATGCTGACAATGAAGTAAGTACCTCTAATTCATCTATTCATACTTGCTCTAGAACCGATATGCATGATAAATTTAAGGAGCTAGAGGTGAAATACAATAGACTGTATGATATATATAATCAACTGCATGAAAAACAGACATGCTCAAACATTAAGATAATCAATTCAGAGAAAACAATCACTAAGCTCACAACTGAGAATAAAAGACTTAGTGTTAGCGAAAAAGAACTGACAGATAAACTTAGAACTACTGAGAAAGAGAGAATTAGACTTTTTGGTGTAAACAATTTACTTATGGAAAGAAGGGGTGCTCTTTACACTAAAATCAAAGAACTTGAAGACCTGTTAGCCAAGAGAGACCAAACAGACCAGACTATTTTTCTTAACCAGCCTAAGGACACTCGTTTCTATAACGCCAAGGAGGGCCTGGGTTTGACCAATCCTCAGAACCTGAAAAAGGTCAATTGTAGACAACTCTATGATGTTAGATACATGAAATTAGGATTGACCAAACTCATGGCCTTCACTGGTGCTGAAGAAACGAATGCCCTTGAGGATGAAAAGAGAAAGACAAAGGCTGATGTCGAGGTTCCTTTTGACTACACAGAGTTAAACAAGAGCTACAAAACCAAAGCACTCCCTTTGACCCCAGCTGAAGAAATCTTGACCTATCCTCCTGAAAAGGAAGCTGTGAAAGACGGAGAGGAGGCTTCCACATCTGAACCAATTGAGAAACCAGCTTACATTCCACCGTTGGTGAGAAAGTTTGCTGAGTTAAAAGATTCTTTTGAAAAGGAAAAGCAAGTTTTGGAAAAAGAAAGAGATGAACTTTTAAAAGAAATAACCTCTTTGAAAACCGCCTCTCAGTCTAACACAGCTTCTCAACCCTCTTCCCCTTCTTGTTCTGAAAACACTTCTGAAAATTCAAGCGATAGTTTTAAGACTTCTTCTTCTCATCCCAAGTCTCATTCTCCGACAGGGAAACATGTGAAGAAGAGAGTCGAGAGGAAAAGAGAGTGGATGGAAGACAAAATAAGAAGCAAGAAGAGAGAAGAAGAGTCGAGATTAAGAAATAAGTGTCAGCGGTCGAGCGCCATATTTTATGTCAAAAATAAGTCTAGTTCTAGCATTAGTGAGTCTTCTACTAGTTATACTAGAAGAGTGGCTCCTAAGTCTTCTAGTTCTAAGATTTCTGTCTCGAATCGCTGTACTAAATGTGTTTCTCTGAATTGCATTAAATCTATGAAATGTTGTTGTTTTGAGTCTGTTTTTTCTTGCAAAAGAAATGATCCTGTGATTGTTAAGAATGTTGCAAATAAGCCCAAGATTGATAGGGTGAATGTTGAGAATGAGGTCAAATTGCCATTTTTAAGGTATCCTCTCAAGATTCACTCAGTCAAACATCTGAGAAGGCTATCACGCGAACCAATCTTGAAAGACCATTTATCTGAACAATCACTTAGGACAAATGAAAGTTCCCTCACTCCAAAAATCAATCAAATAAAACAAAAATGGGTTCCTAAGGCTGAAGCAGAACAATTAAAAATGAAAAATTCTTCTCAACCAGCCAGCCTAGGATCCCAAATCAAAAAGAAGTTGAAACAATTGCTCACTGTTGATAAGGAAGGACCCATCTGGCGATGGGTACCTAAGCGAAACTAATCTGTTTTGCAGGTCAGTCATGTGTGGCATCTTGATTCGGGTTGCTCGTCACACATGACTGGACAGATTGAACTACTGAGCAACTATTCTGAAAGGTTTGGAGGAAATGTGAGGTTTGGGAACAATGCTTCATCACCCATACTCGGGATAGGAGATGTCATCTGTGAGAGCGTCACAATCAGAAACGTATCGTATGTGCAGGGACTGAAACACAACTTGCTTAGCATCGGCCAATTTTGTGATAATGGAATGGAAGTGAGATTCCATGCTAGGCAATGTTGTGTGATGGATATGGGTGGGACACCATTATTAAGGTGTCAGAGGAAAACTAATCTCTACACCATTGATCTCAAATCGGTACGATCCCCCATATCCATCTGTCTCCTGTCTAAAGCTTCTGAAGAGCAAAGTAATCTATGGCACAGACGTCTCTCACACTTGAATCTGCCAGCCATCATGTAACACCCCGGCCCCGTGGACCCGAGGTAGTTACTCCGGACCAATAGTATTGTCCTCACAAACCACCACAAGCCTTTACCGTGCACTTTGTCCTCACTCATGCGCGCCCTGAGAAACTTCCCAGGGGGTCACCCATCCCAAGACTACTCCCGTGCAAGCACGCTTAACTTTGGAGTTCTTGGTGATGAGCTCCTTTAAAAGGAGATGCACCTCTGTTGGTATGAGTAGTACTATTAATCCGTTTATATTAAATCTCAAGTGTTACAATCACCCCCACTTAGGACCGCAACGTCCTCGTTGCGCCCTTAAACCAATCTCAATCAAATCCCAGAATCTTTCCCCCTGCTAGGTGTCTGCCCGATATCCAACGGATCAGCACACTGTCGCATGGTTGCTCTGATACCACCTGTAACACCCCGGCCCCACTGGACCCGAGGTAGTTACTCCGGACCAATAGTACTGTCCTCACAAACCACCACAAAGCCTTTACCGCGCACTTTGTCCTCACTCATGCGCGCCCTGAGAAACTTCCCAGGGGGTCACCCATCCCAAGACTACTCCCGTGCAAGCACGCTTAACTTTGGAGTTCTTGGTGATGAGCTCCTTTAAAAGGAGATCGATGCACCTCTGTTGGTATGAGTAGTACTATTAATCCGTTTACATTAAATCTCAAGTGTTACACATCAGTTCCCTCTCCTCGAAGAAGTTGGTGAAAGGACTGCCTGTTCTGAAGAACTCCCCCAACCATCACTGTTCTGCATGTCATTTGGGAAAGATGAGGAGAGCTTCACACAAGTCAAAACAATTTCCCTCCTCATCTCGACCCCTGGAGCTACTACATATGGATCTGTGTGGTCCGATGCGCGTACATAGCATCACTGGACGCAAATATACTTTGGTAATTGTGGATGACTACTCACGCTACACATGGACCAAGTTTTTGCGCTCCAAGGACGAAACTGCAAACTTAATCATGACGTTCATCAGGACCATACAGAACTATCTACAGCAGAATGTGAAGATCATCAGAACTGACAACGGGACGGAGTTCAAGAACAAGGAACTGACCGAATTCTATGAAGCTCAGGGAATTACTCAACAGTTCTCTGCAGCTAAGACACCACAGCAGAACGGTGTTGTAGAACGACGGAAAAGAACCTTGGTGGAAGCAGCCAGAACCATGCTGATACAGTCAAAGCTTCCTCACTTCATCTGGGCGGAAGCTATCAACACGGCTTGCTTCACACAGAACAGGACGGTGATCCACAAAAGATTTGACAAGACGCCCTATGAGATTGTGTTCAAGCGGCTCCCTAACATTGCCTTCTTCCGCGTCTTCGGCTGTAAATGGTACATTATGAACGACAGGGATGCTAGGGGGAAGCTTGATCCAAAAGAAAATGAAGGAATATTCATTGGGTATTCTACCAATTCCAAGGCATACAGAGTATACTTGAAAGACAGAAGAACCGTCATGGAGAGCATCAATGTGAGCTTCTATGAAATGTCGGATCTGGCTTCTGAACATTTTCATTCTGAACCATCAACCTCTGCAAACAATGAAACTCCATCATCTTCTGGAGTAGGAGGGCAGGGAGGTGAGACAAGATCAGATGAGCATGTGGTTCTGGATTCTCTTTTTGAGCACTTCTACAGCCAACCACATGCAGCACCAACTACAAATGCTACAATCACTCAGAACCCCCTGTTACCTGCTCCAACTACTGAAGAAACCAACACTCCTACTCAGAATGATGATGAACACACAGAAAATGAAGCTGAACATGAACCAACCTCTCCTGTTAATGATCAACCTGAAGAACCTACAACGCAAGAAACCCCAGAAGCACAACCAGAGCAAGAATATTCTGACCCTGATCATCCAATCATAACTCCATTACCTCTACAACATGAGAGAAAGTGGACTAGAGCACATCCGCCAGAGCTGATAATTGGAGATCCATCTCAAGGAGTCAGAACCAGAACGACATCAGTCAATGAATGCTTATACTCATGTTTTCTGAGTCAGAAAGAACCAACAAAGATGACTGACGCATTGGCTGATCCGGACTGGGTAATTGCGATGCAGGAAGAAATGAACCAGTTTGAAAGATTGAAAGTGTGGACCCTGGTGCCAAGGCCGTACAAGAAAGCCATTATCGGCACCAAATGGGTATTCAAGAATAAGAAAGACGAAGATGGTGTGATCGTAAGAAACAAAGCCCGCCTGGTAGCAAAAGGTTACAATCAACAAGAAGGAATCGACTACGATGAAACCTTTGCACCAGTGGCAAGAATTGAAGCGATCAGATTATTCCTTGCTTATGCTGCACACAAGAGTTTCACAGTGTATCAAATGGATGTAAAGACAACATTTCTGAATGGAGATCTAAAAGAAGAAGTCTGCGTTGCACAACCTGACGGCTTTGTTGATCCTGAACGCCCCAATCATGTATATAAACTGAGAAAAGCCTTGTATGGTCTGAAACAAGCACCGAGAGCCTGGTATGAAGCACTATCAGATTTTCTTGTGAAATCAGACTTCTCGAAGGGAAAGATAGATCCAACTCTCTTCATCAAAAGGCACAAGGGTGACATCATGCTGATACAAATTTATGTGGACGACATCATCTTTGCCTCGTCGAATCCAAATTTCTGTAAAAAGTTCAGCAATCTGATGCGCACCAAGTTTGAGATGAGTATGATGGGAGAGTTGAACTTCTTTCTAGGGCTTCAGATCAAGCAAATGCCAGACGGAATCTTCATAAATCAGTCCAAGTACATTCATGATATGCTCAAGCGCTTCAAAATGGACAGCAAGTCAACGATGAAAACCCCCATGTCTCCCTCACAAAAGCTCGACTCTGACCCTTCCGGGAAATCAGTCGATGCTACCAATTATCGGGCTATCATCGGTTCCTTGCTGTATCTTACATCTAGCAGACCAGATATTGTCTTTGCAACCTGCCTATGCGCCCGTTTTCAAACAAATCCGAAGGAATCACATCTGAATGCTGTTAGAAGAATACTGAGATATCTCAAAGGAACAGTCACTCTGGGCCTTTGGTATCCTAAGGGATCAGGCTTTGACCTTGTTGGATACTCAGATGCTGACTTCGCGGGTTGCAAAATGGACAGAAAGAGTACATCTGGCAGTGCTCAATTCCTTGGTGATAAGTTGGTATGCTGGTCCTCTAAAAAGCAGAATTGTGTGTCCACTTCTACAGCTGAGGCAGAATATGTCGTGGCTGCTAGCTGTTGCTCACAAATATTATGGATGGGGACCCAGCTGAAAGACTATGGGTTCACGTTCTCACACATCCCGATCTACAGTGACTCTCAAAGTGCAATAGCCATCACGTGCAATCCTGTCCATCATTCCCGGACGAAGCATATTGATCTCAGATATCATTTCATAAAGGATCACGTTGAGAAAGGCACCGTGGACATGTACTTTGTGTTTACAGAATTGCAACTGGCTGATATCTTCACAAAGGCCCTGGATGAAAAGAGATTCAATTTCCTGATCTCTAAGCTGGGGATGCTGAACCTGAACGAATGAGTAACTCTGAACTGTGTGTGTGCGTGTGCTTTCATAATTTTCATTCATTCTAAAACATTTTTCAAAATTTGCATTTTTATTTTTGTGCATGCATCTCATATTTTTATTATTCTGTTTACATCATTTTTTTATTTGCATAAATTGAGGGGGAGCTTTTTCAAAATTTGTTCATCTGTTGAGGGGGAGTATTTCTAAACTATGTATAAATTGAGGGGGAGTTTGCTAAAATTTTCATTCATAAAGGGAAGCAAATGTTGAGGGGGGGCAATTTTAAATTTGAAATCAGGCAGAAATGGTCCCTTTAAACTTGAAAATCTCCCGAGCCTATTTAAACTCAACAAACGCGCAACCCCCTTCCCATTCCACACTTGCACGAAACGTTAGAACTCCCCTGAGCAAATCTCCCTTCTCCCTCAAGCTGTCGCCCCTCTTCACTTGGTAAGAATCCATTCCTCGCATATTTCTTGAATGCTTAACAGGTTCGCTGATGAAGACGATGAACAAGTACCTATACCCTTGCGCGGAACCATTCTTGCGCGATTTGGCTAGATTGCGCGATTAAAGGATCTGCGCTATCCCAAGTCCTGCGCAATCAGGCCTGTTCATAAAGAAGATGAACAGGTGCCTTGGGCGAAACAGAAGCCCTGCGCGATCCACCAGGTTGCGCGGTCTGAGGAATTAGGGCCTGTGCGATCTTCGGGGTTGCGCGATTCAACCCCCTTGCGCGAACATTAGGGGCTGCGCGATCTTCGGGCATGCGCGATCCTCCCCCCTGCCCGATTCATACTTGCGCGATCCATCTCATTTGCGCGAACCACACCCCTTGCGCGATCCTGGAAGATGCGCGATCTGGGGGTGCGCGAATTACCAGACTTATGCGATGAGGTTGTTGCGCGATTAACCTTGCCCAATCCTTTTGGGCTGTGCGTTTAAATGAGACCCAGCCCAACTCTTACCCGATGTGGAAATCTGTCTATGGGCCAAAATAAACCAAGTTCAGGCCCAGCCTTGACCAAGACCAACATCCATTCTTAAATTGGGCCCCACTTTCAAATAAAAAAAACATTAAAGGGCCCAAGTGAGAAACAAGATGTGGACTTAGCACATTTTTGATCAAATGCTCTAATCTCCTTATCATTTTCAGACTGAAATGGCTGCCAACACTCCAATCAACATGATCTACGCTAGGGAACAATGGATCCCAATCAAGGAAAACAACTCACAGTTGGACCCCGAAGTGTTCTCTTGCCAAGACAACGTGGTCGTCTCCATTCTGAAAGGCCACAAACTCTGGAAAGCCCTGAGCGAAAACGCTGAAGTCCCTCAGGTGTACCTTCAACAATTCTGGGGTACACTTGACAAGGACGTTGACGACAATGGTAGACAAATTGATGACGTGCTAGCTGCCACGATCCATAACACCAGAGTTACAATCACAAAGGAGCTGGTTCAACAAGTGCTACAGATCCCGGAGGAGGAACATTATGATGCGTTGGCCTCAGAAGCGCAAATATTTGAAGACATGATCAAGCTAGGCCACGCTGAACCCCTCCGACTGATGTCCGCAATTAAGACAACACGATTTCCACGACCATGGAGGACACTTATGGCTACACTAAACAAGTGCTGCACACCCAAGCACAGCGGCTTCGACATATGCAGCGGTTACCTCGTCTACATCTTCCACGGCATCACTTTCATGAAGAACTACGACTTCATCTCACTAATCTGGGGTGACATTCTAGAAATGCGAAAAAGGAAATTTGAAACTGATCTGATCAAACATCAACCATATATGAGATGGCTCTCACTGCTGGTGCGACACTTCTGCAGAACAATTCCAACTATTCAAAGGCGCAAATCATCTGAGAATGTCAGCACTCCAGCCCTCCAATATTTGAAGAAAATGCCAGAGGTACGCACACTGGTATCTTTACCTATTCCTGTTCCTCTCCTCCTGTTAGCTGGCCGCAATGATCCACACGTCATACGCTACAGCGAGGAGAACGACATCATACTCCCTATGGCTCAGATAAACCCCCATGAGCCTACCCCAGGGAGTCAGCCGAGAGAAGGTGAGGGTCCTGAGAGTTCAACCCGGCCACAGAGACCAGTGGCAAGCCGGCCCCATGATGATCAGACTATGTCTGCTGAGGGCCACACCCGTGCTGAAGAGACTACCTATGATTCGCCAAGCGTAGCCACAACACACGACGCTGACGATGAGGGCTCTGGGAGCAAGGCTGGAGAGAACGATGACGATGACGATGATGAGGATGACGACAATGCCAAGGCAAAGGGGAAGAAAGTCAAGAAAGCCCCCACTAAGAAAGGACGACTCATTATCAGGCTTTCTCGGGCTACAACACAGGAGCAGTCTCACCAAATCAAGGACACTCAAGGAAACATCATCAGTGAGACTCGCTCCAACGTACGTAATGACAACCTCTCCTCATCATCCATTCCTATGCAGAGAGTGCAAACAGCAAGCAACTTGGCTGAAGAAATAGCCCTGTATGACAGTTGCTCCGACCTAGACACTATAAACCGGGCTAACCCCATAGGTGCAGAAACTGATATTTTCAGTTTCCGGGTAGAAGACGCAGCATCTAGCCCAACTGCGCATGCACAAGCCTCACCCGACCACTCTGCTGCCTCCCAACAGGTAGTAGTTTCACAAACAGGGGACATTATACCCACCTCACTGCCTCCTTATGACGCAGTTGAGGACATTCTTTGTGGTCTTCCGCCCCAGACCACTACCCCTCCTTCTAGCACATTGAGTCTAGTTTCCACCCTCCCAACATTTTCCACTTTTTCTAGGACACATACACTTCTCACACCACCGCACACAACAGGTGCACTTTACCTGTCCTCAACGATCGGAGATACGTCGATGATGATCGGAAGTCCTGCTGCACAACAGATACTTCCATCATTATCTGCAGGCCACACTTCAGTAATCTTTACTGATGCTGTGACAACGGTTACTACCCCTGTAACCGGTAACCCTGACCCTACCGACCTTTCAGTCATTTTGCAGCGTTTCATGGATTCCACCATTAAGCCATGGGTGCACGAAGCAATAACCGCTCGGGCACAGGAATTCAGGAACACCCCGGCGCTGCTTAACGACATCATCCAACCCCAACCATCGTCCTCACATACCCAACAAACCCAACCACTTCCTATCGTACCTACCCAACAAAACTCTGAACCTTCCACAACCCAACCTACCACTCCTACCACTTCAAGGGGAACCCAGGATACAGAACTAGTGTCCTCCCCTACTTCGACCACACCTTTTCCTGACCCTAAAACTTTACCGTTCGAGGTACTCGAGAACCTAATGCTAGATCAACTACTAGCTACCGAAGAAGGCAACCTAACCCAGAAACAAAAAGACCTTCTTCGGATCCTTAAGCCTGACAGCACATGCCGTGATAGTCTCCTTGGTCACAAACGTTCGCATGAGGACCCCGATGATTCGGATCCTCATGAGGGGGAGAACAAGAGGCAAAGGATACTTGAGCGTGATGCGTCAACAAACCAACCTTCCACACAATCCAACCAACCTGAATCCTCGAATAATCAGCCCCCACCATCCACTCAACACAAAAGCCAAACAACCAATCCACCCACATCTAGCCCGGTCGAGCTAGAAACAACACTCCTAGGCGCATCCTTTACAGGTGCTGTCCAAGGATGGAGTGGAAGTCCTGAGGTTGCTACGTCGAGTACACCATTTTATTCAGGCCATCAGAAAGAACCTAGTTCTAATCTGATGATAACGGGTAATCCTAGTGATCCCGGAGTTACTATTGACAGACCGCCACAGCAGCAGCAAGTTCCCTCTAGCCAACACGATGATCGAATGCATGACGAACTTGAAGAAATTCTTGTTCATAACAAGTGGTCTCGGCTATGGACAAATGTGGATGAAATACAGCGAAGAGCCTATCTCAGAGAGCTCCTAGCTAAATGTGCTGCTGATGTGATACTGCTTGATGACGATGAACTCAAGGAAGGAGAAAATTATCAGGAACCTCCCATGGAGCTGGAATCCATCATCAGACAAACAGCGGCTCGAATGCCCAGGAGTGAAAACCTTGGGAGAATATTAACACCAATGCTCCTTTCCAAGAGGGTGTCAATAGGAAAAATGGTGTACATAAGGTGTCAATAGGAAAAATTAACAGAACACTTAAACAATCCCTCACCTTAAAACTTTATGTGTCCATCTTATTCATGTTGCAGACTTTGCAGGGAGGGTATATTTCAAGCAACTGTAGTGAGTGGCTCGACAAATGATGAATAATATTGTGACGGCTATGGTTCTGAGGGAGCTTTTTTTAAGTTGTAATTTTGGGATTCTCATTAAACTTGTGTGACTGTGACTGACCTCTTAGGAATATTCAATTGGGAGCAATTCTTAGGAAAAGTCTATGGTCTATGAAAGAATAAGCGGCAAACTTGAGAGCAGATTTTTGGGTAGGTTTAGAGAACGGTTTTAGGCTCTACAGGGTTGCTAAGTAGAACAAATTTGTTCTACTTAACATTCCTCCTATCATGTCAGTTTTAACAATATCAAGTTTTAGAATATAATATGATCTGCATTCTTAAGGGATTAATAGGAAACATTGTTTGCTTTACACTTTCAGGTGTGTTATGCATTATAATTCTTTCTGAAGTCAACCCAAGAGTAAAAGTGTACTTTAATTTTATTCTTTTTTTAAGTATTCAGCTATAGAGAAGGTCTTTAGACTGATTTCCTTTTCCCTAGACAAACCATTTTCATCAAATTTCTTTCTAAGCTCCAGTCCCAGGGAAGGGCAGTCCTCATAAGGGCTTGATGAACACTCGGAGAAGAGTTATTGTCACGCCCCGAATGCTTCGAAATTTCAGGAATTCCATTAGGTGAGTCCCACAAGATTTTTTTTTTTACACTGTAAAAGAACATTCCAATGTTGAGCAACATAACTAGCAATAGCAGTAATAGCTCCAAACCAAACATCCATCTTAGTCCAATCCAGTCCAGAACTTTTTCTTTCCAACAAACAGAGTTGTAAATGAAGTTTCCCTTAACAGTCAACTATGAATAGGTTTCTCAAAGCTTGAAGCAAATAATCAGTAGTCAATTTTCTATTCTCTCTGGACATAGAGTCCAATGAGAGTATAGTCAAGATTGCTACATTCTAAGTTCCATAATATAGTGAACCAATTTCCGATAAAATCCTCCATCAACAAGAAACATCAAAGAATTCGATCAAGCTTCTTTTCAGCTATAGAGCAAGTCTTTAGACTGATTTCCTTCACGATTTTATCGAACTTCAGCTCGGTTGTATTACATTTCAGTGGCTATTGTTGGCCTATTGCATTTTACTACTGTAACAATACGCTTGACCGACCAGCGGTTAAAATTATTAAAGTTGATGAGTACATATAAAATCTTTGGATTTGGAGATATCCTTTGTTCGTTTGTCATAATCAATCAATTATTCATCTTTTGTTTTGACTCTCTGTTTTAGTTAGATCAAAATCAAAATGCATGTCAAGTTAATGAAAGAGAGAATTCCCTATATAGGAGTAAAAACGTTTTGAAATTCCAAAATAGGAGTATTATGTTTTTTATTCCCTGAATAGGAGTAAATTTCCGCCAAGTTTGGCATTACAAGGCTTTTAACATGACATTTTCTTCCAAACTTGGCAGATTACTTCTATTCATGGAATAAAAACATGATACTCCTATTTTAGAATTTCAAAATGTTTTTACTCCTATTTAAGGCAATTTCTGTTAATGTGAAAATAGAGATATATGTTTGGGGGAACTTCATATGAATTTCGTATAAACATTTTTTCTTTCATTTTGTTTCAATGTTATTCCTCTTTTTCATTGCTCTAAACATAACAGTTTTTCTAAGAATTTCGCCTGCCCTTGAATTGAATTCAAGCTTTTGATTATTCTTCATTTTATCGCTACTTAGAGATGTTAATGTTTTGATCAAAGGATTTCTTCAACAAAGTTGAATTCCAATGGGAAAAATAAGAATTTTGATAATGAAAAGTTAGGGTTTTGGCTCCTATTTTATTTCCATATTATATCGCCTATTTGACCTATTTCTATTTTTGTGTTATTTGTGTGCAATGGTTACTTCAAATTTTCTCTTCATTCCAACTAACTCTTATCAATTCCAATTTGGTGCTTTGATTTAGTGGATCTTTGCATTATTAAACGAAGAAGAGGTTTTTATGCTCCAATGGCCTTAGGGGTAAGCACTCATAATTTATTTACTAATATTTTCTTTAATTGTTTCTGCATTGTTCATGCGTTTCATATAGTTAAGAAAATATGGTCATAGGTTTCTGGTTAGCGATAAAATCCCATTTAACAAATTTCACTCTTTTGAAACATTTTTCTCACATGTTTCTTTTGATTTCAAAAAACAATTATTTTTCCAAACAGGTAAAGTTTACATTAATAGGAGTTGTTGTTTTTCCTGGAAATTCACGTTCTAGATGAAGAAACTGGACTTTACAAACTTCGATTAAAAACTATGTATGCCTGCTTTTTGGTACCTAAGCAATGATTTCTTCGTAAATCCATTTTTTGAAGTGACTATTTTATGGATCGCATGCGTTACGCTATAGTTGTGAACAAAAGAATTGATATTATTTTCCCAAATTTCCTTTAATTCACCTGATCTAATTTTAGACTGTAATAAGTAGCTCTTAACTCTAAGGCCGTTGTTTGAGCTTTCATGGACAGGTGAGGACAAGAACTTTCAGTTGGTACCTTCTCCGGAGCACAAGGTGGTGGGGCCTAAATGTGAGAAGATCGTTGTACGAAAAAAAGATGACACCTCATCCCTGAGGGCCCCCGACACCAACCGGACAGCACGATGAGAGGATGTAAGTTGGACTATAATCACAACATGACAGATAGAGAGTGGGGCTCCGTCCCCGGTACTTGCAGAGGCCCTATGCATTTTTCAGCATAGTAACCTCTTATCGCATTTGCCGGGATTCGAACCCGAGACCTAACCCTTGTGACACTTCCTCGCTACAAGTTGAGCTACGCCCACCAGTAGATCGTTGTACAATTTGGGAAGGTAGTGAACATTTTCACCAGGGATTCCTGTAGTCGTTATTTGCATTTATGGCAATTTCAATCTCTCTAAGAAACTTATCTCGAAATTGGCTTGTGACTAAAATATCAATGCAAAGGTGCATTCCTAATCACTTCCCTGTTGTAACTTTGAGAAATAATAAGAGTCCTTTTTTAAGGGTAATTTGATTGGAATGAAATGCCAGGATTGTAATTTGATTGGAATGAAATGCCAGGATTGGTTGAATTTTCTGAAAGTAAAAGCATTGTGAAATTGTATTTTTGTCATGCTCATTTTTACAGTAGAAACTTCCTATGAACTTAAACCCACCAAACATCGTTACGAAAAAATGTGATAAAGACCTGTTTGCTTATTTGCAACTTGGGACTCATGGCAACCTGACAAAGGGTGAACTTGAACATTATTTATGCATGATAAGAAGCAAAGTCTTACTTAAATAGACACACTAACGAGAGAAGAGGAACAACTCTTAGATTAATTGTGTATGTCAGTTTATTTGTACATATTACGCCATAGTTTATGTCATTCTATTTAGCTTTGATAGCTTTTATACGTATTTGCTCATGCCGGAAACTGTGATCTGTTTGGGTTCATTATTTATTTATGGGAAAAGGTGCAAATAGGTCCATGTACTAACCAAAAAAGGTCAAATAAACCCTTATTTAGGAGGCTCTGTCCGGTCATCGCCATTTGAGGTGGTTCCCGGTGGAATTTTTTGATGAATTTTTTTGAGCATCTTATTCATCAAGTCTAGTTTACTCATACCAAATTTCAGCTAAAACTTCAGTCGGGAAGAAGTTAAAATGAATTTTTGAAAATAACTGCGCAGTTAGAAGCGCAGTTATCTTCAAGAATTCATTTGAATGCCTTCCCGATTGAAGTTTTAGCTGAAATTTGGTATGAGTAAACTAGACTTGATTAATAAGATGCTCAAAAAATATCATCAAAAAATTCCACCGAGAACCACCCCAAATGATGACGGCCGGACGGAGCCTCCTAAATAAGAGCTTATTTGACCTTTTTTGGTTGGTACATGGGCTTATTTGCACCTTTTCCCTTTATTTATCAATGCTTTAGAGCCCGTTTGATAACACAAATATCGGCTGTTTTGGCTGATTCTGCTGAAATTTATGAAGTTCAGACTGAAGTGGCTGCACTGGCTGAATCTGCTGATTTAAGAAAAAATTATTTTTAAAATAAATTTTATTAATAAAATAAAGAAAAAAATTTATGTAAAAATAGCTAAAATGATCATCTATAGTAACTTCAGCCAATATAGCCAGAAAAGTAACTTCACCCTTACTTTTTCTGCTTATTACACAATTCAGCGCGTGAAAGTAAAAGTTACGTGTTTGGTGAAAAAGCTGGCTAATAAGTCTGATAAGTCGAAAAACAGTATTGCCAAACGGCCTCTTAAACTTTACTAATTTGAAATCAGAAAGGAAATTCCTAGAAACAAATAAAATGCATTTTTTTTTGAAATTTTGTATTAATGGGCTTGGGCGGTTTTCCTGAGGAGTCGATATTTGGGATGTTACTTGCTTTATTTAGATTTTAGATAAAATCTAAATCTAGGGAGAAGAATGAAAGAATATTAGCTATTTATCTTAAGTTTTAGAACTAACTTTTCAATTTTTCTTATTCTAATTCCAAGGTTGAGCAGACAACACTGATTTTAAATTTATTTTCTTTTCAAACTATTGTTTTATCCTTTAAAAACACTTCTCCTTGAAAATAATTTAATTCAAATAAACATCCTGTAAATCTGCAAGCAAAAGCTTTTTTTAGGAAGCAAGCAAAAGTTTTTAAAATACTCCTCTTCACGTTTTCTATTACCCAAAAAACACTTATGTTACCAAACACTAGGGGAGAGCAAACCCGACCCTACCTGATTGACCCGATCGGATATATCCGATTTTATTTTTTGGGTCGGATAACCCGACCCGAATGACCCAAACCCGACCCGATTTTTGCAACCCTAGAGTTAAGCGGGTAGCGGGTAGGGTTACCAATTATGCTACCCGACCCGCCCGAAAATCCGAACTAGGGTAGTATATATACTACTTTGAATTATTATATATGCATGTTCAAATATCTCAATTATTGTATGCCAATTACCATATTATGCATATTCAAATATTCCAATAATTGCCGTATTTGTAAAACTATAACTTTGAATGTTGTATTGTTATGATTTTGAATGATATTTTGACCAATTATCATTTTATTTATCACAATATCAAATATGCCAATCACCGTATATTATTATTTTACATGTTCAAATATGTCAATTACCGTATTTATACAACTATTACTTTGAATGTTATACTAGTATAACTTTGTATGATATTTTTACCAATTACCATTTTATTTATCACAATTTCAACAATAATAAATTAAAATCCGAATGGACCCGAAAACCGAACCAACCCGACCGAAACCCGAACTTTTTCAACCCGAAAAACCCGATAATTGTTTTGATCGGGTAGAGTTTGAAATTATCAATCCGAGACCCGAACGGGTTTACCATTTTTGAACCCGACCCGCCCAAACCCGACTCGTACTCTGCCCTACCAAGCACTACCAACTTTCACATATTCAGAATTACTCCCTCCGTCCCGTTGGAATGTTCCCGGTTTGACCTACACACATATTAAGGAAATAAACTTACCAGGGGGTAAATTTTACTGTTTGGACACTGTTTGGACACTGTTTGACACTGTTTTGCACTGTTTGACACTGTTTTGATGTAGGATAACTTTCCATTTAGGGAAATGAGAACTTTCCATTGGGACATCCAAAAAAGGAAAGTGGGAACATTCCAACGGGACGGAGGGAGTACTTTTCCACAAACACTACCAACTTTATTCTCCAAATGAGATAACCTAATTTGAGTAAGTTGGTGACCTTTAATTCTCCAAATGCAGGAGCTTGATGAAATCTTCACACTTCTATCATTTTTCCAGTATATACAAGAAAAGTATGGGAGAAGAAGACGATGACTAGAACTTCTCCAAATACATTAGATTTAATACTCCACGCTTCTATTATTTTCTCGGGAGAAGGACAAAAAATGACACTATGGTTTTTAACGAATCTCGGATAGGACACTAGGGTTTAAAGTGAACAAAAAAAAACACAAATTAAAACCTTTCTCTTTACTTTAAACCACCCTTTAACTCTCCCGTTAAATGCCGGTTTCACCAATCCCCCCTAACAACACTGCGCATAAAAAGTCCAACTCCAATACCCCTAACTCTTCACCATCAAGCTCTACAGCCATACAGAAGTCATCCTCCATTGATTCAGTCCAGTGTGACATGAATTTTGAGACAGTCTATTCAGGGTGGTAAGAAAAAGAATTTTCAGGCAGAGTCGCATGAAAGCTTTGCCATTTACCTGCCATTAGAGTTTATACAGAGTGTCCCCAGATGTAACGGTTTGGATACTGTCATCATCAGGGTTAAAGATGGATTGGTTGACATTATTGGATTCACTCAACGCCAAAGAAGCAATTGCAACTTCAGAGCTAGGACATGTACCTAGCAGTGGCGGACTTGGCTGTAAGCTCCGTGCTGCTGAAAGAAGATAAGGACGACCAGCGACCGATATATTTTGTGAGCAAGGCGTTGAACGACCCAGAGACCAGATGCACTCTGATGGAGAAGACGGTCCTCGCTTTGATAGCATCCATCAAACGCTTGACGCCGTACTTCTAAGCCCATCCAGTCATAATCTACACCACGCAACCCCTCGCCACGGTCCTCAGGAATCCAATGGCCAATGGCAGAATCACCAAGTGGTCCCTAATGATCGGCCAATACAACGTGGAATTTAAGGGCGCCATAAGCTGCGGGGCGCCAAATTCAACGTTGGGGGCATTGCCCCCCCGCGCCATCACGGTGGCGATCAGATGCTGCTCCGCCTCGATCGTGCGACGATCAGCCTGAGAGGCAGAGGAGTTGGTTTTAGAGGCTTGGGCAGCCTTGGCCTTTGCAGCATCGGTGGCGGCACCCTTAGCTTTCTCTTTCCTCATCAACTTCTCGTGATTCATTTGCTCGTCGGTGGGTGGAGGACCTGGAAACAAAAGATATAAGAGGTTAGAGCTGAACAGAGGAAAACGATAGAGACACTCACCTCAGAGGACAAGATCGCCCGAAGTCTCGAGACGAGCGTAGGGGGGATAAAGAGTCCAGAGACACGGGCGGTACCTATTCCTGCCTCGGCTAGTGCCTTGAAGGTGAGATAGCCTTCCAAAGATTGGATGCCGCCCGCCACCACTTTCTTGACTTCTTTCTTCAGCTCGCCTGTCAGTCTTGGCTCACCAATCTTGGGGGGGATACCCATTCCATCGCAGCGGAAGACGAGCATCTTCGTACCGGGGAAAGAAATACCGTTTTTTTCAATCGTGGATTGAGGATGGCGCCCCACTAAAAAGCCTTCGCTGGGGACGTGCGGCGATGCTCAAAAACCCATCGGAGTTTTGAGGGGTAAGCCGGTAGAAATAGTGAAACAACTCCAAGGTCGCTGTGACCCTTTTGGCCCTGCATCGGACTAGAAATGCCGAGATGAACCTATAGGAGTTGGGCATGAACTGCGTCGGGGCCACTTGGAAGCAGCGGAAGAACTCTACGTAGAACGGATGGAGGGGGAACCGCAGTCCTGCCTCGATGGAGTCTAGATGCACCATGATCATCCCCGAACGTCTCCTCATCATGTGGGACGCACCCCGGAGGCTATAGACTTGCTCATGGCAAACTACATTCTTGATAGAGCAGATATGACGCTCCACATCTCCGGAATGCCCAAATTGAACAGTTCTACGTCAGAGCCATCTCCAGCCTCGACCCCCGAATCGTAATCATCGGGACGGGCATCGCCGGGAACAACAGGCACCACATTCACCACCACATTGCCACCACCATCATGAGCCGCGCCGGCGGAAGTAGCACTCACCACTGTGTTTTTCGGGAGAAGACATCATCGTGGGCACCGTCTGTAACATTTGATATTTAATATAAACGGATTAATAGTACTACTCATACCAACAGAGGTGCATCTCCTTTTAAGGGACCAAAGAACTCCAAAGTTAAGTGTGCTTGCCCGTGAGTAGTCTTGGGATAGGTGACCCCCTGAGAAGTTTTTCAGGACGTGCATGAGTGAGGACAAAGTGTGCGGTAAAGGCTCGTGGTGGTTAGTAAGGACAGTACTAGAGGTTCTGAGTAACCACCTCAGGTCCCATGGGGCCAAGGTGTTACAGGTGGTATCAGAGCAACCCCGCGACAGTGTGATGACCCGTTGGATATCGGGCGGGCACTTAGCGGGTAAAGATTATGGGATTTGATTGAGATTTGAGATTGGTTCAAAGGCGCAACGAGGACGTTGTGATCCTAAGTGGGGGTGATTGTAACACTTGAGATTTAATATAAACGGATTAATAATACTACTCATACCAATAGAGGTACATCTCCTTTTAAGGGAGCTCATCACCCAAGAACTCCAAAGTTAAGCGTGTTTGTACGGGAGTAGTCTTGGGATGGGTGACCCCCTAAGAAGTTTCTCATAGTGTGCATGAGTGAGGACAAAGTGTGCACGAGTAACCACCTCGGGTCCCACGAGGCCGGGGTGTTACACCGTCGACCATCACAGTCCCCACGGTGGAGGCGGAGCCAGAACTGCCGGAGAGGCTGGTCTTGCCGGAGGAACGAGAATCGGAACCAAAACTAGAGGAGGATCCCGAGCCGGAACTTGACGAAATCGTCATTGAGGTCGTCATGGGGGAAACTACCGAGGGTGAAAAAAGAGAAAGGAAGGATCAAATTACCTTACGAGGACGAGAACTAGCCGGGGACCTTGACTGCAGGGGAGAATGTGCAGAGCTGCTGAACTTGAGAGCAAGGAAGCAAAGAGTCGAAAACCCTAAGCCACTGGGGGGTTCCAGTATTTATAGGGGAAGCATCGTTTCAAGAACCCCAATGAGGAGATGACCCCAAGGTACCCCAGGGAACCCCAGGGCACGTGTCACGCGGAGAAGCGACGGGCGCAATGATGACTTTTTCTCGGAAGTCGCACCGTTTCTGCGACAGCCGTCACCTCGATCACTGGACCGTCACCAACGAGTAGCTTCGCAATCAGGTACGTCCTCCTCCAACGACTCAGAGAGGATAACCACACGTCAGGAACGTCTTGTCTAAGGGCAGTTATACTTCCTTATGTTCTGCGCACGCTTGGAACATCAGAAGTAGGGGACTTGTGTTGGGTTAATGGCCCAATTAGAGGATCGGCCCATTACCCTTTTATCGGACGAACGTCTTGGCCTATAAGGTAGCATGCCTTGATGAGCGTCTAGCCAAGAATAAAATGTATCGCGGCACGGAAGCCCAAGGGTAGGCTGACGAACGTCGCCACCCAGGATCCACAACCATATGAGGCTCAGTCCAAGCTACGAGACAATTTTATCAAGGGCCGGAATACGAACGGCCCACAACCCTTTGCACCATCATCCGGAGTAGGCCCCTGACCTAACCAGACGTCCGTCCCCACGGATTAGGCGGGAAACCCCGATTTTGGCGGGAAGCACATTTAATGCTGGAGATTTGGTGGTTGGGGCATCACCCACTCGTAGCCTTCCACATCCACATTTAATGCTGGAGAAGTTGGTCTAAGACTTCAATGTCCTTAAGAAAGGAAGCATTGTGGTTCCCGGTTACACTGTCTAGCTTCAAGTGTCCAGTGGAGGTTAAACCACTGGTTCTAGCAGTTCCTTCATGAAATATTTGTGCGTGTGATAGTAGCATAAAAGTTCATCATACTTTTCATACATGAAATAGTTTATGAATTGTTCTTCATGGATAAACAGTGGTTTAAGGATGTTCGGTAATCCATGTAATGAGTTCATAGTAAATTCAAACAAAGTCCTTAATTCTCCTGAATTGAGAGTCGGCGTGACTTTGATCGTTATCTCACAAAATTGGTCTGTGTTGCATTAGAACGTAGTCACTCCTTGGTCGAGGTACAGGACTACCGGGGTCCCAATGACCATTACCACGTGAGTCAAATAAGCTGGTAATGAAAGTATAATAACAATAATAACAATAATAACAATAATAACAATAATAACAATAATAATAATAACAATAATAATAATAACAATAATAATAATAACAATAATAATATCTATCGCGATCAGAAGGATTCAGATCAGATTAGAAACATTCAGATCAGATCAGGAACATTCAGATCAGATCAGGAACATTCAGATCAGATCAGGAACATTCAGATCAGATCAGGAACATTCAGATCAGATCAGAAAGATTCAGATCAGATCAGATCAGAAAAATTCAGATCAAATCATATCAGAACTTAAAAAATTCAGATCAGAAACATTCAGATCAGGTGAAGAGAACAGCTTCTAAGAGGGACTGGACCCGGGACGTTGCAAGACATGAAGCCTATTTCTCATTTCTCAACATTGAACCATATAACTCAAAGTAATAACTACATTTGAATAAGCCGTGTTTTTTCAAATGTCGCCTCCTCAATTTTGAAAATATTCAACTTCACACATCTATCAAATCAATATATAATTGAATAAGAATTTTAAAAGCATAATGAAGGTATGTAAAAAGTAATTCTTATCCCATCATTATCAACTTCTTTGACTTTTAGGATATTAGTCGTATAGATCCCGGTAGTCCTGTGCTTTGACCAAAGAATGACTACGTTTCAATGCATACAGACCAATTTTGTGAAGTAACGATCAAAGTCACGTCGGCTCTGAATTCACGAAAATTAAGGACTTCGTTTGAATTTACTATGAACTCATTACATGGATTACCAAACATCCTTAAGCCACTATTTATCCATGAAGAGCAATTCACAAGCTATTTCCTGTATGAGGAGTATGATGAACTTTTATGCCACCACCACACACACAAATATTTCATAAAGGAACTGCTAAAAGCGGTGGTTTCAGTTCAACGCCTAGCTGGTAGCTATGGAGGGCTGCATAAAAGAGAAAATTTTTTCATCTCCAACGGACACTTGAAGTTAGACGGTGTAACCGGGAACCACAATGCTTCCTCTCTTAGGAAGGATATTGAAGACGTAGTTGAACTGCTCCACAACGTGTTTGTCAGTACTAATAATCAGTGCCATCAAGGATTGCAAAGCTTGGTCATGTTATGATTTCAAATAAACCCACTTTTTGAGCTAAAGACTCTTAGGTGTCTCCTCAAGCACCCATTTTTTGGGAGTACCTACTCAAATTGCTGTTATTCTAGTTCATGTTTTAAGTTCACCAATAGCTCCAATCTCGAATAACTACCCCTAAAAAATGGGTACTTGAGGAGAGGCCTAGAAGTCTTCTGCTCAAAAAGTGAATTTATTTGACATAATAGCATGATCAAACTTTGCACACCTCTATGACACTGATTATTCGTACTAACAAACACGTTCTGGAGAAGACATAGGTATTGAAAAAACATTTTGTTTTTACACATACTTTGGCACAATGTTTTTCACGAATTGATTTATCTGACTTCTTGATTAAATTTAAAACCGAAATTTGTGAACATAATTTAAACTTGATTGAAACATGCTCATAAAATTTTCATAAACAAATTCCGGCCACTGGAAGCATATTAATCTGATATGATTATTTAATTAGTTTAGTAATTGAGTTCATTCAATTTCATTGTAAAAAGAAGATTCTTAATAATAGACTAAATTTGTTGAATGACATTGAACCACAAAAATATTGAGAACAAAGCACATTTACACATGAACGGAGCATTTAATGTTTTTAAGGAGAAGATTGAGTTCATTTTAAGGAGAAGATTCATAATAATAGACTAAATTTGTTGAATGATATTGAACCACTAAATTATTTAAAAACAAAGCAAATTTAAACATGAACGGAGCAGTTAATGTTTATACTCGAGCCCGTTTGGTAGCACAAAAATCGGCTGTTTTGGCGGATTCTGCTGAAGTTTATGAAGATTTGACTGAAGTAGCTGCATTGACTAATTCTGCTAATTTAAGGAAAAATTATTTTTAAAATATATTTTATTAATAAAATAAAGAAAAAATTATATGTAAAAATAGCTAAAATGGTCATCTACAGAAACTTCAGCCAATACTATCAGAAAACTTCAATCTTACTTTTTCTACTTATTACTCCCTCTGTCCCCTTTTAAATGTCCCATTTTATCATATTGGGATGTCCCTATTTAATTGCCTCATACTTTATTTGGTAATGTTTGTGTGGGTTAAAATCATTCTTACTTTATTCTTACTTTATCAATTAATATCAACCACACAAACTCATTTTTCTTAAAATCTGTGTCACCCTCTTCCGGGACATTTAAAAGGGGACGAACGGAGTACACAATTCAACGCGTGAAAGCAAAAATTACGTGTTTGATGAAAAGTTGGCTGATAAGCATGATAAGCCGAAAAACAATAGTTCCAAACGGCCTCATATTATGAACCCTAAATTCTTTGATAGAACTATTTAACAACAAATTGGGTACATACTAAATTAGGTAGATAGAATGTTCTAGCATAATATTTAGGTACATACGATTATTCATCACACTCAATTATCAAATTTTTATGATAACATTTTAATACTACGAGCACTTATGTATATTTAAGAAAT
This sequence comes from Cuscuta epithymum, assembly GCA_945859915.1. Lineage (NCBI taxonomy): Eukaryota > Viridiplantae > Streptophyta > Magnoliopsida > Solanales > Convolvulaceae > Cuscuta > Cuscuta epithymum. The sequence continues at coordinate 1,244,033 of CAMAPF010001042.1, read as the reverse complement.
AATATGTATTTTATGACATATCATTTCACTAATAGGGATTTTAATTGAATTGCATTGGAATACAAAAAGCCCAAAAACACATCATTTCCCATTAAGCTTCCGTTAATGATACTAAGCTTCCGTTAATGATAAGAAAATGTTTAGGTGTTAATTAACGGACGTAAGCAATTTATAATAGATGGTACAATGAGTATAACAAATTGTACAACTATGTGTTGCTTTAGTTTACACCAACATTTTTTTCATGCCTTAAATGCCCTAACCATCATTGTTGTTTATAAGATTTTAAGATATATTGTGGCACCAGATGTGGAGTATAAAAAAAATAATTGAAAATCATCTAGGGCTAATCAGAATCGAAACTTACTTTTTTCTTCTTCGCCCGAATTAAGCAAGTCTTGAGGGGCATTTGTGGACATATAAAATTAGCGGGCCATTTGTTCATAAATCAATTGGACTTTTGAGATATTTAGACGGAGTTGTAATTATCATTGGGCCTCTTTTGAATTTATTGGGCCAACATCAGATTCTACTGGACTACTTGTGCATGCTAATATTGATATGAGTCCGTTCGGATAAAACTTAGTGATTAAATTAATTTGGGTCATTTAAAATGCCCAATTAATGAAATTATAAATTAATTCCTTAAAGGAATGGACTGGTCCTATTAATTTCTCTATTTTAAGCCCATTATCAAATAGTAAGAGATCCAGTTGATAAAGAGGACGAATCCAGTTAAGAAATGTGTCCATATGCATGAAAAATAGCTCTGAACCGTGTTAAAAAACTGTCCAAATACATCGAACAAGTGCTGATTTTTCTAGCTATTAAATGCAAGCAAATAGAGCCCAAAACCCATTTTAATTGAGACCCATATAATATGGACGAATTTTGGGAACCCTAAGCATATTTCATCCTCCTCAACACCTATAAATAGGGGTCTCAGATGAGAGGAAGAGGGAGAACTTCTAGTCGAAGAAACACTGCAGAAAAGCTCTGAAGAACTCCCGAAAGGCTGTGAAGGATTCCGAAGCATCGAAAGATATCAAGCCACGTTTTTTTTCAAGAATATATGGATAATCCTTTGTGAGTTCTTCTATTCTTGATCAAACAACGCAAAAAGTTGAAGAACGTTCGAAGATCTGAAGAACGAAGCTTGAAGATTCAAAGATCTGAAGAACGAAGCTTTGAAGATATGAAGAACGAATCTTTGAAGATTTGAAGATATTCATATGAAAATTGAATCAAGATTCAACTGAAGATCAAGCCATATATCCCGGGAGGCCCTTAATTAGAAGATCAATCCATAAAACGGCCCTTTTGTTGAAGATCAAGCCACTTGAAAACCGGAGGCCCTTCAAGCTGAATTCTTTATTCAAGAACATTTGAAGATCCGAAGAACGAAGGTTCGAAGATTCGAAGATCTCAAGAACGAAGATTCGAAGATCCGAAGAACGTTCAAATATTTGAAGAATTAGACATTTAATTTTTAATTAAATTCTTTAATTATATTCATATCAAATTGCAAGTGAAGAATCAGAGGATTTATATTTAGAGATTGTAGCCGATATTCTCACATATTATTATTTGTGATCAATTTTAAGTAAATACTTAAAATTTGTTTCACAATATATTTTCAAAAAATAAAAGATAACGTCATTCCATCCTATATCAATTTTTTGAAGGTGAAATATATGAACGTTTGATTTTATACATGATTGATTGAATTGATTGGATACCAATTATATGTTTTGTTTTTAATCATACAAGAAGAGGAAAAGAAGGTGAGAATGAGATAACCTAAATTGAGCGAGTTGGTGACCTTTATTTCTCCAAATGCAGGAGCTTGAATCTTCACACTTCTATCATTTTTCCAGTATATACAACTATACAAGAAAAGTATGAGAGAAGAAGACGATGACTAGAATTTCTCCAAATACATTAGATTTAATTCTCCACGCTTCTATTATTTTCTCTACTTTAAATATCCACTCACGAGCACTTTGTCGTAGTGCGTCAAAATAAATTGATACTAACACTTATACGTAGTATGTGTGAAGTAGAGTTTGTATCTATAGGGAAATGAATACTAGTAAATAAAGGTGGAATTTTGGGATTGAGTGATTTAATTTAATTAAACACGAAAATGAATGACTTATATGAGATTTTATTCAGGAATAAAAAGGACTTGGTCTTGCTACTTTCCACTTGTTGATATATTTTAGTCGATCATTGTTATATCTATAACTTATCCTCTCTCGAATACTCAATCGAGGAGTATCTCCAATTCATCGAGGGTAGTTATTAACAACGACCGTTCATTAACAACTCTTACTATTAATCAAATATAGAACAACGTCGTATACCGATTTAATAGTAGTATTTAATCTTTTTAACTCCTTGATGAAATCAATTGAGATTGATAACCTATACACAACGATTTCGGTTTAACCAACAATGGAGTATGCAGCTAGACTGACTACGGAGATAGAAAGAAGAGGATGGGAAATTAATTTCTCTTAAGTTTATTAACCACGACCGTGCATTAATAAACCAAAGTTACTTACTTGTGAATCCATCAACGATTAACCATCGGTTCGTTGATCGTTTGTAGTAATAATTAATGTCGGAACGTTAACTAATCGTCACTTAACAACCCTCCAACATTAGTATAGAATGAGATTAAGGGAAGAATTAATAATCAAGAGAAGAAGTTAATAAAATAACTCACAACTTTAATAATCAACAAGCTTCAAGAGCAAAACCAAGAAATGAGAGTTTAGCTCCTCATTTGAACTAAACATGCTATAAAAATATAAGAAATAACTATTCTAAACTGAGCTTAAGAGTATGGAAGAAGGAATGAAAATTAGTGAACGAAAAGTGTGCTATTTATAGGTGTTTTCAACACCTTTGGCCGGGTACCCGACCGGGTAGAGTATCCACCCGACCGGGTCCGATCAAAATCAAATATTTTCCATGTTCTGGTGTTCTTCAGCACGTCGGGTTGTCCCTGATCAAGTCTCACCCGACCGGGTGAGGTATAGGGCCCGACCGGGTGAATGTTATTTCCAGGCAGGTTCGGCTGTAATGTCACACCCGGCTGGGTCCAATGTGTTACCCGGTCGGGTCAGTCCTCCTAGGCAGTTTTCTTCTTTTGAAGAGATGATAAAGTCAAAGAACTGGACGAATTGAAAATCTGTGGTCTTAATCATCTGCGAGGAAAGAACAAGGGCGGACAATTGTTTCTGCTCAGTCATCACTACATGGGGAAACAGAGAGAAGTATGGCAACATGAACTACAAACTAGGGATGTCAAAAAACCGACCCGTAATGACCCGCCCTGGCCCGAGACATTTGGGGCAGACCCGCCCCGTCCTGCAAATGGGGCGGGTCTGCCCCGCCCCGCCTATACAATGGGGCGGGTCCGGGTTTTAGAATTGACCCGCCCCGACCCGACCCACTCAATATATAAGTATACATACTTTTTCTTAACTTATACTGCAAATATACTTCAACATACATATGTGTGTATACAATAAATCATAAATTCTTTGATCTTATAATATATGAAATATATATTAGAATGAGATGCACGAGCCCGAACCGGCTTAAGTCCACCCCTAAGTAAAAATAAGGAGACAAATATATACTGCCTCCGCCCCGAAAATAAGTTACACCTTTCCTTTTCGGGTAGTACCAAAATTAAGTTCCACTTTCAAAGATTTCCTTATTTGGCAAATTATCTACATCAAAACTGTGTCAAACAGTGCAAAACAGTACACTTCACAGTAAAGTCAAATTTATTTTCTTAATATGTGTGAAGTCAAAACTGGAACTTGTTGTAGAACCGGAGGTAGTACATCATCATACGGAGTACTATAATGCTATGTAGACAAAAGAAAGAGGGTATGAAAACAAAAGGAAAAGGAAAAGAAGAAAACACAAATAAGAAAGAGAGTATGAAGTACGAAGTACTTGAGATTTTATGGAGTTCTATATGACTTAACTATGAAATCATATATCACATGCGACATCATTACAACCATTCATTTATGAAGTAAGGTCCTTCAGTATAATTCCATTATAGAAATGAATGGTTAAGCCACATGAGCTATATGACTCCATAGTGAATTCATATAGGACCCCATAAAAATTTTGTGTGAAGTACGGTTATGCTACGCAAGACACAAAGAAAAAGAAAAATGAAAAAGTAAAATTAAAAATGAAATAAGATATGTCAAATCAATTGATGACCTCCTTTAGGGTTGGCACAAGGTAACTTGACCCAATTGATGCTTTTTTATTAGTAAATGTATTAATTTGATGTTTTTTAGTAGAAGAGTTGAAATGATGTATTCGATATAGTAGTAGAGTGCATTCATTTTGATCATTTTTCCTAAAGTCTACTTCTTCCGTTCTTGAATTAACTTCAAACTTTCCTTTTTCTTTTGTCCCTAAATTATCTCATCTTTCCCTTTTTGACAAATAATTTGTGATTCGCAACAATTCTTACACATCTCTCTCCTCTGCATAACTTTCCACCACACAAAACTCACTATTTTAATCTCACGCCGGATCAAAATGGGAGGTAAATTAGGAATGAAAGAAGCATTATTTTTAGAATTGATTGAGTAACCATAATTATTTGTGGCCGGGGGCAATCTTTGAAGTTTGGACAACTAATGAGACTCTCCACTGTTCCTGTTCCCACGAACAAATGAAGGACTAAAGGAGGCTCGACAGTCGCCGGAGCACGAACGACCGAAAGCAGCAACGTCAACGGCCAACACACAGGGTCGCGCCGTCGCAGGGACGTAAGTCACGCGCAGCTAAGCAGTCAATGAGGCAATGAACTGACACATCTGGAATCTCACATCGCGTAGCTGGAATATATAGTAACCCGTAGCCCCCAAGTCCAGGTTAGGTTAAAATTGCTACGGAGTATTATCAAGTTACTAGCTTGTTAATTTTGTCATTCAGTTTAACATATTGGTATGATATTATAAGGCTGTTAGTTTTTATAAGTAAATTAATTTTAGTTTTTAGGGCTTTTAATTTAGCAATTATACTAACTACGATTAGGTAGGGTTATGATAATTGCTAGTTATTATATTTCCATTTTCTAAAGAAATACCCATTGGGATATGAGAAGCTTACTAATATAATGTTGATTTATTTTATAATGTACTCCCTCCGTCCCGCTATGATTGTTCCTGGTTCTAAATCATTCCTAATTTATTCTAAATTTATCAATTTAATATCAACCACACAAACCCACTTTTATTAATAACCGTGTTATCTTCTCTTGTCCCAAACTTATAGGGGTGTCCCCAATATGGATTTTAATGGATTTGAAAGGAATTTAGAATTCCATCAGAATCCGGGTGTCCTCAACTTGGATTTTATAAAATCCTTTAAAATCTGGGTGTCCCCAATTACTCCATGGATTTCTTTCATTTGGATTTCAACTGATTTTAATGGAATTGAAATAGGAAAATAACCCCAATCCGCTCCACCTATTCTCTCGCCCTCACCCCTCGGATTTTAAAGGATTGCTGCCTGCCTTTTCTTCCCAAACTCTTCATACGCCTCTTCCAACTCTTCTTCCCAACTCCCCAATAAATTATCTTCTACCTGTTCAAACCTCCCTCTTGAAATGGTGAGAGCAGATCTCTAACAATCAAACCCCCACAAATATATGACGGCAAGCACCAGCGAATGGACTTCCTTAGGCCGTGAGTAGTGAAAGGTAGCATATCTCACCATAAAAGCAGTATCCAATTGTTCACAAGGTACTGCTTCACAATTTGGATACACCTTCTCTGCAGCTGATTCACTATAGGCACCTCTCATCCCCTCAATAAGCAAGCAAGCAATGTTCATAATAGGAACAATGTCAATAATCAATCATCCAATTAATAGATATACATACATCTGATAAGCCACTCGAAGATGAGATCTTTGGGTTGCCATATTTGACAAATCAACCGATGTCAAAGCCCTGAGGTTCCCACAGTTCAAAAACCAAAATCAATCTCCGAAATTTTACAACATTCCATTAAAATCCATGAAATTCTATTCTCTTAAAATTCATGGAATTCCATTAAAATCTATGGATTCTTGAAATTCCACTAAAATCCTATGAAATTCACAATCCTTAAAAATCTTTTAAAATCTAAGTTGGGGACACTCCCCTTAGTGGGACAGAGGTAGTAATAAAAAGTTATAATGTCAGGAAAATAGGCTCAATTTTTTTTACTGCACAAGACCCGATTTTCTTAGGACCCAGGATCACTACATATCATCATATGCATTTACTTATTTACTCACTTCGGATGCTATTATGCTAAGAAGTGAGGAAAATGAACATCGGTAATTTTTGTTCATTGGCATTGGATATGAAATCATTACAAATCTCTATTGGAACTTAAAAAGGGATCATCCTATTCGAAGGGATAAAATTTCATCTTAAAATTAACACTTATGGAGCCCGTTTGGTAGCACCAAAATCAGCTATTTTGGTTGATTCTGCTGGAATTTATGAAGTTCTGGCTAAAGTGGCTGCAATGGTTTATTCTGCTGATTTAAGAAAAAAATATTTTTAAAATGTATTTTCTTAGTAAAATAAAGAAAAAATTATATGTAAAAATAGTTAAAATGGTCATCTACACCAACTTCAGCCAATACAGCCAGAAAAGTAACTTCAACCTTATTTTTTCTGCTTATTACACAATTTAGCGCGTGAAAGCAAAAATTACGTGTTTGGTGAAAAGTGTGATAAGCCCAAAAACAATGTTACCAAACGGCCTCTTGGTCTGCGGTTTGCCATACACGCGAAAAGTATTCTAGTTATGAAAATGATTTTTGTCCATTAATGCTTATGTAATTGGCGTTAAGTTTCACGTTCGCATAAGAACACACAGACTGCCACGTACCACACCATATTTCATCTATTAAGAATGTAATTATCGAAAAAATATGTAACATATTACCTCTTATAATCACTTAGAGGAAAGTATTTGGTATGCAGATAGTGGCATGATTACATATTTACATTTCTTCTTCATAAATAGCTGAAAACGTGTTACTATATATGATACACTATATTTACAACTAAAATTTTGTCTAACAACGTTTTTTGAAACGATAAACACTTCTTGTATTTGTTTCAAAATTGTAATGTGTATTCAATTCTAAATTAGAACTCGTAAATTTAAATTTAACATGATTCTTTTTATTTTATTTCAAACATGAATTTTCCACATTTTCAAATTAAAAATATGGTTTTGGGGTGATGGGGAAATATTGATAAATGGTTCTTCACTTCTACTAACGCATATTTTTGGCCCAACTTTAAAACTCGGGCCGATGGTGTAGATCACAGCTTCTAGTCTCTACAACAATTTGGGCTATCGTCCCCCTGTCATTTCTCTCACTTTCTTTCACCAGATCTAATCTGAATTTACACTGTTTTCTTTCTTATACGGAGGGAGTATGAAGTATGTAAAAACCTTGAAATCGGTTTAATTCTGTCAATTGTCATCCTGTTAGCACTGGACAGTACGTCTGCCTGGCTACCTCTCTGGTTTCTTCGATGATGCCCTCTCCTTATCTATCTTTCAGAGACGCTAGCCTCTGCCTCATCACTTACTCTCATCGGCGCTAGCCTTTGCTTTTCTTGCTGGTATCTGTATATTTATGCTATACTGTTTTCTTTGCATATTACTACTGCATAGTTTAATACTGAATCAGAAAATATGATGAGAAGTACTCCTTCATGTGATCTTGTTATGATTAAGAATAGATAAAGAGACAGAAAATAACGAATTGCACTTCTTTATTTCTACATGTACCCTTGCTTTCTTTATGTCTACCTTTAGCTTAGCCGGTGTGTGGTGATTGCAAATGGGTATATATATAATCTTAATGATTCGGCGGTTCTTAGTACTTATGATGCAGAGTAAGTCCCCAGTAACATTGATAGTCAAATGTTTTGCTTTGAAACCTTTCAGCCTACTGGTTTATGTATAGAGTAATTTATGTATGTTTAGTTCTTAAATCATCATTTCTGAGCTAATTGCACAGTATTGCAATTAGGCAGTTTGTACTGCCGGTTGACGTCTAAAAAAGCAATACTTTTTCATTAGATATACATATATGTGTTATAGTATCTTCTAATTATTCTAACTTACATGCCTATGGTTGCTTTTAAGCACATTTATGAGACTACACCAAAAAATGTATAATATTAAAAGCACATATTATGTGCATCATGGAAAATGTGTCAATAACTATAGTTTATAGTTTATACTTCATAGAATCTACAGAGTATTATATTCAGAGTAAGCAATTTGCATGGTTATATTAAAAGCACATATTATGTGCATCATGGAAAATGTGCAATGCTTACCTGTAGTGTTTGACATTTTAGTTGGCATCTCCATTGCCACATGCAGGACTGGTATGATGGAAAGAATCTCACTCAGCATGGAAGAAACGTATCTTTAATTGGACTAAAGAGACTACAAAAAAGTTAGATAGTTAAATAATAACCTACAAAGCAGAACTAAAAGTGATGGAGTATTTGATAGATCTATGGAATGCCATCATCTAACTGCAAGTATTGGCATCATAGAACTGAAATCAATAATGTATTCGGACTTACAGAGCAGTTTTACTCTTATCTGCTCTGGTTCTAGTTAAATATGGAGTATAATTTGTATGTAGTAGTATCCTGGACGTGACGGTTATGGAAAGATAGTGGGCCATGTGTAGATCCAAAAATTGAGCCGCTAATTACTCATGATCTATATCCCGTCAATTGATCCACATGTGCACTACAGTGGCGTAATTTTAGACAATAAATATTACATGGCAGGAACAGTTGTTATCTCACGATTCCTTTTTTATATTAGTATAGATGTGTGTGTGCGTGTGTGGGTGTGTGGGTGTATATTCTTTTCTACATGATTATGAAATCTAGTAAATTTGGATTCTTGTTCCAACGAGAAAGTTATTATTGTAGATGAGTAAAGATGCTTAGTCGGATATGCAGACGTAGCTTCAGCTCTGCTTCTCCTCATCCATGGCTCTTTGTTGGGCTGGGCAATCCTGGTGATAAGTACAAGGGAACACGACACAATGTATGTTGCAATCTTTTGTGGAAATGGACTGTTTGACGTCTTTCGGGCTGCATGCCTACATTAATATCATATTTATTTCCCTGCAGGTTGGGTTTGAAATGGTAAATGCGTTTTCTGAGTCCCTTGGCATCCCAATGGAAGATATACACTGCAAAGCTATATTTGGGAAAGGTTTCTTCAGCCATGTTTTGGCTTTACCACTTCCGTTTTGTTGCTTTCATGCATATTCACATACATGCTTATTTGTATCAGCAAATGTCTATTTTCAGGTTTAGTCAATGGAGTTCCAGTATTTCTAGCCAAGCCCCAAACTTACATGAATTTGAGTGGTGAATCTGTAGGTTATTAAAAATTATTTTTGTAGTCCCTTCACGAATCAGTTTTTTCTTTAGAAAATTACATCTTTTGTATGGTCCAATAGAAAATAGTTTAATGACGATGATGACAAATAAGTTTCCATTTTTTTCTGTTAGAGTGGACCACTTGCTGCATACTATAAGCTCCCGCTCAACCGCGTGGTTGTGGTATAGTCTCTTGACTATTTTAATCATTTAGTTCTAATTTGAATTGACTATAAGTTGTGAGGCACCTTAAATGTAGTTTCACGATGATATGAATTTGCCATGTGGAGTGCTGCGTCTCAACCCTAAAGGAGGTCATCATAGTCACAACGGGTATGCCTATTATGTCTGGATGGACTCACATAAGCGAACTATCATGATGAGTTAGATGCATATTGAGGTCATTGTAGTTAATTACAAGTCTTGATTTTTTCTTTTAGTACCTCGTTATCTTCTCGGATCATGAAAAGAAGATGTCTCAGCCGCCTATAAAATAGCACTATATAACAGTGCTTTAACACTACGGGCATTAATTTTATGCTCATTCCCACCTGTCTCCCTAACCGTGCTACTTAAACGATTGAAATTTTGCTTCATCTTCTGATCTGTTCATTATTATCAATTTATCTTATTGCTGTATGCATATGCATACTTTACACGAGTAAACCAGAAGGTATTTATCTCTATTCGAAATGAGTTGTCTTTTTAGAGTAAAGCTAAGATCTTAAACCCCAAATATACTTGGGTGTGCTGTGTGCATTACTTCAGGGATCAATGATTCATATCTTGTTTAAGGAAAACCTTTTGTGCTTCAAATAATAAATAGGATGCAATATATGATGTCCCTTTTTATGTGATGAATCTTACCTGATGATTTTCTTGTGAAGCCAGTAGCCACTTTATTTGCAATGTTTGAGGCTTGACCAGTTCAAAATTCACTCATATCTGTTTACTTTGCAGATAGCGCTGACAAATGCTTAAAATATTAGCAACAGCTTTGTGGATGTGAATCGTTATCTTAAAAAGCTATTTCTCTATCTTAACTTTTTAGGTTGAAGAGTGTGATTAATCATTTTCGGGGAAACAAAGAGTTTCCTCGATTAAGAATAGGTTGGTTTAACTTCCAAGCTCCTTTATTATTTCTGTTATATTTCTCCTGTATGTCCAATACTCCTGCTCTTCTTATTTATCAGGCATTGGAAGACCTGCTGGTCAAATGGACCCCAAGGCATTCTTGCTTCAAAAGTTTAATGCTACTGGGAGAGAACGGGTATGCACATTTGTTTGTATGTTTTGCTCTCTAATTAATCATCTGTCCCCTCCATCCAAAAACAATTTGACGTAAAATGCTTATTACCGGTAGAGCTGTATGTTTGTGGGTGGTGCAAAAAGAAGAGAAACAATATTAACCACTCAAATCATTCCCTAAAAGGAAATGTGAAGAAAATTTTGGGCATTCTAAAAAGGAAAACAGGGACAAAATTTTGGGGCAAATTGAATGAGTCGTTTTTGCAGTACCACCGCTTAACATTTGAGTGCTCTAACCTGAACATATCTATGGCATTTTCAACAAGTGTGGCTTAGTTATAAAATACTACTAGAATTGTCAATTTGATGCACATTATAATCTTTTCAAGAAAATCATCATACAATAAAAACGAATAGTGTCGGTTGTGTGCGTGTGATTGAGAGATTTATCCACTTTACTTTTTGACAGATTGATGTTGCCTTAAAAGAAGGGGTTAATGCGTTGAAGCAAGTTGTGTCCCAAGGCTTAACTGAATCATCAAGGTGCTTTAACACCCAGCAAAAGTACAAACATATCAGATTGCAGACCGTCCCAGTATGATACCAGATTATTCAAGGTTCTTTTTGTTTCCTTTTTTGTTTGATAAACCTTGAACACGGTTGATAGAACTGTACTGCTAGTGCATTGTTGCTGCATTCTATACAGGGAGTATTTTGGCTAACTTTATCTAATGACTTTTTATCATAGTACATCCAAGTGAATGTCAACCACAAAATTGTTTGGGACTAAGGTTTGGATGTTGTTATACATCCAAGTGAATGCAAAAAAAAAATGATGATGTTTCTCGCTGTTTAAAAAAGTACTGTACGTTTTATTTATAATAAACAAAATTGTTTTGTTATTGTAGTTGTGACATTATTATGTTTTTTTGTTTAGATAAATTATAGAAGATGTTTGATGTGTTTCTTTGAGAGAATTTTATTTAGATCTAGTAAGTGAGTTTCTATATTTGAAAGTTATGTTAAGATGGTATTGTGTTTTTGCCTTCCCAGGAAAAGTTTCTGAATAAAGCAGATAGGAAGTACCTTGATGCCCAAAGTTTATTCTAATGGGAAGAGACGGAGATGGAAGTTCGAATTTGGTTCTCTCAATTGCTCCTTACTTGCTCGTGAAGTTTTAGTTTATTGTGTGTTAAGGAAATACATGTAGATTCATAGTTTCTGACACATGTTTTGCTTGTAATTGGTAAGTTATATATTTCTGTGAAAAATGGTATGATATCAGACTAAGTCATTCATTTCTTATACTTCGTATGTAATTATTTCCTAAATCCTAATCTATCTAGAATTGAAAAAATATTTAATGCTGAACGGAGTTGTACGCTACAAGATCTTATTACTCACATCAATAACAAAATTCAATGAGCACTAGTAGAATAAGAAATGCATCGGACATTGTATAAGGAAGTTTAACTAGGAATCTGTTAAAATTTATCATAATTCATAAAAATTTGGATTATTGACATTCAAACGGAGGTAGGGGTGGCCTCAGTCCAGACTCCAGAACTAGATCTGGCACTATTTGGGACCGGATCAGGTCTGTTTTTTCCGGTTTCAGATGTGGGACCGGCCATGTTTGCTCAGACCGGCAAGAGGGGTATCTAGGGATGGACTGGGCCGGGCCGAACCGGCCCGGAACCGGACCGGCCCGCTACTGTGCGGGCCCGGACCGGACCGGGCCCGGTTGGCCGGTTCCGGGCTTTTAGCCCGTGTTGGCGGGTCGGGCGGGCCGGTTCCGGGCCCTATTTTTGTTGAACCGGCCCGGGCGGTTCGGGCCGGGCCCGGTTCATTTTTTTTTTTTTTTTTGGTTTTTTCAATTTTTTTTCTTTTCCTAGGGTAGGGCTGGGTGTTTTAGGGAGGTTTGGGGCATGGGGGTGAGGGGGGGGGGGTAGGGAGATAACAAGAAAATAAAAAAAAAAAAAAACATTGAACCGGGCCCGGCCCGGCCCGGCCCGGTTAGGCCCGGACCCGGTATCAACCCGGGCCGGTTCCGGGCCCATGTAACCCGAAAAAAAGCCCGCCCGGGCCCGGCCCGGAACCGGAACCGGCCCGGCCCGGGTCCATCCCTAGGGGTATCAGATCCTGGTTCACATATTTGGGGGTCAAACTGGGTGGTTCTAGACTTCTACAAACGGGTAAAAAAATAAAAATCGAAGGGATGGGGTCCGGAACTGGGAGAGAATCGTCTGGATACCTAAAATCGGCCTAGATCCGGATATAATGGGGTCGGACCATGGCTTCTCTAAACAATGATTGGGACCGTCCAGTCGGGGCCGGGTCGGAACTGAGTCCACCCCTAACCGGAGGGAAACATTGGTAATTGCATATTGCTAGTTCTGGTCAAGAACTCAAGTCTAGGGGGGGATTTGAATTCTAATGGCACTACTTTCGAGTCATTAGCATTTCTTTGAAACAACGAATTACTCGGGCTAGTTCTGGTCAAGAACTCGAGGATAAGAAGGGGTATTAGAATTCTAATGGCACTCAGATAAAGTTCACATATGTGTCACGAAAAAGTGGTGTCACAACCAATATGATCAGTAGACAAACCATGCAAATAACCCATCATAAATTTATGTCTAATCATATTTTTCAAACTTGGGGATATAATAACAATGTGTAGTGGTACATGAATTCACATAAGATCTGGAGCCAGCCTAGCATGTGTTGATCCCATCCTTGCAATCTGAGGTTAAGTTGTAAAAAGTCTCCACCTTTGTCTTCGCTCTGTAAAGAACCTCGGTGTCCACTTCGACCCGCATATACCCATCAAACTCAACCGGGCGCCCACCATTCAGCAGTGTCGTCTCATTGTACCACTCACTAGTGTTACTCCACAAATATTGGTAATCATCAAGCAGGTGAAGCTTATAGTGAGGCCTCAGCTTATCAAAGTAATTATAGAACGGTTCGTTCGTAGCAATATAAAGATTCCTTCCGGGCACAACCATTTTCTGAATCTTTTCAACAAGGGCATCTGGTGAAGTGTCGAAATCCAAACGAGGCCATAACTCCTTATTTTCAGCTTTATATCCACGAACAACATGGGCTGCATCGAAGTCCCAATCCATACTCGCACTAATGGCAGTGACTATATTCATCAACCTCTTTGATTTCCATAGAGCATGCCAAGGCCTCTGAATATACTTTGCGGACGGACCTTCACAAACTCTATACCAATAGTTTTCAGGCTCAGGAGCATCAAACTTTCTCCATATTATCGTGCTTTTATTATCTTTCTTAAGCTGCATTGGAGTGACTTTATAGCCAGGTACCTTTCTCACAGGGATCTTCTTCTTGTGCATCTTGTCCCATTTCTTCCAATCTTTGATGAAATCAGCTTCTTCGACAATTGAAGCCTCCTCTTTTAAGTGCTCAAAATCAAAGTAGAACCGAAAGTCTTTTCCTTCATCATCCTTCTTACTCTGGGTGTAAGTGGATGCCAGACAGATACTAAGATCCATCACGAATGTCCTGTTCAAGAACTGCGCCTCACCAAGAGCACATAGAAAGCTCCATAAGAACTGATTCATTCCTTTACAATAGTCACCCCCACGAGAGTAGTACAAATATTTCCCATTTTTGAAGGCCAAATCTGATTCCAAGACTGGGATTGTGTCGTTGATCTCATCATCCTGAATTGGAGGAGAAATTTTCGATCTGGGACCAGTTCTAGTGGTTTTATCATTATTCACTTGAATTCTTGGAGGACGGGCACTTAACCCTGAATGCCACTTCCCGGCACGAACAACTTTGTATCTACAACTGGGGGAAAATCCGATCTTGAATCTCCGGAAATCCCTATATTTCCTCCATGACTTCTCTCTCTTGTTCCTAAACCTCCATGCCACATCACATTCATCTGGCTGAGACCCATTAACCGGAGTTTGGTAATCAAAAATTGCAAGGGATTTGAATCTCTTCATGTTAAACCTCTGAATGGTGACCAAGACTCTGGGATCGGAACAGTTGATTGCATCTCCATCTGCACAATTCGTCTTTAACGTCACATTTGGGAGATTCCCTTCGGTTTTTTCAATTATCTCCTCTGTAATTGGTACACTTGCAGATGAGGGTGAGGTTGATGGGGAGATGGAAACCATATCCTCTCCAGTTCTAAGGACAGAAGTATCCGGCTTAAAAGTGGCATTTTCAACGGCAGTGAAGACCTTAGTCAATGCTCTTTCAGATTCCCATGGATCCGGAGGTTGGTATGTGACAGCAATCACAGTTATTATAAGCACAGAGAATACAAAAAATGAGAAACAGACATTGCTAATCCGCTTTATTATGTTCTGGCCGATTGGATCTGTAATTGGACTCTGTTCTCTCATTGCAACAGCATAAACCTATCCCTAACCACAAATCAAATCCAAACATTACACACTAATGTTAAACAAAGCTTTCCATATTGGATTATAATGAATGAGATTTTAAAGCTGTGAAGGATTTCTTTCACTAACCTCTAAGCTGTTTACTCCATAGCCAAAACCGTCAAGGAAAATCTGGATCTATCTTGAACTTGCTTACTAGTTAGTATGCTTCCGTTACAGGATCTTGTAGTTGCGAGGGTATGAACAAACCTATCTCAATATTTCATTTCAGTTTATGGATTTGATCTTCAAAAGCTTGTGCGAGCAAGAACTGGGCCGGGGCAAAGGTTGGATCTTGAAGCCAGTTTCAGGGTGCTTTAAATTGTACTAAATCAATTCATCATACTATACTAATAAAGAGAACAATAAAAGAGCCGGTTCTGAAGTGAAAGGGAGAGAGAAAGAGCTATGTAACGCGCAAGAGGATTAGATTGGAAGGAAACTAGAGAAGATGGTGGAAAACGAAGACATTTCTGGGAAGATTTTGGGGTAGTTCTATAAATTAGAAGAGATGCGGGGGGCAACTTATCAATATTAGTTTTGCTTAATCTTTACTGCTCTGTGATCTGGAGTCATCTTTCATCAGCAGGTAGTTTGTCTAATTGCCCGTCCATTTGGTTAGTTAGTGAGTACCCTTCAATCAGCATCACAGATATTCGTATTAGTTCCAATTTTAGAATATGTTGAATAAATAAGAGAAATTTGTTGATGTAGTCCCCTAACTTATAGCTATACCCGATATTAGTCTTGTAACTTTATTAACTTGCAGATTACATCCCGTAACTAATAAGTTGGTGCAATTTTGGTCCTTCTCTGCCGGAACTTACCAATTTCGCCGGAAAAAGACACATCACATGCCACATGGTATATTATTTGGAACTCATTTGCTGACTCAATGTTGGCCCTTAGCTGGAGTTAAAAAATTATTTCTTCTTGGTTG
This sequence comes from Cuscuta epithymum, assembly GCA_945859915.1. Lineage (NCBI taxonomy): Eukaryota > Viridiplantae > Streptophyta > Magnoliopsida > Solanales > Convolvulaceae > Cuscuta > Cuscuta epithymum. The sequence continues at coordinate 1,227,925 of CAMAPF010001042.1, read as the reverse complement.
CAGCAAGAGCATTTTGAATGAAGTTTAAAGCTTTCTGGATTCATGTTTTAAGAATAAAGCATTTGACAGAGTCTCCAACTCTTCTTAAAACTTCAGACCACATATATTACTCATAAACATAAACTTGAAAGTAAATAACATTGTCAATTCAAAATAAAAGATGTAAATTTTTAACAATTTAGGGAAAGCTTACAACTAACAATAACAATGTCTTACTGCACCTTCATAATGTGGTACTAATTAATAACCTAAACTACCTAACACTCTTGAAATGTTACATCATCTTCACTTCTCACATCTTTAACATGAGAAAGACCAAGAGCAAAAACACTAGCCCCACAACAACTATGATGAGTCTATTATTTTTAGCTTTCAACTTTACAACCTCTTCCTCTTTTGAATTGAGTCTTCTAACCAATCCCGGAATTATCATCGTTCAAAGATGGCACATAGGTGGGTTCGCCCATTCAAAAAATCTGCAACCTTATGTCTGTATCAAAACAAGATGAAGTTTAACTTACTTTTCACTGCTTTGAACACAAAAATACATTATCAAATGCCCCCAACAACTAGAAGATGGTAATTTTATTAGAAGAACCTAGCTTAAAATTTAAATACTTTTTAATTTTCAAACAAATTTATTATTCAAATGCTATATATTCTTAAATTTCGAGTTTATTTAGTAAAAAAAGAAGCAAACAAAGTAAATTAAAAAGCTCAACTTCTTACTCTGCTTCTAGCGCACACATGAAACCTTCTTTCAGGATTGTTATCAGCCCAAGAAGTTAGAAGAGAAACCTTTTTACCACAATCACACTCCATAAACTCATGTCTGATCGAGAGTCGTTACTAGCAGATTTGAAAAATAACTCACTCTCTCGACTTAGTTCAGGAGAAATCTCCAGGTAGGGTTATGTGTTCTTTCCCCCTTTTGCAGATCCGATAATAGGCTTGGTATGGTTGTGCACGCACTCGGCGAAGAGCTTTCATACTCTGGTTTTTTAACTCCAGCTAAGGGCCAATATTGAGTCAGCAAATGAGTTCCAAATAATATACCATGTGGCAGGTGATGTGTCTTTTTCCGGCAAAATTGGTAAGTTCCGGCAGAGAAGGACCAAAATTGCACCAACTTATTAGTTACGGGATGTAAATTGCAAGTTAATAAAGTTACAGGACCAATATCGGGTATAGCTATAAGTTACAGGACTGAATCAACCAATTTCCCAATAAATAAATGTATTAATAAAAGAAGTTAAAATACAAATGTGGGTTTTTGAAGCATACTGATCATCATAAAAGAAGTTAAAATACAATATGTTGAAACCACGATAAATATATTAATAAACGAAGAGCGTTAAAATAAAAATGTGGGTTTTGAAGCATGCTGAATGACTAACAGACTAATCATAGGTAAATTAATCTATGGTCATATAACTGTGATACATTTTCTAATATATATGGGCACAACGGTTCTTACTTCTTACTTCTTAGTCATCCTTATGAGTGTTACAAATTAGAACTCATTAAAAATTTACTCCCTATAAATTAAAGATTGTTATGTAATTATGAGTGTTCATAATCTGTAGGTCCATATATACAAGCTCATATCATTATTAGTGATATATAGACATCTTTATATGTAAATTAAGTAACTTTAGATATGGTTCATTATACGTTATTAACATGGTCTGCCTCTTCTTATTTCAAGAGAAGAATTTACTTTCATTTTCTAGCCGATTGTTAGAATATTATCTAAATAGTTCATTTTTCACCTCCTTGGTGAACAATGAAAAAAGAGTGAAGGTTAGGGGAAATCTAGTATATACAATGTGTTGGTCGAACACCAAAGTCTTAACCATATAATTGTACAAACAATGTTACAGCCTAGAGAGTGCGATTTAAATGAGAACAATGTTTAACATAAGAACATGAGAACACACACATTTAATCAAATTTAATGCACGATGAAGGCCGTCTAGTTCAATTTTTAACTTTGTTCGAACAACATCAATATTAAATAATTGTGGTGGATTTTTTGTAAATAGTATGTGTTGCGCAAAGAATGCAACAAGCAAGCCTTTGTGTGCATTACAATGTGGTATTCTCACGTTAAGCATTGTTCTCATTTGATATTTATCCAGATGTCTTAACGATAGATGTGGTATCATGGCATTAATACGATTTGTTTTTGTTCAAAAATTGTAACAAGTTCATTATTCACGTTTTTTTATCTCAATAGTTGTCTACTTGTCTCCCCCTCGTCACATATAAATTTCATTTTTTCCTTCTAATTAGTTGTTCAATTGCTAGCCAAGTATGAGGTGTTATATTTTTTTGTTAAGTTTCATTTCTTATTAGAGTATGAATAACCCTGTATGGCTGTATATGTATATCTCTCGTTATCTTCTTCACCCACCAATATATATTTACAACCAAATTTTTCTTTAATTTCCATCACCCCGTCAAATGTTTTTCGGCTTTTCGCAATCTGACTTCGCTTTCCAATTTCCATGGTAAACTTGGTATTTTCTAAATCTCGGAATAATTTTTATTAATTGGATCTATTATTCTAGTATCCTTTCCTCCATCAACTAAACTTTGAATATTATTGATTGATTTCACTGCATTTGGATTCAAATATGACTATAAGAAATCAATTTCTTGAATTAATTCCACATTTAGTCTCATGATTTTTATGTCAATTTCACATTCAATCTACGTCTTTCACTTTGTCCACTTTTTGTACTTAACTAATGTTTTAAAACCATTTGTGATCCTTTTCCGGCAATTTTAACCATCGAAAACATTGCCAGAAGAACTATATGTGGACAAAAACACAATAGTCATGTATTAAAGGTGGACAAAGTGAAAGACGATGACTAAATATGAAATTGACATAAAACTCACAGGACCAAAAACAAAATTTATTCTCCATTTCTTCGATCGTTTCTATGTACTCCATATCTAATAATTTCATTAGTTGAATATCACCACTGATTCACCAGAAACATATTCTGGTAAATTTGGATTCATTGTTTTTACAAATATTTTGAAATACGATAATCTATTCATACAAGTTAAAAGAATAGAATGGGGCTTGAAAGAATATCGATCATATCAATATAGTTATGTCAAAAAAAGATCACATCCGTATAGTGATTAGTGAGTAGTGACTAGAGTTAATCTTTGGGTAAATTACCCTATGACCATATAAGTGTGGTAAAACAAATTGAAACTGTGTCGTAAGTCGTAACTCGTAAGATGGCCAAATATTTTTTTTGAAATCGTAAAATGGCCAAATATGGAACTCATTACATTACACTAAACATTATAACCAAACTTACGGTTCAAACTTCAAACAAGCACATATTTTTAAAAAATACGGTGTGATACACACAAGCTCAAGATTTTTTGCATACCAAAAGTCTTATGATACCTAAAACAAAGACTAACTGATTCACCTAGAAATGATTCATACGCAAGGCCAGTTAATAACACCTCAACTATTTAACCGGCCACCATATGAGTATTTCGGACAAAAATATTACTGTAAGAAAATAATCATCTTCTACAGGAAACAAGAATATGCAAGAAAAAAATAACAAGTTAAAGACTTTGTATGGAAAGAATGGAACAAAAGCTAGCAGCATCGTAACTCGTAAGGGTTAGGCATGGACCAGGATGGTTCCCGGTCCCCAACAGTCTGCCTGGTTGGTTCCTGTCTGGTTCTACATGCTTTATGCCATTCCCTCCTTTCACCTTAACAGGAAATTATAACACTATCAATTCCTAAGAAGCCACCGGCACATGGAGTGGCCATTTTATAGGAGCTCCATCTGATCACACCCTCTTCAAAGTCTTCATAGGAAGTAATCGGGTGTTCTTCGAGTTACATCAGGCTCACCTCTCCTTGGAGCCGGTTCAAACTGTAAAACAACAAGTATTTCGAGAGTCAATCTATCATTACAAAAACTTGAGGTATAAGAAAATAAGGAGTGATGTCCACTCCACTTGATGATCGTTTATGGAATTACTACTACATCGGATCCCATTCGGCTAAAAAGGGAGAGAAGAGAGACCTGAATGAAAGTATGTCCTCTGCAGTCATCAACTTCGAGTATGGATGCCATATTTCCACATCGATAACAATAATTTGGTGCACTGAATATAGTAACAACTTTTTGGTCCTGCAAAAAAAAAAATCATTATAAATGACCAATAAATAATGATTACATTGAGAAACCAAGGCTATAGATATATTATTACATGAGCCCAGTTGAACCCCTCCATAACCAGCTGGTGTGCTCTAGCAATGAGCTTCAAGCTGTTAGTCTGGTGAAATTGCTCTGATATATCCTGCGAAATTCAAATAATAGAACTGAATAACAAAATTGAATCCCAAAAATGAAAAACATAGGCAGTAAAATAGTACAGAGGGAAGTGTAGAATTACCTGGCCAAATGTATATCCTGCACCCCTGGGTGATATACCCCAGCCGCAACGGTCATCAGGATCAGACCATAGGAGATCACACATGGGACCCTCATGTGGAACTTCTTGTACACGATCAAAATTACGGATATTATCAAGTGTTTCAATGGATGGAGACAACCCACCGTGGAGACAAAATATTTCAGACTCGACCTAGCAAACAAATGTACAATTAGAAAATTACAATAAAACAAATGTCTGCTAAAAAAGATCCTATGGAAACAAATTAATATCTTTTGATGGAATAGACACATTAACATCTTTTGATGGAATAGACACATTAACATCTTTTGATGGAATAGATTGTTACCACCATGGAGACAAAACATTTCCGAGTTTCCGACTCAACCTAAAAAGGGCAGCCCGGTGCATGATGGCATCCCCACAAGGTGAGGGTCCGGGGAAGGGTCCCACCACAAGGGTTTAATGGGGGCAAGCCTTCCCTTGCCAACGTTTGGAAAGAGGGCACCCCCGGGACTTGAACCCATGACATCTCGGTCACATGGCAAACAGCTTAACCAGTGCACCAAGGCTTCCTTTAATTTTAGGCTCGACCTACCAAACAATCTTTACATTTAGAAAAATACAATGGAAAAACTGTCTGCCGAAAAAGATCCCATGGAAACACATTAACATCTATTAATGCAATAAAATGTTAACATCTGTCGGAAAAAAGTCACATTTGATACAAAGCTCATTTATTAAGTTGAATTGGTTTCAATAATTGATTCACCCTATAAAAGATACCAAGTGATATTCCCTATTATCTATTTTTCACCTTAAAATTGGCATGAAGGTTTACAAGCCGGATTTTTTTTATCAATAGTCAGAGTTGTATACCCCTTATTCCCTCGTAGGTGGAGCCTTTGCGGCACTAGGGTAATGTTGTTGTTGTCAAAGTTGTATATACTAAACTAATGGACTAATATTATTTTTACAAATAGAAGAAATAATGGAATTTGTTGACTTTAAACTTTCACTGGCATGACTGTGAACTCGCAACTTCATGATTTCTATAGACCATAGCGATGTTTGTATCGAGAAATAATAAACCTAAACCTGTCGTAATGAATAGTAAACTTAAACCTAACTTGAAAAGGAAATTATAATACTATTAAAACTATGAAAACTATATTACCCTTATATACTTGAACGGTAATCAATAGGCCCTCAATATCGGGACATCCCATATGGCACAAGTAAGTTTCAACTAATGGGATAAAGGGAGTATAGTTTCTTTAGAAATAGAAACTATTAGTCTATTACTGCACCATGAAGCAGTGACGCACAAAATTTGCCCCATGACCATTTTCTAATTGAAAGTGGCTTTTCTACAAATAGTGGAAATAAGAAAATCATGCCATCCAAAGTTCTGAACTACTGCCATGAGTAAGCACATAAGGAACCTTTGGAAAATGGGTGATGCCATTTATACTTTTATACGGGGGCCGAAAGCATTCCATATAAATTTACAAGAGATTCCCGAAAATGATATGATATACGAACCAATGCTGTCAGCGGAAAATAGTCAAACAGATCTGTGAATGTCTTCCAGACGTTGGCATTACCATACCTGTAAAATGAAGTGGCCGTGAATCAACACTGGTCTTGACTATTAAGTATCTAAGGTGACAGAAAAATAATTGGATAAAAAGTAGAAGAGGCTACAAAATTTATGCATAAGACAAATAAACTAGAGAAAAATACCATTTAAAACACTGATGCACAAAGGACCAAACTGAAAAAGGCACTCCATACATACTCCGTACTTTATTCATCATAGGGTTCTTGCCAGTCTTTAATGACTATGACTCAATTACATTTAACCAGTGTTACCTTATAACTAGACTCCCAATAAAATCTTGTTTCTTCAGTAAATATTACGTAGTATAAACACAGCCAATGAAAATTAAAGAATGTTTAAAGATATAATGGTGATATCTACTTAAAGAATGGTTACATAGATTTGGATTTATATCCCCGTGATAAAATTTTAACATCAATTACAATTCATGAATGACTAATCAACTCACTTCCTTAAGCATTCATCGTAAAACCCATAAACTTGAGTAATCTGCAAGAAAGACAGACCATCAGTTCACTCAATTTAACAATAAAGACTATATAATATGGAGTAGTGAGGATATAAAAAAGCAGGGAAGAGTAAAAATGGAGAGGCAACTGTATGTTTAAAGAATAACTCAATGATAAATGATTTCAACTATCACCCAGCTTCAATAAGTGAGGATCGTTCAACGGTTCAACCAGCTCAATGATAGACCCAAGAATGAGATTAAATATTGAAATTTTAATAATGGAAATCAACGCATACCTGGCGACTCTCGTGATTTCCCCTCAAGATTGTAATTCGTTGATGATAACGCACCTTGAGGGCTACCAAAAGCTAGAAAAAGAATAAGCTGGATTAGAGTTACATGTTTAACAAACTAAATACAAATGAACTAAAAAATGGGAGATGGAAACGTTAAAAATCAGAATCCTACTGTTACTGTCTCAACAGAGTAGTATCCACGATCCACATAATCTCCCATGAACAAATAATTGGTATCTGGGCACTGCAATTAAGACAAGAAAAAACTTAACAGTGTGAAACAGACTTCATTAACATATACTACTCTAGTACCCCCTCTTACCATTTGCGACGGGGAACATGGAATACTTAAGGATTCAAAATTAAACTAATGACAGTAAAACTCTAACCAGTCTATTCACACGCAAACATAGAGACAAATACTATAGAATCGTTTTTCTTCTTTAAATCTTAGAATTATTAAGAATGTGCAGACAGGCAAATATATATTGTTAAAATAATGAATGTAACTGAGAGTTGGGAGAAGCACTTATACCCCATGATAAATATCAGAATCAGACATATTATATAAGTAAATGGAATTGAAAATACCTATATCACCATTTCAAATAATCAGGGTAGTAAAAATGAATCAGAGGCTGGTGCACATGGAGAGATTTCATTTATATAAAAGTTCGTTAATTTTTTAATGAATTTGTACAATTGAATCGCAAACTTACAGAAGTCTTGAGTGTTTATAATAAAATTTGCAAGGGTGTGATCCCTAAAAACACAAGGACAGAAGGTGCAGAAAAAAATAACAGAAGATACCTTTCCGCCGATCCGGAAAAGCTCAGCAAGATCGTGGAACTGCCCATGAATATCACCACATATGGTCACAGGGCTTTTCACAGGCTACAGAAAGGAAATAACTTTTTTTAAGTTTCTATATAGTGCTGAACGTGTAATTATTGTTATTTAAGCAGCTATAAGCACACATGCATGTAGAGTTCAGTCCAATAATATGGTTGTAGTCACAGATCACATCTCAGTGGTGTAAAGCTCTAGCTCATGAAAGAAAAAATGCATAATAAAATACTACAATGAAATAATGCATAGGGTATACTCAAGGGAGTCAATAAATTGGACGAACATATCAGAAACAGGGAGTAAATATAGTTGATGAAAAAGACACGCTAAAATAAAAAAAAATTAAGGTTCAAAATGATATTAAATAGAAGCATTTAAAGTTCGCTCACTTGACTAACAATAATAGCAAATATTAATAACATGAGACACTGTTCAGAAGATTGCCAGAACAAAGGCAAGTTTTTAATCGTGTATTCTTAAATACTAGAAGTATCCTACATTCCTACGTAATATATAACCAGAATGAAGTTATACAATAGAATTAAGGAAACATGTCATCTATACTCTGGGTGTGCTAAGTGGGGGTGTGGGGAGATATTTTTTTCTCAAAGATGTCATACTTGTACATTGCTCTCGCCGATCAGAATCTCCTTTGCTTTATCACAGAGCACCCTTACCTACAGTTTAAAGCAGAAGATTTTGGTGACTTCTTATTACGAAGGAAAAAAGAGGCAGCCAAATGGGAAAATATTGCAGCAACATGCTACAATACCAAATTCTCAATAAATATCTTTCAGCTCAATGTACAATCTGGACCTCAATATAAAATAGATGTCATTCATTGAAACACGAAGATACTAGTACCTCCAAGGCTGAACATAATGCATTACATTATATGATACATTATTTCTAAAAATGAACAGAGAATTTCAGGCAGTGCAGTACTTATCAGAAATTCATGCTCTATAAGGAAAATGGAATACGAACAATCAAAGCAGAAGACAGAGCAAGCTAGCAGAATTTTACTTGTATAAGGCAACTTCTATATCAAGCCTTCTACTTTATATAGATTTACACAATAATTGATGTTCATCTAATACTACCATTTACACAAGCTGATAGCATTTTTCAGTTCTATTACTTCAGAACCAGAATTATATACAGATGGAACGGTTTAACAGAAAGAACAAGAATTAAACAAAACTTGAAGATTCCAGCACACTGAACAATGCAACCAAAATTTAAAACATAAATCAATGTCACAGTATAAACACAATTTCCTTCTGAAACTCGAATTCTTTTTAGATTTAGATTTTGCAAGTAGAGAAGGAGTAATTGTTTCTATTTTCACATTCAAGCTCCAATGAAATTTCTAATTCACCCATAACCCAAGGGGAAACGGATCCGAAACCTAGATGCATAGACCCGCAATTATTAGCAATTGGAAACCCCCAATATAAGAAAGAAAGCAAGGGCGTGAAAATTTGATAGCACATGTATTATTTCAGATCGGGTAATCTTGAAACTAATTACCCAGAAAAGAATCATAGAAACGAAAAGAATGCCAATAATACAAAAAATGATCTTATATATATCACTAATTTCAAAGGAAAACAAAAGCATGGGGGCTGGGTACCTCTTGCTCTGACAAGGGTTTGCACTGCATTAGCTGAGCAATCTGCTCATCCAGATTCCCATGAGCAGCGCTCGACGGAACCGAATCCATTTTCCGAATCTTGTCTTCTCCTACGACGCCGTCACCCTTATTGACACTCAGAGAGTCAGGGACGGAGGGAAGTGGAAGATAAAGCGTGGATTTTGGCGTTTAGATGCAGAGAGTAGAAATCATAAAAGGAGAATAGTGTAGAATTTTGGCATTCCAGGTACGATGATTCCTCTTCGTCCTCGTTCCTCTACGACGTCTTTTCACCGGAGCTCGACCGGGACGATGAGAACGGACTGAAGAGTGGTGGTGGTGACGCCAGAGAAAAGATTCTTCAAGGAGAAAATATCACCTCCAAGCTCCTGGCGGGTCCCAGGCACACCCTTCCCTTCTTACTTCTATGGTTAATTTTTTTTTTCTATGGTTAATTTTAGGGATAAAAATAAAAAGGGGAAACACTCAAATAGGACCCCGAATTTTAAAAAAAAAAGTCAAATAAATCTTTATATAGGAGGTTCTGTCCGGCCATCGCGATTTGGGGCGGTTCTCGGTGGAATTTTTTGATGAAAAATTTTGAACATTTTATTCATCAAGTCTAGTTTACTCATACCAAATTTCAGCTTATCGGAAACACATTCAAATTAATTCTTAGAGATAACTGCTCATTAGACTTGATGAATAAGATGCTCAAAATTTTCATCAAAAATTTCCACCAGGAACCGCCCCAAATCTCGACGGCCGGACAGAGTCTCCTATATAAGGACTTATTTGACATTTTTATGAAAGTTCGAGAACCTATTTGACAGTTTTCCCCAATAAAACTTCCAAATGGGTTGGGCTCACAGTTTAAGATGGTGAGTATTGTGAGGTGGACAGTTGTGCAGAGGAAAAAGAAATGCGTAAGAAATGTTGTGAACCACAAATTTTTTACTAAAAAGAAAAAGTGAAAATTTTAATTGGGACGGGCGAAAAAGGAAAGTTGGAAGTTTAATTAAGGACGGCTGAGTAGCTATTATTGTCAAAGAGTTGGGCGGGTGACCCGAAAAGTGATCCGGTGAAGGGTCAACTCGGACTTGAAGAGTCAGCCTAGGTAATGGTCGATAGACCCGATCAATATTGACTAAATAAAACATAAAATATGCACAGAAATATTGAATGTTGAATACATATTTGTTATCTTAAAATTTTATTTTGGAAAATTTAGTTTGAAAAACTAAAGTTAGGGGGAATTTTGACTTATAATGTCGTTGTATTTGGATGTATTATCTCTTTAAATCCCTTATCAAGAAAAATCCAGTGGAATAAAAACCTCAGTGAAGGAAAACAGCGCATCGTATTCAAATACTCCCTCTGAATTTAGCATAAATTTAGGAGATGACACATGCTTATTTTCCGGACAAGTTTTGTAAACTTTTTCAGAGAAACGACTTGAAGAGATCGGCTGAATTGTCATTGGATTTGATATGTTGAATGCTGATCTTCCCTTCTTTCTCCAGATCATGAATAGAGAAAAACTTTGATGATATGTACTTTGTTCTATCTCCTTTGACGTAACATTCTCTAATTTGAGATATGGCCACAGTGTTGTCTTCGTGGATCACAGTAGGATGACAAGTAAATGGCTTCATACCGCATATATTTTGGATCTGTTGAGCCACACATACTCTCTTCCATAAATAAATATGTACTACCTCCGTCCTGGTGGACTTTGCCAAATGCAAAGTAGGTGAGAAATAAGAATAGTAAAAACTGTGTGGTTGAGAATTGTGCAGAAGAGAGATAAATGTACAGAACCACAAATTAGTTGCTTTAATTGGAAAGTGACAAAGTGATAGAGTTGTATTTTTATTATGTATTATTTCTATTTTAACTAGTTTTATTTTTTGTTGTTTGGGAAACTAGTATCGCACCCGTGCGATGCACGGGACAATATTTTCTTGGTTTTAGTTATGAGATATACATATAAAAATATCAAAGCACACACTTTTAATATAATAAGATTAAAAAAATAAATGATATGGGAGATATATTAATAAGTTGTTGAATTAAAGAATTAAGAACATTGTAATATAAAAAAACACTAAACGTTTTGAAAAACTTCTGGGTATGCAACATTTATTGTTGAGTTACTGGAGGCACCATCGGGGTTGCATATCAATATTTTCAATCCTTCACGTCTGGTAACTCGGGAAACAGCAACATAGAGTTGACCATGACAGAATATCGGATTTTTTAGGAACAACCCAACATGAGATAACGATTGTCCTTGACTTTTGTTTATTGTCATTGCGTATGAAACCATTATAGGGAATTGTCTTCGCTGAAACTTGAAAGGCATTCTAACATCTGATGGAGTCAAATTCAACCTCGGGATCAACACTTTTTGCCCTGCAGTATGCCCAGACAATATTTTAGCTTCCAACACATGACATCCGAGTCTTGTGATAACCAATCTTGTCCCATTGCAAAGCCCATCTTCTTCTTTCTGCTCAAAGATATATTTCAAAAGTTCTTTATAGTTGTTCCAAAATATGTCATGATAAGTGAATTATAATCTTTTTTACCGTGTCCCCAACCATAGTAGCTGCCTTTTTCCCGAACAATTCTTGGCAAGCTGTATCCCATAGAATAAATGCAGTGTTTGCTGTTTTGTCCATAATTCTTATCTTGACTTTGTACCTGTACTTTGTTTAGAGATATTTGAAGTTAGCACTTTTTGAAAGTATGCTAAAAGTTGAACTGCCAAGCTTTAGTACTTAGTCTTGAAAAGCAAACATCATCACCGCATCACGACGGTTTTTACATGCTGGATTTATACATTCAAAACAGCCACATTTTGGTGCCACCTTCCTGGCACATTCTCTGCAAACCAAGTACCACCATCCATCTCCAGTTTCTATATCAATGACTTCACCATCAATCCAAAACCGGCCATTCTAATATAAGATTTACAACTGACATTAGATTCTCCATGATCCTTAGTTAAATATAATAATAGAGTAGAATTTCTCAAATTTACCAAGTTTTCCTGGAAGAGGGATTCGATTGTCACAAATTCTTCATCTCCCGAACCCTCTTCTTCCTCTGTGGTCACAACAATTGGTGAACCATTGTAACCCTCATCACCATGCAAGTCAAACCTGTATATGAAGTCATTATGTTTGTCTTAACATAGGCACATACACATCACTGAGTGGAATGCACAATTATAGGTATACATGTCCTTGAAGTCTAGTATCTCTTGGTCTTTACCATTGATTATCAGCTTTGACCCGTGGTAACTGTTGGTCATGCACACTTCACCTTTGTACATTCTTGGGTGAACCATTTGAACAACGATTACCATAAAGTAAGGAGTCTTTTCTACCCCACGCCTTATTGCGTCAACAAAATCAGCCCAGAGAGTGCACCTGATCTTTTGTTGGCTGTATGGCATGTGTTTAAAATTTCACGAAAATATTATTGTTTATTTGAGAAAAGAATTGGTATTATTGATATTAAAATTAAATACATAAAAAGTTATGAACAACATACTCAGGGTCTTCCAAAACCATTTCAACCAATTTTTGGGTCGCTCCGTTATTCTCACGTGGTCTAGGAAAATGGATTGACCTAACGCTCCCTATTATATCTGTGTAACCATGTGTTGTTAGATTCATAGGTAGTCTTTGCATGATATATCAATAATTTGAGAATAAGAAAAGGTAGAATCGTATACCAAACAGCTCAGTGAGGTTTACTTGATTTGCATTTTGAAGTCCAAAAAAAGGTTTGAAGCTGAACATATTTTTTGGAAATGGAATGTCATGGTCAACCAATGTTGTCTTGTGGTTGAAAATGATGTTGAAAGGACAATTTGTTGTCCTGTACTTCATGGAATTAGGAGTCACAACAAAATTTCTCAAGATGTAGACGTTTCCTTCTTTTATGCGCTCCTTGAATGCGCCAAACCTTTCTCGGCGAATTGTAGCATGAACTTTGTCGCCCTGTGTAAATAAAAGAAGAGTCCATTTGTTTGAAAATTCAAAACTGTAAAGTGGACGTGAACTCAAAAAATTATCATGAAAAACATACATCTTGATCGTGAAACACACACTCCATGGTATTGATCACATTTTTGTTAGTGAAAACAGGGACTGGATAGGCACGCACCAGTCTGACTTTTAGTGCCCAGTTTGTCTTTGAGGTGTTAAGCTCTTGGACTCTGTTGAACATCTTCAACCTTGATATTTTCAACCCTCTGCAAATTAGCCACGCAATTAATTCACTATATGCTAAAAAATATTATTAACGTAATGAGTAGATGAGAAAAGTTGAGAAATATACTGCAAGAATGCCTGTGCATGAATTTGATATTTTGATTCTTCGGTGATGCAGGTATATATAGAGTGGTGTGATTGGCTGGAACTGCCTTTGTCATGGCAGAAATGGTGATGCGTGCTTCAATCGTGGAGAAACTGCTCCCAAAAATTAAATTCTGATAGGACTGATATATTGCCACGTGTGTACTTCTAAAAAAGCCAGAACAGTTATTTTACGTGAATCTGATGTGATGTAATGTATTCAACATCATGTGACACGTGTCATACATCTATGGTCAGAATTGTGCAGCATGTTGCACGATTGTGCTTATATATATATATATATATATATATATATATATATATATATATATATATATATATATATATTACACACTTGGTGGAATTAGTTAATTTTCTTAGATAGATGTAATTTGTTTTGATTAAGATTATTCATAGCTTAAAACAGGTCAAGATCATCCAAAGGATCAAGTTTGGACCCCAAAAGATCAAGGAAAGTGCAAGGGGACAAGATAAAAAGAAGATTGAAAAAATATTTCATATACCCGGTCGGGTATAGGCAATACCCGATCGGGTATTGAGTTGATTCGGGTGTCAAAATCAGAATCTGGAGAGACAAAAAAAACGTGCAGAATTTTTGAAGATTTGGCTCATATCCGACCGGGTATGCCTACATACCCTACTTATGCCCAGAAAAGTGACTTTCCGGGAAACTGCCTAAAATACCCGATCGTGTACCCTGTATACCTGATCGGGTACACCACCCTACCACCTCCAAACACCTATAAATACATCCCTTTTCCTTCACAATAATACCTTCTTCCATACTCTTAAGCTCAGTTTAGAATAATATTTCTTTTATATTTTTATATCATGTTTAGTCTCCAAATGAGGAGTTAAACTTCCATTTCTTGGTGTTGCTCTTGAAGCTTGTTGATTATTAAAGTTGTGAATTATTTTCTAAACTTCTTCCCTTGAATATTAACTCTTCCCTTAATCTATCTATAATATAAGGCTAAAGGGTCAAATAGGGCCTTGAACGGACTTAAAGTGTTCAATTAGCCCCTTATATAGGAGGTTCTGCCCGGCCGTCGTTAATTGAGGCAGTTCCCGGTGGAATTTTTTGATGAAATTTTTTGAGCATCTTCTTCATTAAGTCTAGTTTACTCATACCAAATTTCAGCTAAAAACTCAACTGGGAAGACAGTCAAATGATTTTTTGAAGATAACTGCAAAGTTAAACAACGCAGTACATTTCGGAACATCATTTGACTGCCTTCCCAGTTGATTTTTTATCTGAAATTAGGTATGACTAAAATAGACTTAATTAATAAGATGCTCAAAAAATTTCATCAAAAAATTCCACCGGGAACCGCCCCAATTAGCGACGGCCGGGCAGAACCTCCTATATAAGGGGCTAATTGAACACTTTAAGTCAGTTCAAGGGCCTATTTGACCCTTTAGCCATATAATAATGTTGGAGAGTGTTGTTAAGATGAAAATTAGTTAACATCTCGACATTAGTTATAGTAGTATTTATTTTCTTCCTCTATATATTAATGTTGGGGAGTGTTGCTAAGTTGACAATTAGTTAACATCTTGATATTAGTTATAGTAGGATTTATCATCTTTAATATTCTTCCTTGAATATTAATTAATTCCTATTGATATTTCATGTTAATATTTTGAACATTACTTAAAGGATCAATTAGTTTTGTTTCATATATTAATTATTACTAGAATCGATCGACGAATACGCTTGTTAATCATTGATGGTTTCACAAGTAAGTAACTTCGGTTTATTAATGCACGGTCGTGGTTAATAAACTTAAGAGGGATTAATTTTGTTGGTTAAACCGAAACCGTTGTGTTGAGGTTATCAATCTCAATTGATTTCATCAAGGAGTACTTAAGAGATTAAATGCTACTATCAAGTCGGTATATGGCGGTGTTCTATACTTGACTAATAGTAAGAGTTATTAATAAACGGTCGTTGTTAATAACTACCCTCGATGAATTGGATATACTCCTCGATTGAGTATTCGAGAGGGGATAAGTTATAGATATAACAATGATCGATTAAAATATATCAACAAGTGGAAAGTAGCAATGTCAAGTCCTTTTTATCTTTGATTTAAATCTCATATAAGTCGTTCATCTTCGTATTTAATTAAATTAAATCACTCAATCCCAAAACCCCCCTTATTTACTAGTTTTACTGAAAAGAGAATTATTCCTTTCCCTGTGGATACGAACTTTACTTCACCTATACTACGCATAAGTGCTAGTATCAAATATTATTTTGACGCACCGTGACAAAGTGCTCGTCACAAAGTTTTTTGGGACAACAAAAAGTGAAAGTTGGCAAAGTCCAATGGGACAAAAGGGGTATCATATTTGTGATTTCGCCTTTTGAGGATCTTATAAATACCCAACAGCTGCATATCCGAGTAAAGTGACTTTTGCATCTTTATGGTAGAATAGGTCGAGATCAACTGTACCAATGAAGCCTTGTTAGACATGAGTTGCACCTAGCTAATAAACTTATAGAAAATGCAATATTGGTCTAGTATTATTGGCTAAATACATTAAAGCTCCGATAGCACTCACTTTTTGTACTCCGTGACTGAGTATTTCTTTGTTGTTTTCACGGGAACGGAATAGATTATCATGTATGTTGAGAGATCAAACAACCATTAGTGAAGTCAATGGATGAGCTTTGTCCATACAAAATCTCTACAAAACGTTTTCAGTGTAATTGATTGATAGATAAAATTTCCATTCTTCAAATACTCAATTTGAAGTTTGAGACCAATTTGAAGTCCGAGACAAAATTTGATTCTCCCGAGATCTTTCATTTCAAATTCTTTCATAAGATATTTTGCAGTATTTTCAATTCCATCAAGAGTTCCAAAATGTTTAAATCTAAAAAGTTATAAATGTTAATGAGCGTTAGTGCCCTTTTAGGAATAAAATTGTGTTGGTGTAACACTCATAGCATTAAGTAGTTGTACATTATGCTTTTAGCATTGTCCATCATATATATACCCCTCGGTTACCACCCTCATGCCGTTAACTTATGAATCATCTCAACAACGGGCAAGCTCTCATTTAAGTCGGGCGAATATCTATCACTTACACACGATGGACCGTCCGCTACATTTAGCTGTGATTGGCAAGAGATGAAGTTTTTTTTTTTTTGAAAATCAAATAACCATTTTATTGATATTCAGATCTTAACAAGAAACATAACAACTAAAACCCGAAAGCATTACAATCATAACGTTCAATACTACACTAGGGTGAGACAAATAACAAAAACGCCATATAAAAGCACTCATGTTCGCTAACCCTGCAACAATGTAGACTCGTACCGCAGTGTGTCTGCTCATGCTACTCGAAATGGGTTCGGCTTGACCAGCCAACGAAAAGGAATTATTGAACTTGCCGGTGTTTCCAGCCACCGGTAAGGAGCCAAGTGAAGAAATTGTTCCCGTTTGACCAGCCACCGGAAAGAAAACAATTCATCCAATGTCATCTTCCTGGATCGGCATTGGTTCAGGAGGGGGGCGATCGGCCTCTATATCGATGCAGAAGAAATCCTGATTCATGATTGATAAAGAAGCCAATACAAACCTCTTACTAGCACACAAGAACACCCAACCGATGATGGCGGGGAGTATAGATCTGGCGAGTGACACTTTGCCACCGAAAATAATATCTCTAGACAACGCTGGGAAATAAACGTATAGATAGAACTGAAAATACCGATTAAACGAAACCTTTTCCATTATTGAAGTCAAAAGAAGAGAAGAAAAGAACGATTAGTTACCCTTTTTCCCTTGTGATTGTAATTAAGGGTGTGTCCTAGCTAATTCTTCATTCGGTACTTCATCCTTGCTATTCTCCCTTCATCCTTTTCATCTCCAATTGATAGTCACGAATTGATCCCAGAGGTGTAGAAGCGGAAGCGTTGCCTAGGTTTGGCCATTTGGGTGTAAATATATTGCCCCATAATTTGCCACAGAGAACTACCAAAGTCATCTGCATAGAGAGTAAGTTGTTTGTCTTGGTCAAATTGCATGTGCATATCCTTGTTTGTATATGAAGTTATGAACTATGAACATGCAGCTTAAATTACCATATATTTAAATGGACTGGACTTCAATTCATTTCACATAAATAGTTTTTACTCACTGGTTTCCCGCACTTGCTTTGTTAATAATAATAATTTCCCGCACTCACTGGTTTCACATAAATAGTTTTTACTCATAATAACCATAGTAATCATAATAATAATAATATATAATAGTAATAGTAACAACAACAACAACAACAATAATACATAATACATAATATAATAATAAAAGTGATAAATCATGTTTGAATTTTTCTGATCTGATCTGAATGTTTTTTATCTGATCTGAATGTTTCTGATCTGGTCTGATCTGATATGAATCTTTCTGATCTGATTTGAATGCTTCTGATCTGATCTGAATGTTTCTGATCTGATCTGAATTTTTCTGATCTGATCTGAATAAAATAAGAATAAGCAATAAGTAATAAGATTAAGACGAACAGAACAACTTCTAAGGCTTGGATGTTGTTGTTGTTGTTGTTGTTGTGTGGTTCCTATAGAGAATGAAATAATGTATTGAATTCTATATGTTTCAGTACACCATTTACTTTTTTATTTATACAGCAAAGGATAGTAACAACAAGTCCTAAATATATGGCACATTCCAACACTATGACACTTTCACAAATCACAACTATTCACACTATCCCAGGAAATAAGCTAAGGTTTGAACAATTCAAAAATAACAGACTACTCTATCGGAAGGAATATATCAGGTTGTTAGTTCCTTTAACTTGTGTATATTTTATGTAGCTTAAAATATGAAAATTACTCCGTATTATATAAGAGTTCACGTTACTTTAACAAAATGCTTCTACAAAATTGCAGTATTATATGCCTTTTCATTTTCCCGCCTACACCAAGTGACATCTCTGCCATCCATTTTGCACCTGGTTCTTTAAGAACTAAACACAAATTTGAACAAATATCTAAAAGAGATTTGTTTAGTTTGAATATTTCTGCGAATTTCTTCACTGCTGTTCTTTATTATATTTTATCATCCTATCATTTCCGGGGATCCAAGCATATCCTTTGAGAGATCACGGGAATTTTTGAGAAGGGGAAAGATGTCAAAAGGAGCTTGGTCAAACAAAGAGTCAGTTTAGACGAAATAGCAAGTTTTAAACAGATACAGTTTTGTTTAAGAAAATGTAATGAGGAACAATTTCTTTTTCTGAATTGAGATTTTGGAGAGCAAGTTATATATTCAACTGATTGTTTATAGGCTAATGAGCTTATATAGCAAGATATGAGTTGTACACGACCTGCTTAATGGGTCTACTTTAAAGTTGAGGAATTTAAAGGTCAAGCTTTAGCTTAATCTTGCTGAATATGAAGATATCGTAAAATGGGGCTGAGTTTTCTTAGTAACCATTCCAGCTTTTATTATCCAAATTGCATAATTCCTTTTGGGTTAAAATGTTATATTTAATCCAATGGTACTTTTCTTTGATGCATGTCAAGAGGAGTCCTCGGATGGGTTGTGATTATGATTTTAATTTCAGATGGTTTAGTAGAACATCCAAAGTTTGTCCAGTGGCTCCGGTGAAAGAGTGATGACCAAAAATTGTAGACCAAAACCTGATAAGGGTTTTGAAGGAGCTCACTGATGTCCAACAAAAATTGCATACTTTCATGTAGAGCTTCAAGGTAGGAAGGTGGTATACCTGATATCATCCATCATTTTATTATACGTGTATATATCGGATCATAGTTTGCACAATATTATCTACTCTACATCAGTAAACTCCTCTTTTGGCCTCTCAACTACACTGATACATCCACTTTCCTTGGTATCCATGTCTTTCACTTCTAGAATTACAATAGTAATTGGTTGTCCATTATATAACATATTAAATGAGAAAAAAGTTTACACCGGAGTGGAATGGACCGGTAATCAACTGAACCAATTATTATCATATATGCATGAAATTCATTACAAAACATGATAAAAGCATAGTGATGTGGTCTATCTGATGTAGATTCACAAGAAACTGCAGCAGGACGAGTTCAAATCAAAGTGGTAGGGTACATTCAACTATGAGTTGACACCGACATGTGTGTTTCAGTGTATTCTTTGCTGATTTTTTAAAATTTAAATTGCAAATTTGCAGCCAATGCTCCAAAGTAAAATCATTCCTTACTTTTCTGCATCCATTTGCTATTAATCAATAACCTTTGTTCTGAAGTTATTATTATCAAGCCGCACTCTAATTTTATCTTTTGATGCTTAATATTTATTCTTTAGTCTGTTTGTTTGCTTAAAGTTCACAGCTTTTGTTAGATTTGAGCTGCTTTATAATCGACTCTAGCTTTGTTAGTACTGTTGACATTATCTTTTTTACCTCTCATGCTTCTTAATTAACAATAAATTATTTAAGAAATGACCTATTACAAACCTCTTAATGGAAGAAGTGTCAAGTTGGTTTGAGTAAGCCTTTGTATGTTTTCTTAAATTTTGATTGGTTTGCACATACTACTGGATTTTTTATATCCTGCAGAACTTGCAGGTTACTGACTTGGTTCCAAGTTCTAACTGGTAGAATTTGAGTTGGGGGAGACATATCTGAAGCTGCATCAACCGAATGACTAGGGTACTTTAGTTTATGTTGTTTTGTCTAAAATGGGTATTGATACATCAAAAGTTAGTTCATAAATACATTCTTACAGGTCATGTAAGGTTGTCACAGCTTTTATATCCACCATTTCTCACATTTATCGACATTCCAACTCATATTAGTTCCATTTTTATCGAATTTTTGTAATATGCATTGTGGCTACCTTGTGAGGTTCATGGTTCAAGAGCCTAATCAAAGGGAAAAGAGTTCATTATAATTTTTCCTTAGAGTCTCTAAAGTATAAGAATTCATATTTTTTGTCCATTATTTTTATTTTGATCATATATTTGTGAACATTTATTCATTTACTTCGTGATTTGTGATCTCCTTTAAAGAAATTTTAAAATAACTTTTTAGAACATGTTAGATTGGTGGGTTTGATTGCAAAAATCTTAATGTATAAACGAAAGGTGAAGTTTTGGTGTAAAAAAGATCATCTGGTTTTTTGAAATGCAATTCATACACGGAGCATTAATTTTTTAATTTGATTTCTGACATTCTAGATGTATACATTATGCGTAAGCTTGTATATAAATCTAAATGTGATTAATTTTACCAATTCCAATTTATTTCTGTTATTTCATCACTTTTTTTCTAAGTACTTCGTATTTTCCTACATTCTTCTCACCTCCAGTCCCATTTTGCTTAATTAATTATCTCATTATCATTAAGTTATATAGTTATCTAACTGGAGGGTTGTATTCACTTTTAGCTCAAAGTATTAAACATATCTTAAAAAAATACTTCCCCTGGCCTGTTCCACTAACAATGGTAGAAGACTACAAGAGGGAGTGACACATTGACACGCATATACCAACAAAAGTGAGTTTATGTTGTTGCTATTGAATTGATAGAAGAAAAATAAAGCAAGAATATAATAATGCTTTAGAATTACATAAATTTTACTAAATTTGGTATGCGACAATCTTACTGGGACACATTAAAAAATGGAACAATTAAAGTGTTTTTCTCAAACATTACAAACTTTACAAATTTTAACTATTAAAGTGTTTTTCTCAAACATTACAAACTTTCACTATTAAACTTCTTTTTTAAACCCTTTAAAAATTACGAAGTACTTTTTTGAAGTCAAAGTAACGACAAACACTCTCTCAATTTCTTAAACGCCTACATGAATATTGTTGTATCATATAAAGTAATCTATCACTCCTTTCATCCCATATTTAATGAATGATATTAAGGTGAAACTTATTATTAATTTTTTAATCAATAGTGAAAAATAATATCGAGATGGATTAAAAAGAAAACCACAAATATATTTTATGTTAAGAGAATAGGAAATCGGTGTATAATTATGGAATTTATCCTGTGCAACGCACAAGTGAAAAACTAGTCATATGTAACAGGTTGACGGAAATTTAACCCGTAAAAATCGGTCTTCTTCACTCAATATTGTTTTCAATGAAAATATAGATCCTGTGTTTCAGAATATGCTAAAAACGTTTTCTACATTGCAATTTTCTTTAACAATATTAAAAAAATTATTCTTTTGATGTTCTCATATTCACAATACATGCTACATTTTGAATACACTTTCTTTGTCATATTATCTTCTGTTAAACTTATCTAATATTATAACTTTATATCACTACAAGAGAATTATACAAACTTTGTTAGCGCGAATTGATCGAGTTTGACACGGGTCATAACATACTTTTGGCATGCAATAGTTCATGAAAAAATGACGTCGACATGACATTTAACACAAATTTGATCTATTCGTGTTAAATTCTCTATGAATTTTGACGAATTCGTGCCAAAGATTTATGTCAATTTCGCTATTTTTTGTAGTGTATACTCCGTATTATTTTGTTTCAGAAACCCCTTTAATATGATATGTCCATAAATGGTTTCCGCCTAGGGCCTCCAAATGTCTCAAGACGGCCCTGCAGCTAAAAGCACCATAAAGAAGAAGAAAGGCACAAACTTTGACGCCATTAATGACAATTATGCAATCTTGATTTAATGAGCTAACTAGCTAAGAAGGCTAAGATGGATGGTTGTAAAGATGGGCAAAGGAGATAGATAGGGCGGATGATGATTTTTTATACTATGCTTTATGTGAGGAGCATTTATTATATTTGTAACTTGTTTTATGGTAGGTAGTAAAGATGACATGTGTACCTCATAGCTAATTAAACACATGAATGGTGAGTGACGGCAAAATGTAGTCGTGATAGAGAGGGAACTCTTAAGCAGCTATTAGGATGTTTTCTTTTGGACCGAAATTTGTTGGTCTGGTCTGGTCTGGTCTGAACTGGTCTGGTCTGGTCTGGTCTGGTAAACGTCTGGTCCCTGTGTATTTTATAACTACGGAAGTCTGGTCTGGTCTGTTTAAATCTGGTCTGATCTGGTCTGATCTGTTTATGTTTGGTCTGGTCTGGTCTGGGACTGAAAACAGTCCAAAAGAAAACATCCTTAGCCCGTTTGGTAGCAAAATGTTAAATCAGCTGCTTTTAGTGAAATTTATGAAGAAGCCATTTAATAACAATGAAATTGGCTGAATCGGTTGATTCTGCTGAAATTTATGAAGTTCTGACTGAAGTAGCTGGATTGGCTGATTCTGCTGATTTATGAAGAAGTTATATTAATTTTTTTTTATTAATAAAATAAATAAAAAATATATGAAAAATAGCTAAAATCATCCTACAGAACTTCAGTCAATTTAGCCAGAAAAGTAACTTCAACCTTACTTTTTCTTATTATTACACAATTCAACGCGAGAAATCAAAAATTACGTGTTGGTGATAAAGTTGGTTGATAAGCCAAAAAAACGAGTCCGCAAACGGGCTCGAAGTTTTACTTGAAGTGACTGGATTGATTGACTCTGAAAAATTATGAAATAATATATTAATTGTTTTAAATGAAACAAAAAAAAGATATATGCAAAAATATCTAAAATTGTCTTGTATAACAACTTCAGTCAATTCAGCTAGAAAAACAACTTCAACTTGACTTATTTTGATTATTACATATTTTACCGCGCAAAATCAAATGTTATGTGTTTGCTGAAAATTGATTTGATTAGGGTTGGGACTTTGGAACCAAAAACCGGAGAACCGAACCGGACCGAACCGTTATGACCTGGTTCGGTTCCAACATTTATTAGTTATTTGTTAACGGTTCGGTTCCTATTTTTTATTAACGGTTCGGTTCTCGGTTCCTGAAAAAAATATGTACCAGGAACCGTTAAGGAACCGTTATATGTCATAATTAAAATTAAATATATTTCTTATGAGTATATAAATTTTAATGTATATTTACTTATTTATTTTTATATCACACTCACTATTTTAGTTTAGTTATTTAACTATTTAAAACTATTATTCACTTCAACCGGTTCTCTTAGGCTTCTTAGGCCTCTCATTATGTCCAAACTCCAGCGGGTCGGAACTCGGAAGGTCCAAACTATTTAAAATTATTATTCTCTTTAACCGGTTCAACATATGTGTATTGTAATTTCAAACGTTGAATGTCTTTTTAGTAAAAATTCAGTTGTGATTCGTAAGATTTTTTTCAAAGACTAGGAACCGTTAAATGACAAGAACCGAATCGTTAAGAACGGTTCAGTTCCTTATCGGTTCTATAAAATAATTTATAAGAACCGAACCGTTAGTAAATTTTCATATTTTCAAACGGTTCCACATAGTTTGCCTAGGAACCGAACCGGTCCCAGGCCTAGATTTGATAAGCCAAGAAATACGATCTGCTCTAAAAAGGAATAATATTACTCATGTTTGGTTTTCGACCATAGAGGTACAGATCAGAGGAGGCCTTGCTTTGAGTTCCCCACAAGTCTCAATTTGATCGGATGTATAAAATGATGTGTACACTTTGCCGTGTACAAATAACATTTTCCTTTCACATTTGTTCTAGACGTACACTATTAGTTGGGTTTAGTAGTTTTATACTTACTCCTCCATACTTATTTAAACTTTGTTCACTATTTTAACAATTTGATGTCCGCATTTTAAGAAAATAATTTTTTCCTTTTGACTTTCTTTAATGTTCCTTTTAGTTGGATGTGAGTATTCATTTCATTGTGAATTACACTGTTAATTTGACAATGTTTAACGCTATTTGATATTGTGATTTATCATTATTAAGAGTAATAACTAGAGTAAATTGATATAAAGTTATTTACTAAATAAGGAAATGAAACATCATTTAGAGATATCCACATGAAGATAACAAGAAGATTTCTAGCTAGGGACCTTCAAAAGAAGAATGACATGTACATTACCAATAGAGTTTCACCGGACAAAAAAATAACTAGTTATGTTTTTGAACAAAAATATGATTAGTGACTATGTATGTGTAACTCAAAAAGAGTAACAATAGAGTATTTTAGAAAAACAAGTTACTGATAGATGATGACTCACTGAGAACTAGTCACTAAATACCTACATAGTCTATACACCGTTCATTAATGGCGACAATATGTTGTTATTTGTAGCCCTCGTTGGGATATACTCGTGTAGTCAAATTTTAGTCCTCTCTCACTTTTGTGATAACATGTAAACATTTGTAGAGTTTATGCATGGGGTGTTTGAAAATTGACGTTTCAGTAATAAGAAATGATGCTTTGGTCAATTTTAGCGTTTTCAACAAGTGAAAATGCTATTTGGTAAACAGAACCGCTTAAATGAAAACGCTGCAAATAGAAGACTTTTGGGTTATCATTTTGAAATAAGACTTTTTTCTACTAATTGTTATGTCCAAATAACTAAATTATCAAACATCTTCTTGTAGTCAAACCCGATAACTGAACTCGCTATTGACAATCCAGAAACCCGCTAACATCTGTACAGAATTAACGACTTGATTTGGGTGCACTACATGGATCGTCTTAATCTATACTCATCAAGTTGTGACATTGAGTTTTATAAATGATATTTTTTCATCAATAGCTAATTTTGTTCTTATAGAAAAACTAATGCCGATTATCATTTTGACAATATCTCTGCATCAATATATTGTAACGTTAGGAACATTGCGGAACACCATCACAATTTGACATGTGAAATCTTGTCCGTAAAAAAATTATTTAGACGTTTAATTACTATGACGGATAGGGGCATCAAAAACTATTTTGACGTTTAATTTATAATTGAGTGCATAAATTATTTTTAATTGTGACATACTTACACGCAGGTAAAATAAATGGGTGGGTAATGGAACAGTTAACGGGGGCGGGTATGTATAAAACCACAACTACCCTGTTACCCTTGAAGAGATAATAGATTCATAGTTATTCCGATCTTGTCCCCATACCGATTGTCCGTTAACCGATCAGGCGATCAATGCGGATATGGATCATATCCATCAAGCGGGTTACAATTGTTATCCCCCAGTCGCATGATTTTAGGATATAGTCCATTAATCGGTAATACTTCATTAATGCATCGGTACCGTTTAGGCAATTTTTTGTAAATTGAAACAATTAAATAGATAAAAGAAATATATTGGGCTACGTACAAGAACTAATCAAAGGAGTATAAAAATGCTAATAATTGATTTGATAATGCTTAAAACAAGAACGCAGAGTATTGCTTGTTTAAGCAATAGTATATAAACTGGAGTTCAATTTGTAAATATGAGGGTAGATGAAGTATGTACTAGCAGAGCTAATAATGATATAAATAATAAGATTATACGGAGTATTTAATCCTATGATGATCAAAGTGAGAGTACAATATCTTGCTTTTCTCAAATCTGCCTCTATTGCTATGGAACTCGTCTCTATTTGCTAATTAGGTCTCTTTTTAGCTCAAGCCCTTCATTTGCTCAACTACTTGTAGTTATCTTCTGTTTCTTTGACTTTGCCCGATATTATCCATCCAACTCATCCTTTTTGTTCATTAAAGGACAATAAATCCTTTATTAATTCTTGTCCCAACAGGTACCACATAATAATTAATATATAAACAAACAGAAAAGTAACTTAACGGATGAACTAAATTTATACAAAGGAGTACGAGTTTTTCTCTCTTCTCTCTAGGTTACCTTCGGGTAACCCCTAGTCTTTGTCCGCCGCCAGCTGCCTAGGAGGCCTCGGCCGTCGTCGGTGGATGTGTTGGAGTGCGGTTTTTTTATCGAGCTCTTCGGGGCTTCGCTTTGATTGGAGTTTTGTTTCGGTCGAGGAGGTCAGCGGCGGAAGGAGGAGCGTTGGAGCTAGGGATGGCAATGGGGCGAGGGTTCACTCCCCCATCCCCGCCCCATGTCTAAAAAGTAGGGCTGCACATCGGGCGGGTTGAGTCGGATTTGCTATATTTTTTCGGCCTACTCGATTTGTTCGGGTTGGCTATTAACCAACCCGCGGTACACAAAATAAGTTGGTAAACCATGCATGAACGGGTCGGGTAGGGTCGGGTATTGGAAAAAAAATCATTTCGGGTTGCATCTTTCATGTGGGAAATTAATGTAACCAATTCTAAACTCGATTAACTTGTTTTCAAAACACACAAACATATACAAGTACTCATCTTTTATATGCAAAAACATTATGTAATAGTATTAAAACACCCTTTTATAAAGGAAGTTCATTTAGAAAAAAAACGTAAATATATAAGAATCACCTAGTCAAAATGGAAAAAGATTAATTATAATTCTAATATCACAAAGTCCTAGATAGAGCACATTGGTCTTAAATTGAAATTATCCAAGAAAACATTGTAGCATAATAGAAAAATGAACTTCGGCCGAGTCGGGTACTATCGGGTTTGAGATTTTAATTCTGCAACCCTACCCATTAGGTGCGGGTTCAAACATATTTAACCAATGAATATTTTTTTAAAATCAAATACCCGATTAAATAGGGTCGGGTAGGGTTGGGTCGGGCGGGTTATGCAGATTCAGGTTATTCTTGCGCATCCCTACTAAAAAGTCCCCCCACCCCATCCCCCGCTACTCCCCAACCCGCCCCATCCCCGCCCCACCCCATTGTCCCCCACGGGTGCCCCCATATAAATTTTATTTTGTATTATTTGCATATTTTTTAACCTATATTATAGATAAATATATATGTAGCACTAAAAGAGGTAAACTAGCTAATATTGTAAAGTTAATTCCGCCAATTTTTAATAATTCTTTAATTTGAATAAGTTATGTGAAGATAATAAACGTAAAAATGTAAGTAAACATATTATCAACTTGTATGTCTTTACATATTTCTCATCAATTAAAATACAATTAATTATTTATATTGTACATATGTATGCATATGTGTGTGCTATTTCCTCACTTTCTCACTTTAAAACACATCTAACATTTATGATAAGTATTTTCAGTCATTATGTACTCATTTTAATATTCTAATATAATAATTTAATATGCATTAGTTCATTAACCGTGACTAAACACATACATTTTTTTTAACCCCAGTATTCGACCAAGAAACTATTTGGTTTCTCGGGGTAGGGGCCAGGAAACACCCTACCTATTTATTAGAAAAAGATGGAACAACATACATTGAGTAAGAGGACTAGACCA